>CM068368.1:625541151-626137557 GCA_034769895.1 Magicicada septendecula
TTAACCCAGCCGTACAAACAGCAGACTCATTGTAAGAATGCTGTGTTATTAACATATCTGCCCAAAGAGTTAAGGTCATTACAAAAACTAAAACGTGTGCCGGGGTTTTGAATTTCCCGGCGCGAGATGAGTTGTTCAGTGCTACGAACGCGGTTGGCAGCAGTGACTGCCAAGGCCTGGTTGACGCTACGGCGACGTAATTTAGTGACCCGTCGCTGTAGTCAGCTGCTGGCTGTGTTTTGTTTGCAATTAGGTTAGCCAAAGGCTTATTTTTTGACGTAGAATACGTCTTACGTTTCAGGCCAGCAATAGGCACCCTCAACCAGAAAATCGACCATTACGTTTTCACGTTACGTTTGAAATTGAAATGTTATCTAAACGACAAAAGATTCACGCTTATATGAGGTACCATTCGACAGATAAAGGAATAAAGATAATAAATAGCACAATATAAGCGGGCTATTGCATCATCCAGCGCGGGGTGAGCGGAGGGAGAAATAGAAATGTTTTGCGCCGCTCGGCGCGCACTAAAATTAGTATTTCTCCGGTTTCCGATGCGATAGAACGTTGAGTGAGGTGTCGTTAAAATTGTCTCGTCTACCTAGTACTATCTGCATAGTGTACCGTAATAGCGGTGATATTATTAAGAGGTTTGAATAATCGTAATTCAAGTTGTAAAAATCGTGTGTTCGGACAAAATCTCGCGGTATATGGATGCTAAACGTGCTCAAAAGTATCGTAAACGCATACAGGAGAGTAGAGAAAATCATGGGGAATTTAAAAAACCCAAAATGACCAATACCGAAAGTCAGAGGATTTACCGACAACTCTTAAAAACAAGGAAATAAATACTGAAGTCGAGTTGGATGAGGAAGAGCGCCCGACTTCGCAAGTGTATCAGCCGATCGAATTCAGCAAAACGTGGCAGTTAGCTACAAAGCACATCCACAAAACATTCTTTAATAATGAATTTGGACACGCGTGTGACGTTTGTGATAAACTGTGGTTCCAGATGGACGTAAAGATAGTGGCTGTTAAAGTGATGCCGTTGCAACTCCATGGAGACCAGAATTAGTTACCATAGTAACAAGTAAATAAACAAATGATATTTAGCGGCATCGGAACTATACCTTTATCCGTTCCTGCAGTTTTTATTCATAACACATTAGCAACCCTAAAGCACACAGACGTATTCTACGCTCTGCAGATTTGCGGCCGTGGCTCCGACACAGCCCCCGCCGATTTTTTGTTTTTGGCAAATTAGGACAGGTTTGTTTTATGCAGGCATATGCGACCAACAACTCCAGGCTTCTGCCTCATTTCTCAGCAAGCCTTCGATCTGGACATTCCCGCTGGTCTGACGGCCTAGGATGTGTGTCGGTTTTCCTAGCATGCGTCTGTAAACTCTTAAAGACGTTCAGGATCCATGCACCAGCGGATCCTAAAGGTAGCATAAAGGGGTAAGAGCGGTGGTCACAAGAACATCGGTGACTACCAGCAGAGCAGCTACACAGTAAGTTCCCCGAAGCCGTCAGACCGAGGAATGCTGAAGGAACAAAATACACTGAAGGATCCAAAAATCGGAGGAACGAGTTCCAGTAAACCTTCACCGTAGTCCAGGGATAAATTTTGCAACTTCTGCTCGTCCACAGTTTATCATGTTTCTACTTGAATTCGTCTCTACACAATTACAGGTGGGAATGTTCCATTTATCCTTCTTCAAACTACATCAACTCCATAGACTAGCTACCCTCGTGTTCGAAATTAAATATCTGTTTAAATACAACATTAGATATCTGTATTAAGAACTAAATATATTTCAATGTCACAAGAACTCTGGTGGTAAAAATTGTAACGGTTTCCTTTGTAATTGGTCTAACATACACCATGAGGGCGTGGTTAGCCAGTTTTACTAAAGCATAGTTTGGTACTTAGATCATTTGGAGTCCGATTATCTGTATTACCATCATTTTTATGATATTTATCTTCAAGGGTTATCAGTGTTTAATTAACACCACTGTTAACTTTGGTGTGGTCCGTTATTTCTACTGTATTGATGTTCGCGTTGTTCTCCCTCATGGGGTATGCTAGTCTGGAATATAAATATATATATATATATATATATATATTGTAACGTTAACTTGTTGTTACAAAATAAAATCTGTATGATGTTAAAAAATTTGAAATAAAAAAATAATTTTATTTAAAAAAAAAATGTTGTTTCTGAAAAAATATTTTTTGTGTAGTTTTGTTCCTAATATTTAAAAAATAATCGTGGTTATTGTTTGGGGTTAATATTTCAATGGTATTATGTTTGTAAGTGTAGTAGTGTCACTTTCTGTAAATTACTTTATGACAATCTGGTTAACTCCAGTCCTAGTCGACAGACGGCTCTCTTCTTCTTCTTCTTCGATGCGTTCGTTATTTCGTATGTACCGCCTTTCGGTTAGTCTGAGTCCTTGATTAATTTCTTCTTTAAGTATATTAAAGAAAATTTAAAACCAAATTGCATAAACAGAAAGTTTATTAACAAATTATTTAAGTTTATCGATAAGAATCGATGTACTACAGCAGTATCGACTCTACTCAGGGCCGGTCGATAAAAAACTTTACATTGATTGTATATAAAAATATAGTTCTTTGAACGGTTATTTAAGAATAGCCAGAGAAGGGTAGGGACAGGAAAGTATAACACTTAGAATGATAAATGCCTTAATACTAACAAATACAATGTTATAATTAATAAATAAAAGTTTATATATAATATTGATTTCAAACCAAAGCAGTAGAAATTCGTTTCTTCCCAGCTGCAGTGGTATGATGACGAGTCAAAATCGCCGACCGGATCATGCGCAGTGGAACGCTAACACCTCGACGAAATATTTGTTTCAATAAAGATGTCTTTTCTCCGTTTATTGGTCTCAGCGATTGTGTATAATGGTTCTGGAGTTAATTAAGTGTCACTGGTGTATTGTTTAATAGTTCACTTGGTGTAAATGTTTGTGATTATGTCTATCTCACTTTGTCACACGTGTCGGGTTAACCTTGTTTGTTAGTCTGTAAAATTTATTGTATTGGTGTTATTTTAATTAATTAGGCGTGTGTGGTTCTGTTTATTGGTGATGCACTGTTCATTGTTTATTTTCACCGGTTCACACATAAAAAACTCAAAATAAAAATTTATAAAAATTTTCACCGAACTCGGTTCAATTATAAGACGCCATTCATAGGTTATATAAAGCAACGATCTCGTTTAAGTACACTCTTCAACGGATAATAATGAACTGTTCTCATTTCCTTCGTCTCCTGAAAATCTTAGCCAATTTAATATATATTATACATTGTTTCAAATTATCTTAGCTTTCGATACATTTTATTCGAATACATTATACTCGGAAAATATATTCGTTATTAATTAACTGTATGAAATACTAAATACATATTCGGTTTCTTTATTCTATTTTGCTTATTTTGATACTAATTAATATAGTTTTACAAAGTTTTCATTTAAAAAAGTTATATTTCTTACATTTTGGAAAGTATGTTCAAATATGTGTTTCCTGCCTCTGAGCAGATAATAGCCATTTTCTCTGATATAATTATTATTATATTGAATCTGAAATTGATATAACTGTCTATTTTTACTTAATTTCTTGCAATTTAGTTTATTAATTATTGTTTTGAAATATAATTCATTTATCTCCCCCCCTGATAATGCTAGTTAGTCCATTCCATTTTTATTTACAATTTTACTTATCTTCTGACAATATCTTTCTAAAGTATTAATTACATTGTATTACTATATGGTGGGTTTATCTTACATAAATATTATCAGTTTAGTTGGTTTATAGGACTAGATTAGTCAATTATTATGTAGTCTAAATTTACTATCTGGCCTAGATTATATCTGTTGCTTTTTGCATTGTTTTTACTAATATAGTTAGTTTGTACCCTTTTCTGACCTTCTATTCTAATAAAACATTTATTAACAATTTGTTCCTTTACTATTATAACATTGAATATTGATTTTAAACAATTAAAATATAACACTTATTTACTATTAAATCTGGTACTTTGAATCATACCTTTTTTGTATACTGATTACACACAGTAACTGAATAAAAACATTTTATAATATAGGAATGGTATCTACATACAGATATTGCATTCCTAATTTAAATTACTAACAAAAAAACATTTTATAACTTCAATACTGCTTAATACTAAATCTTATTTATATAGTTAATATATGGAACTAGGAACATAACATTTTGGTTCCATTAAATTTTTAACATCTTCTTAAAACTATTTATTTACAGTCTTATCTGTACTTCCCAATTTTAGGAATGTATTCCCCGTCACTTTGTACTAAATACAAGCTATCTGTCTATATTATTCATTCTATGGAATGTTCTCATATACACAGTGGCCTTTCATTAGAAATATTATCCCTTGCTCTTTCACCATATTACTTGATTAACTATTATCATGATACTGTTTAAAAAAACTTAAAGTTATTTATTGGCACGGTAATTCATGTACCTTTTCAAAGTTTATTCATTATAATTTAATAACTTGCACTTGTCCCTGGTTATTTATTGATATTATCACTAGTCCTTTAATAGTTTTATAAAATGAAATATTTAACCATGGGGGAACTGTTAAGATTTGTCTATATAAACTATACAATAACTTTTTTGGGTGCACTGTTACTTAATACTCTAAACACTTTTGGTTTTTATCAGTTTTACATTAGTATATGGTTTGTTGGGGTGTTATACTTTCTATTGTGACATTCATTTATTTTTGGGGTTTTTTGGGTTTTCTCCCAATGGGGTTTCTATTTGGTAGTGGTCGTTTCACTTCCTTTATTCTAGTTGATCATCACTGGTTTCTGATTATTCAGTATCTGGGTTTATTTTAGATTTCTTCTTTCTTCGTTCTTGGTTCTTCAGTACCATTTCGTTTTATACTCTTTTGTTTACTCTGGTCTGTTTACTTTGTCGGTTTACTTGGTCTGGGTATCTTCATTGCCTGCTACTATCCTACCTGGGTAATATTTTTATTTTAGTTTTCGTTTTCTGGGTTTTTAATTTGTAGTACAATTATATTAGTTGCAGATTTTTTCTTTATTTTTACTTTTTCTTGTTATTATAATAATTTATAGTGCTTTTTAATTGATTTTCATTTGGATCTTTTTGGATATTCCATATACTTGAGTTTTATTAATGATCATTTGGTAATTGATTTATGTGGATTATCTTTCATGCTACAGATTGCTCTCTTCCAGAAGTGATTAGTTCAGATCATACTTGGTTTGTCTGAAATAATTGCTTATGATATTTTATTATAATTTATATTTCTGTACTTCCTTCACATTTTTAAAATTTTTCTTCTTTATTTTTGAGCTTATCTATATTTCAGTATTAACTGGATTTTTCTTGATAGTAATAGTCATCTGAGGTTCGTTATTTTTTTTTTCCATTTTTTTCTTAACTTGGTTCTTTATCCTTGGGATATTTATTCCCTAATATTCCCTAACAGGTTAGCTGGGGCAGTTCAGAGGGGCACTGTAGGCTACACTACTCTGCTGGCCATACGACATCATTTATTGATTACAGAGGCAAATCATCTCTGATCAATACATAATAATACTGCTGGATGTATCTACAGACAGTTATTAATAAAAATTACATAAGAATAGTCCACCTTATGACTATAAAAAAAAAATTAAATATCTTTGGATACTTCACTTCGTATTTGAACAGATCTATTAATATTTCTATTTTAGTTAATTTCTATCTCAGTTATTTTTCTCAATGGTTAGCTCTGCTGGCATTTTATTTCTCCTTATGGTTGGAAGCTGGTTTAATATAATTATCACTTGTTATTCAGTGTAAAGTTTTTATTTATTTTAATTCTCTGTCATACCTTGACTGTTATTACAATCTCCTTCTGGTCATTGGTAGCATATATTTTGTATTATATTGTTGTTTTTTTCTTAAATCTTATGAATCGTTCCACTAGTTTATGTTCTTGCAATTACTCCTTTAATTGTCTTTCTTATAATTGACATTTATTCTATGATCATATTTTTCTTATGGATTTATTTATACATAGTTTTTTCTTTCTTTTTCAAAATTTTATTCTGCTCTTGCTTTTATCCAAATGCACTCTTTAATTATTAATTCAATGTGGTTATTGTCTCTGCTTATTTTGCTTAAAAGTCTCATTAATTTCCTTTTACGATAAGTTTATTCATTTTAATTGTATTAGTGGTTTTTACTGCCATTTCTTTATTCTCGAAATTTTTTCAGAATTGGTTCCATATATAATTGTTTGTAATGTGAACTTACTCTTTCTTTTGAATGTTGTGGTTATTCTTCAAAATTCTTTTTCTTTTCCTTTATATTCCATGATTTGAGTTTCGTAGATGTTTGGTAGTAAGTTGTGCTTACTTGGTTTTGGATTTTTTACCTTTTTACAAAATTCCCCTTTTTTTTTCAAAAGTCGTTTCATAAATATTCGTTAGTAAGTTGGGCTTACTTTGTTTTTAAATTTATTTGTTATTCAAAATTCTTTTTCTTTTTATTCTAAAAGTCGTTTCATAAATATTCGTTAGTAAGTTGGGCTTACTTTGTTTTTGAATTTACACATTTTATTATCAAATTCTTTTTCTTTTTTCATTAGTTCAAAAGTTGTTTCAAAAATTAGGTAGTAAGTTGTGCTTACTTTGTTTTTGAATTTATTATATTTATTATCACACACAAAATCCAATCTTTTATACATTCAATTACTCATAATATTTTTTCATGGAAGCCTGGTTATATACACCCTTTATCCTTTCTGAATCTATTTCCTTTATTTCATAAGTATTACTATTTTTTATATTGGATATTACATATGGCCCGGTGTATAACAGCAATAACTTCTTCGTTATTCCTTCCAGTGTGCTGGGTAGTTCACGATTTTTTTAATAAAATTTTTTCTCCCTTTTCATAAGTTATTAATTTACCCCTAGCCTTTTGATACTTATTTTGCCGTTTTGCCTGGTCTTCTACCACCTTGTTGTAGAATTTAGCTTTGTCAAATTTGTAAATATTGTTTATAGGAAACTCGAGGATATCTGCGATCTCTCGCTGGGGTGGTTTTTCGTACACTGCGGAGTATGGGGTTATTCCTATAGCTGGATGGTATGCCAAGTTGATGAATTCCCCCGTGGCTTCTAGATAGTCTTGCCACCTTTTTTGTTGATGGTGACAATAAGTTCTTAGGATCCTCCCCACTTCTCGTAACACCCGCTCTGCCGGATTACTGCTCGGGTGGTAGACCGAGGTCTTGTATGTACGAATGCCCATTGACAATAAGGTATCTCGCCATTTTCTACCCTTAAACTGGGTTCCATGATCAGTGACGATCGAAGATTAGGTCCCCAGGTTTGGGATATACTGTTCCGTTAATATCCCCAGAATTTTCCGGGTAGTCGCTCGATTAGTAGGGTATAGCTTAACAAACTTTGTGAAGTGGTCCATTATAATTGTTAGGTATCGATATTGGTGTCGACCTCCACTACGGGGAAATGGTCCGCAAATGTCTAGGAATACCTTCTCCAATTTTGCTTGGGAAGTGATAGGAATCATAACACCTTCCTTCTTCTCATTATTTGTTTTTACAAGCTGACAGATTTTACAGCTTTTAATATACATTCGGACTTTCCTATTTATATTTTTTATCTGGCAGCTCTCCTCCAGAGCTTTAATTACCTTTAGGGCGCCCATATGCCCGTATCGTATGTGGTAGTTTACTATTAATTACTTTTCGATCCGTGTTGGAACAACCACCTTCCAGGTCTCCTCCTTCAGGGATGTTTTAACGAACAAGATCTGTTTATTTAGTTGGTAATATTGAGCAACGGTTTCGTCTCCTTCTTCTAATCTAGTTTTAAGGTTTCTCAATTTCGGGTCCGCTTGTTGGTGGGTGCTCATATTTGTTAAGATTGTTGTTAAATCGGCTCTGGTGCTAAGAAGATGGTATATTTTTAGCACGCTTTCCTTCTCCCCTTCGAAAGTTTGTTCTTCCACATTGACCCGGGATAACACATCCGCTACGACATTCTGTTTACCTGGAATGTATTCCCATTTTAGATGGTATTCTTGAAGGGCAAGTATCCACCTCGTTAGTCTGCCATGGTTCAATTTGCAGCTTTTCAAGAACGAAATAGATTTATGGTCTGTTCGGACTGTAACAGGGTATCCCAAAATGTAAGTGCGGAACTTACCGCAAGCAAATACTACGCTCAGTAATTCTTTTTCAGTCAGAATGTAGTTTTTCTCGCACTGGTTCAAAGATCTGCTCGCGAAGCTAATTACTTGATGTTGACCCTTCTCGTCTTCTTGATACAATGTCGTTCCCAGACTGATGTTGCTGGCATCGCAATTCATAAAAAATGGTAATTTAAAGTTTGGGTGGCGGAGTATTATTGTTGCCAGAAATTTGTCTTTAATTTGTTGGAAAATCATCTCCTGTTCTTTACACCATACCCATTTATTCTTTGACGACAATTGAGGTTGAAACTTTGCGGTTAATTCCGAATATTGTTCCTGGAACTTTCGATAGTAATTTCAGAGTCCCAGGAACGACTGTAATTGCTTTCTGTTTTTTTTTGGTGCCGGGAATTTCTGGATTGCTTCCAGCTTTTCTGCCGACGGTGAGATTCCTTGATCGTCCAAGTTAAAACCCAAAAATTGCACTTCTCTTTCAATAAACTTAGATTTTTCTAACTTCAGCGTGACGTTACTGACAGATAACTTCTCAAGCACGTGCTCCACACGGTAGCAGTGTTCCTCCCACGTTTCTGATGTTATTAGTAGATCATCTACATACACTGTGGTAAACTGAAGTGCTTCCTGTCCCAATATCTGGTCCATGCAGGTCGCAAAGATGGCAACTGAGTTTACCAATCCGAAGGGCAATCTTTTGAATTGGTAATTGCGTCCCTCGAATATGAAAGCCAGATACTGGCGACTCCGTGGGTGTAACTCTACCTGCCAGTAACCGCACACCGTATCCCAGGTACTGAAGTACTTGGTACCGTGGAAACGTTTCAGGATTTCTTCAATCTCACCGGGCGATGTTCTATCATTAATTATTTTTTTGTTTATTTCCCGTGCATCCAAGCAAAGCCGGACTTGGCCGTTTTTCTTGGGAATAGCGACAATAGGGCTGGTGTATGTGGATTGGCTATTTTCTATAATATCGCTATTAAGCATTCGGTTTATTTCCGCTCTCACAGCCTCCTTTCGTGAATGCGCAATAGGGTAGAATTTTCTATTAAATTCCACTGTATCTCTGAACTTAAGGGTACATTGATAATTTTGTACCTTGCCTGGCTCATCTGAAAATACTGAGCGGTACTTCTCATAAATTCTTATCAATTGATTTGCTTGAGTAATTTGCAATTTCTCTCTAGTAATTCCGCTCCGGAAATCCCTTATTTCTTGTATCTTTTGGGACCATAAATCTTCGTCCGTGTTGTCGTATACTATTGGGTTACATATGGTGTTATTATTCGTATAGTTAATGTTACGAATTTGCTGGTGGATACTGCTGGGAAGTGTTATCTCGCTACCGACTAAATCGGCCGTCCAAGTCAGACCTCCGGTAAACAGCCATACTTTCTCGGATCGTAAATCGATGATAGCAGAGTTTTTCATCAGCACATCGCATCCCACTAATATATTGAAAGGTAATCCTGCCGCAATTAGGAAGACCATGTTTATCGCTATACCCTTACTAACCACATTTAACGACACTTGCTTTCTTATTGTTTTGTTTTGGCGACCAGTGGCACCGATTAATACTATATTATTGATAGGTAAAGTCGGCAATAATTTACCACATTTCTCTTGGATCCTCTCCAATTCTGTTGAGTTGATTATAGATACATTCGCACCTGTATCAATCATCAGCTGTGCGAATGTTCCTTCTATTTCAGCATTAATATAAATTATCTCGTTATTTATACTATGGAGGCGAGTGTCGTCCTCCTCCAGTAGTTCATTTCGAATGTTTTTTAAATACATGTTACAACGAATAATAGTTATTTTGTTGTTATTACTTGCTCTTGGCAATTCACTTTTATACCCAGGCGATAGAAGCAGCAAAAGGTCCTTATTATTTATTACTGCCCCCTCCCGTTTAAATTCTCATCATCCTGGTTATTATTTGGACCAACAGAGGCATCAGTTGGGAAACCTTGAGTGGGTTCCAGCCATTCCGTTCGCTGTTCATATATTTGCTCCCTATTTGTTTGCCGCTCTGGGTCATCTAGGCTGGTACTTCGCCTTGGCGGATTATATCTGGAATTATCCCGTTCTCGGCTTCTGCGTCGACCTTCGTACTCGTGGAAACTGTTCCGCCGTTGATGGTTAGACCTGCGTTGGCTGTTTCCTTCTGCGCGTATAAAATTTACTCGGGGTCGGGAGAACCTGTTGTTGTTGTTATTATTATTACTTGGGTAACCCCTATTGTTATTATACAAACCGCTCGGTATTATTGGTATGGTTGGGGTTTCTCTGGCTATTTACATTGTGATTTGGGTAATAATTATTTCTATTACCGGGGAATCCGTTATTATTTCGGTTAATGTTTGGATTTACATTACCGTGGTTATTATTATTATTATTACCGTTGGTAGGGTGCTGATTATGGTAATTTGGATTATACCGGTTCCCATGCTACCCACTGTTGTTCTGTTGATTACTATTGTTCGGGGACTGATTATTTCGGAATTCTGGCCGCTCATTCCTTCTTCTACTTTGCCTGTAATATTCCTCATTCTCATAATTTTCTAAAAGCTCCGTCATCGCCTGGATGGTCTTTATCTGGCTACCTCTTCGTGCTCTTATGACCTCTTCGTCATAATGGTAGGAAAGCTTATTCACCAGGCATTCCTCTGGTATGGCCGGTTCCAGGTGCTTGGCCAGGTACACCTTCCCAAGGAAGTACGCGGTCATGTTATTGCCAAACTGGGTCTTGTATCGACCATGGCAGATGTTGTCCCTTATTAGATTCTGGGTGGTCTCCGACCAGTACTTGGCCTTGAACAAATTTTTAAACTGCTGGTAATCATCAATCTCGCTCCGGTTCGCCATCCACCAGTTGTCCGTCATTTCACGGAATGTTTCGTCCAATAGTTCTCGTTTATTTGACCATCTATTATTTCTATGTTTGGCCATATATTCCTCAATATCGGCTTCCTTTTATATTGGCGGAAGTTAAGCCCTTCCCTGTTTTCGTTGATGGGGATATTTGTGAAGCTGGTTGGTCGGTTCCGAATTGCTTCCATTTCCTCCTGGCTCTGCCGCACTTGACCAGTGATGTTAGTCATCACTACCTCCATTCCGTCACATCTTTCAGTAATTTGAGTCCGTACTTTACTGAGTTCTTCCTGGCTTTCCTTTCGGTTCTCTTCTGCCTTCTTGCGACTAGATTCTTCGAGATTTGTGGCCTTGGTGTTTACCACTTCCTTGAACTCTTGTACCTCCCCTTCAGTCAGCCGACATCTTTCATCAACTTCTCTTATCTGTTGATTTATAGTTATGGTTTCGTCTTCCAGCCTTTTATTCATAGATTTCTTATTATCTTTGAGCTGTTTGTTCATTTCCTTTCTTAATAGTTCCATTCGTTCGTCTAACTTGTCTAGATTCTCTTGGTTAACTTCCCGTAATTCTTCCCGTAACAGTTGGTTATCTTCTCTTAACTCTTCCAAACTTTCCCCCATCGTCTCTTCCATCTTCTTGTTATTTTCTCTTAATTCTTCCCTTAATTGTTGGTTGTCCCTTTCTATTTTCTTACTGGTTTCTTCCATTTTGCTTCCATTTTATTTTTCACCTTCTTACTGGTTTCCTCAATTCTCTTATTGGTCCTTTCGATCTTACGGCACAATTCTTCCTTTGTGGATTGGTTGTCCTCCTTCAATTCTTCTAACTTTTTCCCCATTTCTTCTTCCATCTTCTTACTGTTTTCTTCAATATCCTTCCTTCATTCCTCCTTCGTGGATTCTATGTTTTTATTTATTCCACTCAAATCTTCCTTGGTGGACTGGTTATCCTTCTTCAAAACTTCTAACTTTTTATTATTTTCTTCCTTGATGGAATCCATTTTCTTACTCATTTCCATCATCAGCCTGAACATTTGTTGCATGTCCCCATTCTCTGCTCGTTTGGACCCTTCTACCTGTTTCTCTGGGATATTTACGTCCCCTGTTTGTGTGGGTACTTCGAGTTGTTCCTCTGGTGGTGCTGGTTGTTTATGTTCCACCGGGGTTAATATCGTTTCTACGTCCTCCACTGGGGTCGCCTCCTTATCCTCCATATTAATTTCTTTTTCGGCCTCCGCCGCTCTTTTCTTTGATGTGGCACGACGTTGCATCTTTCCTGGTTCTCTGGCTGGATAACTGCTGCCAAGCTGAATTAGAAATTGGGCGAGTAATTACAGCCTTTCAATCCCTAATTACAGCCCTTTAGTTGGACGCCAATTTTGTAACGTTAACTTGTTGTTACAAAATAAAATCTGTATGATGTTGTTAAACAATTTGAAATAAAAAAATAATTTTATTTCAACAAAAAATTTTGTTGTTTCTGAAAAATTATTTTTTGTGTAGTTTTGTTCCTAATATTTAAAAAATAATCGTGGTTATTGTTTGGGGTTAATATTTCAATGGTATTATGTTTATAAGTGTAGTAGTGTCACTTTCTGTAAATTACTTTATGACAATCTGGTTAACTCCAGTCCTAGTCGACAGACGGCTCTCTTCTTCTTCTTCGATGCGTTCGTTATTTCGTACGTACCGCCTTTCGGTTAGTCTGAGTCCTTGATTAATTTCTTCTTTAAGTATATTAAAGAAAATTTAAAACCAAATTGCATAAACAGAAAGTTTATTAACAAATTATTTAAGTTTATCGATATGAATCGATGTACTACAGCAGTATCGACTCTACTCAGGGCCGGTCGATAAAAAACTTTACATGGATGGTATATAAAAATATAGTTCTTTGAACGGTTATTTAAGAATAGCCAGAGAAGGGTAGGGACAGGAAAGTATAACACTTACAATGATAAATGCCTTAATACTAACAAATACAATATTATAATTAATAAATAAAAGTTTATATATAATATTGATTTCAAACCAAAGCAGTAGAAATTCGTTTCTTCCCAGCTGCAGTGGTATGATGACGAGTCAAAATCGCCGACCGGATCATGCGCAGTGGAACGCTAACACCTCAACGAAATATTTGTTTCAATAAAGATGTCTTTTCTCCGTTTATTGGTCTCAGCAATTGTGTATAATGGTTCTGGAGTTAATTGAGTGTCACTGGTGTATTGTTTAATAGTTCACTTGGTGTTAATGTTTGTGATTATGTCTATCTCACTTTATCACACGTGTCGGGTTAACCTTGTTTGTTAGTCTGTAAAATTTATTGTATTGGTGTTATTTTAATTAATTAGGCGTGTGTGGTTCTGTTTATTGGTGATGCACTGTTCATTGTTTATTTTCACCGGTTCACAAATAAAAAACTCAAAATAAAAATTTATAAAAATTTTCACCGAACTCGGTTCAATTATAAGACGCCATTCATAGGTTATATAAAGCAACGATCTCGTTTAAGTACACTCTTCAACGGATAATAATGAACTGTTCTCATTTCTTCGTCTCCTGAAAATCTTAGCCAATTTAATATATATTATACATTGTTTCAAATTATCTTAGCTTTCGATACATTTTATTCGAATACATTATACTCGGAAAATATTTTCGTTATTAATTAACTGTATGAAATACTAAATACATATTCGGTTTCTTTATTCTATTTTGCTTATTTTGATACTAATTAATATAGTTTTACAAAGTTTTCATTTAAAAAAGTTATATTTCTTACATTTTGGAAAGTATGTTCAAATATGTGTTTCCTGTCTCTGAGCAGATAATAGCCATTTTCTCTGATATAATTATTATTATATTGAATCTGAAATTGATATAACTGTCTATTTTTACTTAATTTCTTGCAATTTAGTTTATTAATTATTGTTTTGAAATATAATTCATTTATCTCCCCCCCCTGATAATGCTAGTTAGTCCATTCCATTTTTATTTATAATCTTACTTATCTTCTGACAATATCTTTCTAAAGTATTAATTACATTGTATTACTATATGGTGGATTTATCTTACATAAATATTATCAGTTTAGTTGGTCTATAGGACTAGATTTGTCAATTATTATGTAGTCTAAATTTACTATCTGGCCTAGATTTTATCTGTTGCTATTTGCATTGTTTTTACTGATATAGTTAGTTTGTACCCTTTTCTGACCTTCTATTCTAATAAAACATTTATTAACAATTTGTTCCTTTACTATTATAACATTGAATATTGATTTTAAACAATTAAAATATAATACTTATTTACTATTAAATCTGGCACTTTGAATCATACCTTTTTTGTATACTGATTACACACAGTAACTGAATAAAAACATTTTATAATATAGGAATGGTATCTACATACAGATATTGCATTCCTAATTTAAATTACTAACAAAAAAACATTTTATAACTTCAATACTGCTTAATACTAAATCTTATTTATATAGTTAATATATGGAACTAGGAACATAACATTTTGGTTCCATTAAATGTTTAACATCTTCTTAAAACTATTTATTTACAGTCTTATCTGTACTTCCCAATTTTAGGAATGTATTCCCCGTCACTTTGTACTAAATACAAGCTATCTGTTTATATTATTCATTCTATGGAATGTTCTCATATACACAGTGGCCTTTCATTAGAAATATTATCCCTTGCTCTTTCACCATATTACTTGATTAACTATTATCATGATACTGTTTAAAAAAACTTAAAGTTATTTATTGGCACGGTAATTCATGTACCTTTTCAAAGTTTATTCATTATAATTTAATAACTTGCACTTGTCCCTGGTTATTTATTAATATTATTACTAGTCCTTTTATAGTTTTATAATATGAAATATTTAACCATGGGGGAACTGTTAAGATTTGTCTATATAAACTATACAATAACTTTTTTGGGTGCACTGTTACTTAGTACTCTAAACACTTTTGGTTTTTATCAGTTTTACATTAGTATATGGTTTGTTGGGGTGTTATACTTTCTATTGTGACATTCATTTATTTTTGGGGTTTTTTGGGTTTTCTCCCGATGGGGTTTCTATTTGGTATTGGTCGTTTCACTTCCTTTATTCTAGTTGATCTTCACTGGTTTCTGATTATTCAGTATCTGGGTTTATTTTAGATTTCTTCTTTCTTCGTTCTTGGTTCTTCAGTACCATTTCGTTTTATACTCTTTTGTTTACTCTGGTCTGTTTACTTTGTCGGTTTACTTGGTCTGGGTATCTTCATTGCCTGCTCCTATCCTACCTGGGTAATATTTTTATTTTAGTTTTCGTTTTCTGGGTTTTTAATTTGTAGTACAATTATATTAGTTGGAGATTTTTTCTTTATTTTTTACTTTTTCTTGTTATTATAATAATTTATAGTGCTTTTTAATTGATTTTCATTTGGATCTTTTTGGATATTCCATATACTTGAGTTTTATTAATGATCATTTGGTAATTGATTTATGTGGATTATCTTTCATGCTACAGATTGCTCTCTTCCAGAAGTGATTAGTTCAGATCATACTTGGTTTGTCTGAAATAATTGCTTATGATATTTTATTATAATTTATATTTCTGTACTTCCTTCACATTTTTAAATTTTGTCTTCTTTATTTTTGAGCTTATCTATATTTCATTATTAACTGGATTTTTCTTGATAGTAATAGTCATCTGAGGTTCGTTATTTTTTATTTTTCCAATTTTTTCTTAACTTGGTTCTTTATCCTTGGGATATTTATCCCCTAATATTCCCTAACAGGTTAGCTGGGGCAGTTCAGAGGGGCACTGTAGGCTACACTACTCTGCTGGCCATACTACGTCAGTTATTGATTACAGAGGCAAATCATCTCTGATCAATACATAATAATACTGCTGGACTTATCTACAGACAGTTATTAATAAAAATTACATAAGAATAGTCCACCTTATGCCTATAAAAAAAGAATTAAATATCTTTGGTTACTTCACTTCATATCTGAACAGATCTATTAATATTTCTATTTTAGTTAATTTCTATCTCAGTTATTTTTCTCAATGGTTAGCTCTGCTGGCATTTTATTTCTCCTTATGGTTGGAAGCTGGTTTAATATAATTATCACTTGTTATTCAATGTAAAGTTTTTATTTATTTTAATTCTCTGTCATACCTTGACTGTTATTACAATCTCCTTCTGGTCATTGGTAGCATATAATTTGTATTATATTTTTGTTTTTTTCTTAATTCTTATGAATCGTTCCACTAGTTTATGTTCTTGCAATTACTCCTTTAATTGTCTTTTTTATAATTGACATTTATTCTATGATCATATTTTTCTTATGGATTTATTTATACATAGTTTTTTCTTTCTTTTTCAAAATTTTATTCTGCTCTTGCTTTTTATCCAAATGCACTCTTTAATTATTAATTCAATGTGGTTATTGTCTCTGCTCATTTTGCTTAAAAGTCTTATTAATTTCCTTTCATGATAAGTTTATTCATTTTAATTGTATTAGTGGTTTTTACTGCCATTTCTTTATTCTCGAAATTTTTTCAGAATTGGTTCCATATATAATTGTTTGTAATGTGAACTTACTCTTCCTTTTGAATGTTGTGGTTATTCTTCAAAATTCTTTTTCTTTTCCTTTATATTCCATGATTTGAGTTTCGTAGATGTTTGGTAGTAATTTGTGCTTACTTGGTTTTGGAATTTTTACCCTTTTACAAAATTCCCCTTTTCATTTCAAAAGTCGTTTCATAAATATTCGTTAGTAAGTTGGGCTTACTTTGTTTTTAAATTTATTTGTTATTCAAAATTCTTTTCCTTTTTATTCTAAAAGTCGTTTCATAAATATTCGTTAGTAAGTTGGGCTTACTTTGTTTTTGAATTTACACATTTTATTATCAAATTCTTTTTCTTTTTTCATTTGTTCAAAAGTTGTTTCAAAAATTTGGTAGTAAGTTGTGCTTACTTTGTTTTTGAATTTATTATATTTATTATCACACACAAAATCCAATCTTTTATACATTCAATTACTCATAATATTTTTTCATGGAAGCCTGGTTATATACACCCTTTATCCTTTCTGAATCTATTTCCTTTATTTCATACGTATTATTATTTTTCACATTGGATATGACATATGGTACGGTGTATAACAGCAATAACTTCTTCGTTATTCCTTCCAGTGTGCTGGGTAGTTTACGATTTTTTAACAAAAGTTTTTCTCCCTTTTCATAATTATTAATTTACCACTAGCCTTTTGATACTTATT
The DNA here is from genome assembly GCA_034769895.1 of Magicicada septendecula. Taxonomy (NCBI): domain Eukaryota; kingdom Metazoa; phylum Arthropoda; class Insecta; order Hemiptera; family Cicadidae; genus Magicicada; species Magicicada septendecula. Next base: position 625,558,606 of record CM068368.1, read on the forward strand.
TTGCCGTTTTGCCTGGTCTTCTACCACCTTGTTGTAGAATTTAGCTTTGTCAAATTTGTAAATATTGTTTATAGGAAACTCGAGGATATCTGCGATCTCTCGCTGGGGTCGTTTTTCGTACATGGCGGAGTATGGGGTTATTCCTACAGCTGGATGGTATGCCAAGTTGATGAATTCCCCCTTGGCTTCTAGATAGTCTTGGTTCAATAAGTTCTATGGTGACAATAAGTTCTTAGGATCCTCCCCACTTCTCGTAACACCCGCTCTGCCGGATTACTGCTCGGGTGGTAGACCGAGGTCTTGTATGTACGAATGCCCATTGACAATAAGGTATCTCGCCATTTTCTACCCTTAAACTGGGTTCCATGATCAGTGATGATCGAAGATGGTTTCCCCAGGTTTGGGATATACTGTTCCGTTAATATCCCCAGAATTTTCCGGGTAGTCGCTCGATTAGTAGGGTATAGCTTAACAAAGTTTGTGAAGTGGTCCATTATGATGGTCAGGTATCAATATTGGTGTCGACCTCCACTACGGGGAAATGGTCCGCAAATGTCTAGGAATACCTTCTCCAATTTTGCTTGGGAAGTGATAGGAATCATAACACCTTCCTTCTTCTCATTATTTGTTTTTACAAGCTGACAGATTTTACAGCTTTTAATATACATTCGGACTTTCCTATTTATATTTTTTATCTATCAGCTCTCCTCCAGAGCTTTAATTACCTTTAGGGCGCCCATATGCCCGTATCGTATGTGGTAGTTTACTATTAATTACTTTTCGATCCGTGTTGGAACAACCACCTTCCAGGTCTCCTCCTTCAGGGATGTTTTAACGAACAAGACCTGTTTATTTAGTTGGTAATATTGAGCAACGGTTTCGTCTCCTTCTTCTAATCGAGTTTTAAGGTTTCTCAATTTCGGGTCCGCTTGTTGGTGGGTGCTCATATTTGTTAAGGTTGTTGTTAAATCGGCTCTGGTGCTAAGAAGATGGTATATTTTTAGCACGCTTTCCTTCTCCCCTTCGAAAGTTTGTTCTTCCACATTGACCCGGGATAACACATCCGCTACGACATTCTTTTTACCTGGGATGTATTCCCATTTTAGATGGTATTCTTGAAGGGCAAGTATCCACCTCGTTAGTCTGCCATGGTTCAATTTGCAGCTTTTCAAGAACGAAATAGATTTATGGTCTGTTCGGACTGTAACAGGGTATCCCAAAATGTAAGTGCGGAACTTACCGCAAGCAAATACTACGCTCAGTAATTCTTTTTCAGTCACAGTGTAGTTTTTCTCGCACTGGTTCAAAGATCTGCTCGCGAAGCTAATTACTTGATGTTGACCCTTCTCGTCTTCTTGATACAATGTCGTTCCCAGACTGATGTTGCTGGCATCGCAATTCATAAAAAATGGTAATTTAAAGTTTGGGTGGCGGAGTATTATTGTTGCCAGAAATTTGTCTTTAATTTGTTGGAAAATCATCTCCTGTTCTTTACACCATACCCATTTATTCTTTGACGACAATTGAGGTTGAAACTTTGCGGTTAATTCCGAATATTGTTCCTGGAACTTTCGATAGTAATTTCAGAGTCCCAGGAACGACTGTAATTGCTTTCTGTTTTTTTTGGTGCCGGGAATTTCTGGATTGCTTCCACCTTTTCTGCCGACGGCGAGATTCCTTGATCGTCCACGTTAAAACCCAAAAATTGCACTTCTCTGTCAATAAACTTGGATTTTTCTAACTTCAGCGTGACGTTACTGACAGATAACTTCTCAAGCACGTGTTCCACACGGTAGCAGTGTTCCTCCCACGTTTCTGATGTTATTAGTAGATCATCTACATACACTGTGGTAAACTGAAGTGCTTCCTGTCCCAATATCTGTTCCATGCAGGTCGCAAAGATGGCAACTGAGTTTACCAATCCGAAGGGCAATCTTTTGAATTGGTAATTGCGTCCCTCGAATATGAAAGCCAGATACTGGCGACTCCGTGGGTGTAACTCTACCTGCCAGTATCCGCACACCGTATCCCAGGTACTGAAGTACTTGGTACCGTGGAAACGTTTCAGGATTTCTTCAATCTCAACGGGCGATGTTCTATCATTAATTATTTTTTTGTTTATTTCCCGTGCATCCAAGCAAAGCCGGACTTGGCCGTTTTTCTTGGGAATAGCGACAATAGGGCTGGTGTATGGGGATTGGCTATTTTCTATAATATCGCTATTAAGCATTCGGTTTATTTCCGCTCTCACAGCCTCCTTTCGTGAATGCGCAATAGGGTAGAATTTTCTATTAAATTCCACTGTATCTCTGAACTTAAGGGTACATTGATAATTTTGTACCTTGCCTGGCTCATCTGAAAATACTGAGCGGTACTTCTCATAAATTCTTATCAATTGATTTGCTTGAGTAATTTGCAATTTCTCTCTAGTAATTCCGCTCCGGAAATCCCTTATTTCTTGTATCTTTTGGGACCATAAATCTTCGTCCGTGTTGTCGTATACTATTGGGTTACATATGGTGTTATTATTCGTATAGTTAATGTTACGAATTTGCTGGTGGATACTTCTGGGAAGTGTTATCTCGCTACCGACTAAATCGGCCATCCAAGTCAGACCTCCGGTAAACAGCGATACTTTCTCGGATCGTAAATCGATGATAGCAGAGTTTTTCCTCAGCACATCGCATCACACTAATATATTGAAAGGTAATCCTGCCGCAATTAGGAAGACCATGTTTATCGCTATACCCTTACTAACCACATTTAACGACACTTGCTTTCTTATTGTTTTGTTTTGGCGACCAGTGGCACCGATTAATACTATATTATTGATAGGTAAAGTCCGCAATAATTTACCACATTTCTCGTGGATCCTCTCCAATTCTGTTGAGTTGATTATAGATACATTCGCACCTGTATCAATCATCAGCTGTGCGAATGTTGCTTCTATTTCAGCATTAATATAAATTATCTCGTTATTTATACTATGGAGGCGAGTGTCGTCCTCCTCCAGTAGTTCATTTCGAATGTTTTTTAAATACATGTTACAACGAATAATAGTTATTTTGTTGTTATTACTTGCTCTTGGCAATTCACTTTTATACCCAGGCGATAGAAGCAGCAAAAGGTCCTTATTATTTATTACTGCCCCCTCCCGTTTAAATTCTCATCATCCTGGTTATTATTTGGACCAACAGAGGCGTCAGTTGGGAAACCTTGAGTGGGTCCCAGCCGTTCCGTTCGCTGTTCATATAACTTCAGTCCTAATCGACAGACGGCTCTCTTCTTCTTCTTCGATGCGTTCGTTATTTCGTATGTACCGCCTTTCGGTTAGTCTGAGTCCTTGATTAATTTCTTCTTTAAGTATATTAAAGAAAATTTAAAACCAAATTGCATAAACAGAAAGTTTATTAACAAATTATTTAAGTTTATCGATATGAATCGATGTACTACAGCAGTATCGACTCTACTCAGGGCCGGTCGATAAAAAACTTTACATTGATGGTATATAAAAATATAGTTCTTTGAACGGTTATTTAAGAATAGCCAGAGGAGGGTAGGGACAGGAAAGTATAACACTTAAAATGATAAATGCCTTAATACTAACAAATACAATGTTATAATTAATAAATAAAAGTTTATATATAATATTGATTTCAAACCAAAGCAGTAGAAATTCGTTTCTTCCCAGCTGGAGTGGTATGATGACGAGTCAAAATGGCCGACCGGATCATGCGCAGTGGAACGCTAATTCCTCGACGAAATATTTGTTTCAATAAAGATGTCTTTTCTCCGTTTATTGGTCTCAGCAATTGTGTATAATGGTTTTGGCTTTCTGTTTTTTTTGGTGCCGGGAATTTCTGGATTGCTTCCACCTTTTCTGCCGACGGCGAGATTCCTTGATCGTCCACGTTAAAACCCAAAAATTGCACTTCTCTGTCAATAAACTTGGATTTTTCTAACTTCAGCGTGACGTTACTGACAGATAACTTCTCAAGCACGTGTTCCACACGGTAGCAGTGTTCCTCCCACGTTTCTGATGTTATTAGTAGATCATCTACATACACTGTGGTAAACTGAAGTGCTTCCTGTCCCAATATCTGTTCCATGCAGGTCGCAAAGATGGCAACTGAGTTTACCAATCCGAAGGGCAATCTTTTGAATTGGTAATTGCGTCCCTCGAATATGAAAGCCAGATACTGGCGACTCCGTGGGTGTAACTCTACCTGCCAGTATCCGCACACCGTATCCCAGGTACTGAAGTACTTGGTACCGTGGAAACGTTTCAGGATTTCTTCAATCTCAACGGGCGATGTTCTATCATTAATTATTTTTTTGTTTATTTCCCGTGCATCCAAGCAAAGCCGGACTTGGCCGTTTTTCTTGGGAATAGCGACAATAGGGCTGGTGTATGGGGATTGGCTATTTTCTATAATATCGCTATTAAGCATTCGGTTTATTTCCGCTCTCACAGCCTCCTTTCGTGAATGCGCAATAGGGTAGAATTTTCTATTAAATTCCACTGTATCTCTGAACTTAAGGGTACATTGATAATTTTGTACCTTGCCTGGCTCATCTGAAAATACTGAGCGGTACTTCTCATAAATTCTTATCAATTGATTTGCTTGAGTAATTTGCAATTTCTCTCTAGTAATTCCGCTCCGGAAATCCCTTATTTCTTGTATCTTTTGGGACCATAAATCTTCGTCCGTGTTGTCGTATACTATTGGGTTACATATGGTGTTATTATTCGTATAGTTAATGTTACGAATTTGCTGGTGGATACTTCTGGGAAGTGTTATCTCGCTACCGACTAAATCGGCCATCCAAGTCAGACCTCCGGTAAACAGCGATACTTTCTCGGATCGTAAATCGATGATAGCAGAGTTTTTCCTCAGCACATCGCATCACACTAATATATTGAAAGGTAATCCTGCCGCAATTAGGAAGACCATGTTTATCGCTATACCCTTACTAACCACATTTAACGACACTTGCTTTCTTATTGTTTTGTTTTGGCGACCAGTGGCACCGATTAATACTATATTATTGATAGGTAAAGTCCGCAATAATTTACCACATTTCTCGTGGATCCTCTCCAATTCTGTTGAGTTGATTATAGATACATTCGCACCTGTATCAATCATCAGCTGTGCGAATGTTGCTTCTATTTCAGCATTAATATAAATTATCTCGTTATTTATACTATGGAGGCGAGTGTCGTCCTCCTCCAGTAGTTCATTTCGAATGTTTTTTAAATACATGTTACAACGAATAATAGTTATTTTGTTGTTATTACTTGCTCTTGGCAATTCACTTTTATACCCAGGCGATAGAAGCAGCAAAAGGTCCTTATTATTTATTACTGCCCCCTCCCGTTTAAATTCTCATCATCCTGGTTATTATTTGGACCAACAGAGGCGTCAGTTGGGAAACCTTGAGTGGGTCCCAGCCGTTCCGTTCGCTGTTCATATAACTTCAGTCCTAATCGACAGACGGCTCTCTCTTCTTCTTCTTCGATGCGTTCGTTATTTCGTATGTACCGCCTTTCGGTTAGTCTGAGTCCTTGATTAATTTCTTCTTTAAGTATATTAAAGAAAATTTAAAACCAAATTGCATAAACAGAAAGTTTATTAACAAATTATTTAAGTTTATCGATATGAATCGATGTACTACAGCAGTATCGACTCTACTCAGGGCCGGTCGATAAAAAACTTTACATTGATGGTATATAAAAATATAGTTCTTTGAACGGTTATTTAAGAATAGCCAGAGGAGGGTAGGGACAGGAAAGTATAACACTTAAAATGATAAATGCCTTAATACTAACAAATACAATGTTATAATTAATAAATAAAAGTTTATATATAATATTGATTTCAAACCAAAGCAGTAGAAATTCGTTTCTTCCCAGCTGGAGTGGTATGATGACGAGTCAAAATGGCCGACCGGATCATGCGCAGTGGAACGCTAATTCCTCGACGAAATATTTGTTTCAATAAAGATGTCTTTTCTCCGTTTATTGGTCTCAGCAATTGTGTATAATGGTTTTGGCTTTCTGTTTTTTTTGGTGCCGGGAATTTCTGGATTGCTTCCACCTTTTCTGCCGACGGCGAGATTCCTTGATCGTCCACGTTAAAACCCAAAAATTGCACTTCTCTGTCAATAAACTTGGATTTTTCTAACTTCAGCGTGACGTTACTGACAGATAACTTCTCAAGCACGTGTTCCACACGGTAGCAGTGTTCCTCCCACGTTTCTGATGTTATTAGTAGATCATCTACATACACTGTGGTAAACTGAAGTGCTTCCTGTCCCAATATCTGTTCCATGCAGGTCGCAAAGATGGCAACTGAGTTTACCAATCCGAAGGGCAATCTTTTGAATTGGTAATTGCGTCCCTCGAATATGAAAGCCAGATACTGGCGACTCCGTGGGTGTAACTCTACCTGCCAGTATCCGCACACCGTATCCCAGGTACTGAAGTACTTGGTACCGTGGAAACGTTTCAGGATTTCTTCAATCTCAACGGGCGATGTTCTATCATTAATTATTTTTTTGTTTATTTCCCGTGCATCCAAGCAAAGCCGGACTTGGCCGTTTTTCTTGGGAATAGCGACAATAGGGCTGGTGTATGGGGATTGGCTATTTTCTATAATATCGCTATTAAGCATTCGGTTTATTTCCGCTCTCACAGCCTCCTTTCGTGAATGCGCAATAGGGTAGAATTTTCTATTAAATTCCACTGTATCTCTGAACTTAAGGGTACATTGATAATTTTGTACCTTGCCTGGCTCATCTGAAAATACTGAGCGGTACTTCTCATAAATTCTTATCAATTGATTTGCTTGAGTAATTTGCAATTTCTCTCTAGTAATTCCGCTCCGGAAATCCCTTATTTCTTGTATCTTTTGGGACCATAAATCTTCGTCCGTGTTGTCGTATACTATTGGGTTACATATGGTGTTATTATTCGTATAGTTAATGTTACGAATTTGCTGGTGGATACTTCTGGGAAGTGTTATCTCGCTACCGACTAAATCGGCCATCCAAGTCAGACCTCCGGTAAACAGCGATACTTTCTCGGATCGTAAATCGATGATAGCAGAGTTTTTCCTCAGCACATCGCATCACACTAATATATTGAAAGGTAATCCTGCCGCAATTAGGAAGACCATGTTTATCGCTATACCCTTACTAACCACATTTAACGACACTTGCTTTCTTATTGTTTTGTTTTGGCGACCAGTGGCACCGATTAATACTATATTATTGATAGGTAAAGTCCGCAATAATTTACCACATTTCTCGTGGATCCTCTCCAATTCTGTTGAGTTGATTATAGATACATTCGCACCTGTATCAATCATCAGCTGTGCGAATGTTGCTTCTATTTCAGCATTAATATAAATTATCTCGTTATTTATACTATGGAGGCGAGTGTCGTCCTCCTCCAGTAGTTCATTTCGAATGTTTTTTAAATACATGTTACAACGAATAATAGTTATTTTGTTGTTATTACTTGCTCTTGGCAATTCACTTTTATACCCAGGCGATAGAAGCAGCAAAAGGTCCTTATTATTTATTACTACCCCCTCACGTTTAAATTCTCATCATCCTGGTTATTATTTGGACCAACAGAGGCGTCAGTTGGGAAACCTTGAGTGGGTCCCAGCCGTTCCGTTCGCTGTTCATATAACTTCAGTCCTAATCGACAGACGGCTCTCTCTTCTTCTTCTTCGATGCGTTCGTTATTTCGTATGTACCGCCTTTCGGTTAGTCTGAGTCCTTGATTAATTTCTTCTTTAAGTATATTAAAGAAAATTTAAAACCAAATTGCATAAACAGAAAGTTTATTAACAAATTATTTAAGTTTATCGATATGAATCGATGTACTACAGCAGTATCGACTCTACTCAGGGCCGGTCGATAAAAAACTTTACATTGATGGTATATAAAAATATAGTTCTTTGAACGGTTATTTAAGAATAGCCAGAGGAGGGTAGGGACAGGAAAGTATAACACTTAAAATGATAAATGCCTTAATACTAACAAATACAATGTTATAATTAATAAATAAAAGTTTATATATAATATTGATTTCAAACCAAAGCAGTAGAAATTCGTTTCTTCCCAGCTGGAGTGGTATGATGACGAGTCAAAATGGCCGACCGGATCATGCGCAGTGGAACGCTAATTCCTCGACGAAATATTTGTTTCAATAAAGATGTCTTTTCTCCGTTTATTGGTCTCAGCAATTGTGTATAATGGTTTTGGCTTTCTGTTTTTTTTGGTGCCGGGAATTTCTGGATTGCTTCCACCTTTTCTGCCGACGGCGAGATTCCTTGATCGTCCACGTTAAAACCCAAAAATTGCACTTCTCTGTCAATAAACTTGGATTTTTCTAACTTCAGCGTGACGTTACTGACAGATAACTTCTCAAGCACGTGTTCCACACGGTAGCAGTGTTCCTCCCACGTTTCTGATGTTATTAGTAGATCATCTACATACACTGTGGTAAACTGAAGTGCTTCCTGTCCCAATATCTGTTCCATGCAGGTCGCAAAGATGGCAACTGAGCTTACCAATCCGAAGGGCAATCTTTTGAATTGGTAATTGCGTCCCTCGAATATGAAAGCCAGATACTGGCGACTCCGTGGGTGTAACTCTACCTGCCAGTATCCGCACACCGTATCCCAGGTACTGAAGTACTTGGTACCGTGGAAACGTTTCAGGATTTCTTCAATCTCAACGGGCGATGTTCTATCATTAATTATTTTTTTGTTTATTTCCCGTGCATCCAAGCAAAGCCGGACTTGGCCGTTTTTCTTGGGAATAGCGACAATAGGGCTGGTGTATGGGGATTGGCTATTTTCTATAATATCGCTATTAAGCATTCGGTTTATTTCCGCTCTCACAGCCTCCTTTCGTGAATGCGCAATAGGGTAGAATTTTCTATTAAATTCCACTGTATCTCTGAACTTAAGGGTACATTGATAATTTTGTACCTTGCCTGGCTCATCTGAAAATACTGAGCGGTACTTCTCATAAATTCTTATCAATTGATTTGCTTGAGTAATTTGCAATTTCTCTCTAGTAATTCCGCTCCGGAAATCCCTTATTTCTTGTATCTTTTGGGACCATAAATCTTCGTCCGTGTTGTCGTATACTATTGGGTTACATATGGTGTTATTATTCGTATAGTTAATGTTACGAATTTGCTGGTGGATACTTCTGGGAAGTTTTATCTCGCTACCGACTAAATCGGCCATCCAAGTCAGACCTCCGGTAAACAGCGATACTTTCTCGGATCGTAAATCGATGATAGCAGAGTTTTTCCTCAGCACATCGCATCACACTAATATATTGAAAGGTAATCCTGCCGCAATTAGGAAGACCATGTTTATCGCTATACCCTTACTAACCACATTTAACGACACTTGCTTTCTTATTGTTTTGTTTTGGCGACCAGTGGCACCGATTAATACTATATTATTGATAGGTAAAGTCCGCAATAATTTACCACATTTCTCGTGGATCCTCTCCAATTCTGTTGAGTTGATTATAGATACATTCGCACCTGTATCAATCATCAGCTGTGCGAATGTTGCTTCTATTTCAGCATTAATATAAATTATCTCGTTATTTATACTATGGAGGCGAGTGTCGTCCTCCTCCAGTAGTTCATTTCGAATGTTTTTTAAATACATGTTACAACGAATAATAGTTATTTTGTTGTTATTACTTGCTCTTGGCAATTCACTTTTATACCCAGGCGATAGAAGCAGCAAAAGGTCCTTATTATTTATTACTGCCCCCTCCCGTTTAAATTCTCATCATCCTGGTTATTATTTGGACCAACAGAGGCGTCAGTTGGGAAACCTTGAGTGGGTCCCAGCCGTTCCGTTCGCTGTTCATATAACTTCAGTCCTAATCGACAGACGGCTCTCTTCTTCTTCTTCGATGCGTTCGTTATTTCGTATGTACCGCCTTTCGGTTAGTCTGAGTCCTTGATTAATTTCTTCTTTAAGTATATTAAAGAAAATTTAAAACCAAATTGCATAAACAGAAAGTTTATTAACAAATTATTTAAGTTTATCGATATGAATCGATGTACTACAGCAGTATCGACTCTACTCAGGGCCGGTCGATAAAAAACTTTACATTGATGGTATATAAAAATATAGTTCTTTGAACGGTTATTTAAGAATAGCCAGAGGAGGGTAGGGACAGGAAAGTATAACACTTAAAATGATAAATGCCTTAATACTAACAAATACAATGTTATAATTAATAAATAAAAGTTTATATATAATATTGATTTCAAACCAAAGCAGTAGAAATTCGTTTCTTCCCAGCTGGAGTGGTATGATGACGAGTCAAAATGGCCGACCGGATCATGCGCAGTGGAACGCTAATTCCTCGACGAAATATTTGTTTCAATAAAGATGTCTTTTTCTCCGTTTATTGGTCTCAGCAATTGTGTATAATGGTTTTGGAGTTAATTGAGTGTCACTGGTGTATTGTTTAATAATTCACTTGGTGTAAATATTTGTGATTATGTCTATCTCACTTTTTCACACGTGTCGGGTTAACCTTGTTTGTTAGTCTGTAAAGTTTATTGTATTGGCGTTATTTTAATTAATTAGGCGTGTGTGGTTCTGTTTATTGGTGATGCACTGTTCATTGTTTATTTTCACCGGTTCACAAATAAAAAACTCAAAATAAAAATTTATAAAAATTTTCACCGAACTCGGTTCAATTATAAGACGCCATTCATAGGTTATATAAAGCAACGATCTCGTTTAAGTACACTCTTCAACGGATAATAATGAACTGTTCTCATTTCCTTCGTCTCCTGAAAATCTTAGCCAATTTAATATATATTAAATTGTTTCAAATTATCTTAGCTTCCGATACATTTTATTCGAATACATTATACTCGGAAAATATTTTCGTTATTAATTAACTGTATGAAATACTAAATACATATTCGGTTTCTTTATTCTCTTTTGCTTATTTCGATACTAATTAATATAGTTTTACAAAGTTTTCATTTAAAAAAGTTATATTTCTTACATTTTGGAAAGTATGTTCAAATATGTGTTTCCTGTCTCTGAGCAGATAATAGCCATTTTCTATGATATAATTATTATTATATTGAATCTGAAATTGATATAATTGTCTATTTTTACTTAATTTCTTGCAATTTAGTTTATTAATTATTGTTTTGAAATATAATTCATTTATCTCCCCCCCCTGATAATGCTAGTTAGTCCATTCCATTTTTATTTATAATTTTACTTATCTTCTGACAATATCTTTCTAAAGTTTTAATTACATTGTACTACTATATGGTGGGTTTATCTTACATAAATATTATCAGTTTAGTTGGTTTATAGGACTAGATTTGTCAATTATTATGTAGTCTAAATTTACTATCTGGCCTAGATTTTATCTGTTGCTATTTGCATTGTTTTTACTAATATAGTTAGTTTGAACCCTTTTCTGACCTTCTATTCTAATAAAACATTTATTAACAATTTGTTCCTTTACTATTATAACATTGAATATTGATTTTAAACAATTAAAATATAACACTTATTTACTATTAAATCTGGTACTTTGAATCACACCTTTTTTGTATACTGATTACACACAGTAAATGAATAAAAACATTTTATAATATAGGAATGGTATCTACATACAGATATTGCATTCCTAATTTAAATTACTAACAAAATAACATTTTATAACTTCAATACTGCTTAATACTAAATCTTATTTATATAGTTAATATATGGAACTAGGAACATAACATTTTGGTTCCATTAAATGTTAACATCTTCTTAAAGCTATTTATTTACAGTCTTATCTGTGCTTCCCAATTTTAGGAATGTATTCCCCGTCACTTTGTACCAAATACAAGCTATCTATTTATATTATTCATTCTATGGAATGTTCTCATATACACAGTGGCCTTTCATTAGAAATATTATCCCTTGCTCTTTCACCATATTACTTGATTAACTATTATCATGATACTGTTTAAAAAAACTTAAAGTTATTTATTGGCACGGTAATTCATGTACCTTTTCAAAGTTTATTCATTATAATTTAATAACTTGCACTTGTCCCTGGTTATTTATTGATATTATCACTAGTCCTTTTACAGTTTTATAATATGAAATATTTAACCATGGGGGAACTGTAAAGATTTGTCTATATAAACTATACAATAACTTTTTTGGGTGCACTGTTACTTAATACTCTAAACACTTTTGGTTTTTATCAGTTTTACATTAGTATATGGTTTGTTAGGGGGTTATACTTTCTATTGTGACATTCATTTATTTTTGGGGTTTTTGGGTTTTCTCCCAATGGGGTTTCTATTTGGTATTGGTCGTTCCACTTCCTTTATTCTAGTTGATCTTCTTCACTGGTTTCTGATTATTCAGTATCTGGGTTTATTTTAGATTTCTTCTTTCTTCGTTCTTGGTTCTTTAGTACCATTTCGTTTTATACTCTTTTGTTTACTCTGGTCTGTTTACATTGTCGGTTTACTTGGTCTGGGTATCTTCATTGCCTGCTCCTATCCTACATGGGTAATATTTTTATTTTAATTTTCGTTTTCTGGGTTTTTAATTTGTAGTACAATTATATTAGTTGCAGATTTTTTCTTTATATTTACTTTTTCTTGTTATTATAATAATTTATATTGCTTTTTAATTGATTTTCATTTGGATCATTTTGGATATTCCATATACTTGAGTTTTATTAATGATCATTTGGTAATTGATTTATGTGGATTATCTGTCATGCTACAATATATATTTATATATATCTTGTGTCTATTTTCTTAAAACTATATAAATTAATGTATATATGTATAGAACAATATGAAACTGGAACATTGTGTCACCAACTGGAAATCTAATAAATCTTGTTATTTGTTAAAAATGTGTTGATTGCAAATTCTGTCACTCTGTTCAGCTGCAGCACACTTTTCGCTTCCTCTAGGTTCATTAGCCTAGTCTTAAATATTACGTAGCGGTCCTGTGACCGCTACAAATGGTAGCAGATCGTGGTTAGAAAACTTACATGTGGTGACCCAGAAATGGCAGGATTTGCAATTATGTTTGAAAATATTTTTGCGTCTGAAATGAAGGTGTTGGGAATTGAGTGTTTTGTGTATAATACATTTTGATATTTAAATAGTTCTATAAAATGAAATGAGTTTGAATTGAATTTAACTGGTGTTTGTGACACAATTTAATCTTTGATTTTTTTTTAATGAGAATATGTGCTATGATGATTGTATTACTATTGCTGAGTATGCTGTTAATTATTATCATTATTAAATTGTTCAACTGGAGGTCACATTATGTAATTTTGACGGGTCACACACATTTGCATATTTATAGTGTAATAAAACATAGACTCCTTCTCGGGTCTGCTTCCTTCCGTTTTACGCCCCACTGTTGTGAGCGCCAATTTTGTAATATAACACAAAATAATTTAATTTATGTGTATGTGTAGTAATGTTCCACTTTGGAAACGCCAATTTGGTAACGTTCCTGGTCTTCGTTAAGCCTCCCTGTTGGGCTAGCCAATTTTGTATTAAAACAAAATAATCTGTGTGAATTCTGTTGTAACAATTTGAAATAAAAAAATTTATTTTTTATTTCCCAAAAAAAAATTTCTGAAAAAAATTATCTTTAATGTAAATTTTAATCCTAATATTTAGGAACTAATCGTGTTTATTGTTTGTAATTAGAAATGAAGTGGTATTATGTTTATTTTTGTAATAGTGTCACTTTCAGTAAATTTGTTAAAGGACAATCTGGTTAACTCCAAATCTAGTCGAAAGACGGCTCTCTTCTTCTTCTTCTTCTTCTTGAAGCGTTCGTTGTTTTGTATATATCGCCTTTCGGTTAGTTGGTATGCTTGAATAATTTATTTGTTAAGCTTTTTTAAAGAAAAACCAAATCCAAATTACAAAACAGCACGTTTATTAATAAAATAGTTAATTTGTTCGATAAGAATCGAAGTTACAAAGTAGTATCGACTCACTCAGGGCCGGTCGATATAAAAAGTTTACATTAGTATTACAAAAATATGGTTCTTTAAACGGTTAAGATATAGCCAGAGAAGTGTATGGGCAGGAAAGTATAACACAATTATAAAATGCCTTAATATTAAACAATACAATGTTATAATTAAAAATAATAAAAGTTGCATATGATATTTATTCAAACCAACAGCAGCAGAAGGTCGTCCTCTACAGCTGGAGTAAGATGAAGACAATTCCCAAAATGGCCGACTGGCGCATGCATAGTGTAACGTATAACCTGGATGAAAGTTTTGGTTAAATAAAGATGTCTTTTCTCCGTGTAAATGGTCTCAGCAATTGTATGATTGTTCTGGATGTATTTGAGTGTCACTGGTGTATGGTGGAATAGTTCACTTGGTGTAAAATGTTATTATTGTGTTTATCTCACTTGGTCTATGTGTCTCGTGTTTAACCTTGACTGTTCGTCAGTAAATTGTGTGATATCGGTGTTATTTCGTTTAATTAGTCGTATGTGGTTCAGTTTAATGGTGTTACACTGTGCATATTTTAACTTCACCGGTTCACAATTAAAAAACAACTCAAAATAAGATTTTATGAAAATTTTCACCGAACTCGGTTTATAATGTGATTCGCCATTATAGGTTACTTCGAGCAAATAATTACGTTAAGTACACTCGTCAACGTATAATAATGAACTGTTCTCATTTCCTTCGTCTCCTGAAAATCTTAGCCAATTTAATATATCTTATACATTGTTTCAAATTATCTTAGCTTCCGATATATTTTATTTTGATACATTATACTCAGAAAATAATTTCGTTATTAGTTAACTGTACGAAATACGAAATACATATTCGGTTTCTTTATTCTATTCTGCTTATTTTGATGATAATTAATATAGGGTTACAAAGTTTCATTAGAAAATTATATTTCTTACATTTTTGGAAGGTAGGCCTAATTTTATATTTCCTGTTGTCTAAGCAAATAATAGCCATTTTCCCTGATATAATTATTATTCTATTAAATCTGAAATTGATATAATTGTCTATTCTTACTTAATTTCTTGCAATTTAGTTTATTAATGATTGTTTTTAAATACAACTCATTTGTCTATGACTCCTCCTCTGGTAATGTCAGTTAGTCCATTCCATTTTTATTGGTAATTTTATTAGATAAATAAGTAATTTTACTTATCAACTGACCATATCTTTATAAAGTCTTATTTACATGGTATACTATATGTTGGGTTTATCTTGCACAAATATTGTCAGTTTAACTGGTTTATAGGACTAGATTTGTTAATTATTCTACATTTTAAATTCATTATATGGCCTAGATTTGATGTGTTGCTATTTGCAAACTTTTTACTAATGTAGTTAGTTTATACCCTTCTCTGACCTTTTATCCCTATACACTTTATTAATAATTAGTTCTTTGACTGGTATATCAGTGATTATTGATTGTATAATTAAAATATAACACATATCTCTATCAAAACTGGTACCTTGAATAATACCTTTTATGTGTACTGATTACACCTAGTAACATAATTAAAAAACATTTTATAACATGGGGAATGATATCTACCTTTAGATATGGCACTCCTAATTTAAAGTAACAACAAAATAACATCTTATAACAATAATATTGCTTACTAATAAATCTTATTTGTCTAGTTAATATATGGAACAGGAACATAACATATTGGTTCCATATAATGGTTAACACTTTCTTAAAACTATTTATTGACAGTCTGCTCTGTATTTCCCAATTTTAAGGATTTATTCCCCATCTCTAAGTATAACACTAGCTATCTGTTTATTATTTCATTCTATGGAATGTTCTTATAAATTCAGTAGCATTTCATTAGCAATATTATTACTTCATATCAAATATGATACTGTTCAAAAAACACTTAAAGTTTATTCATTTGTACGGCAACTCATGTACCTTTTCAAAGTTTATTGGCTATAATTCAATAACTTACACTGGTCCATGGTTATTTATAAATATTATTACTAGTCCTTTTCTAGCTTTACAACATGAAATATTTAACCATGGGGGGACTGTGAAGATTTGTTCATATAAACTACACAATAACTTTTTTGGGTGCACTGTTACTTAATACTATTAACACTTTTGGTTTTTGTCAGTTTTACATTGTGATATGGTTTTTTGGGGTGTTATACTTTCTCTTTGGACATTCATTTATTTTTGGGGTTTTTGGGTTCTCTCCCTATGGGTTTCTATTTGGTATGGGTCGTCTCACTTCCTTTTTTCTAGTGGATCTTCTCAGGTTTCTTATTCTTCAGTATTTTTGGTCATTCTATATTTCTTCTTTCTTCGTTCTTCAGTATTTTTTTTCATTTTATATTTCTTCTTTCTTCTTTCTTCGTTCTTCAGTATTTATGTTCATTTTACATTTCTTCTACCTTCTTTCTTCTTTCTTCAGTACCATTTCGCTGTGTATGCTTTTGTTTCTTCTGGTCTGGTTTCTTTGTCGGGGTATCTTAATTGCCTGCTTCTATCTTACCTGGGTAATTTTGTTATTCACATTTTAATTTTCTGGGTTTTTAAATTTGTAGTATATATATTATTTGCAGATTTTTTCTTTATGTTTACTTTTCTTGTGATTATATTAATTAATAGTGCCTTTTAATTGATTCTCATCTGGATATTCCATATATTAGAGCTTTATTAATGATCATTGAGTAATTTATTTATGTGGATTATCTGTCATGCTACAGATTGCTCTCTTCCAGAAGTGATTAGTTCAGATCATACTTAGTTTGTCTGAAGTAATTGCTTATGATATTTTATTATAAATTATATTTCTTTACTTCCTTCACATTTCTAAAATTTTTTTTCTTTATTTTTGAGCTTATCTATATTTCATTATTAACTGGATTCTTCTTGATAGTAATAGTCATCTGATGTTCGTTATTTTTTTATTTTTCCATTTTCTTCTTAACTTGGTTCTTTATCCTTGGGATATTTATTCCCTAAAATTCCCTAACACGTTAGCTGGGGCAGTCCAGAGGGACTCTGTAAGCTACACTCTCTGCTGGCCATACTACGTCATTTATTGATTACAGAGGCAAATCATCTCTGATCAATACATAATAATACTGCTGGACTTATCTACAGACAGTTATTAATAAAAATTACATAAGAATAGTCCACCTTATGACTATTAAAAAAAATTAAATATCTTTGGATACTTCACTTCGTATTTGCTCAGATCTGTTAATATTTCTATCTTAGTTAATTTCTATCTCAGTTACTTTTCTCAATGGTTAGCTCTGCTGGCATTTTATTTCTCCTTGTGGTTGGAAGCTGGTTTAATATAATTATCACTTGTTATTCAGTGTAAAGTTTTTATTTATTTTTAATTCTCTGTCATATTTTGACTGTTATTACAATCTCCTTTTGGTCATTGGTAGCATATATTTTGTATTATATATTTGTTTTTTCTTAATTCTTATGAATCGTTCCACTAGTATTATGTTCTTGCAATTACTCTTTTAATTGTCCTTCTTATAATTGACATTTATTATATGATCATATTTTTCTTATGGATTTATTTATATATAGTTTTTTCTTTCGTTTTCAAAATTTTATTCTGCTCTTGCTTTTTATCCAAATGCACTCTTTAATTATTAATTCAATGTGGTTATTATCTCTGCTTATTTTGCTTAAAGGTCTCATTAATTTTACTTCACAATAAGTTTATTCATTTTAATTGTATCAGTGGTTTGTACTGCCATTTCTTTATTCTCGAAAGTTTTTCAGATTTGGTCCCATATATAATTGTTTGTAATGTGAACTTATTCTTCCTTTTGAATGTTGTGGTTATTCTTCAAAATTCCTTTTCCTTTCTTTTATATTCCATGATTTGAGTTTCATTGATATTTGGTAGTAAGTTGTACTTACATTTTTTTTTTGTTTTTTTTTTTTTAAACTTATTTGTATTTTACTAAATTCTTTTTCTTTTAGTTTTTTCACAAATAGTTTCATAAATATTTGGGTAGTAAGTAGTGCTTACTTCGGTTTTAAATTTTTGTAATATATTATCAAAATTCTTTTTCTTCTTTATTAATCCAAAAGTAGTTTCAAATATAAGGTAGTAAGTAGTTCTTACTTTCTTTTAGAAGCTACATATTTATTCTAAATTCATTTTCTTCTTTTCATTTTCCATAAAGATTTTTCATAAATATTTGGTAGTAAGTAGTCCTTACTTCATTTTTGAATTTCATTGTTCTTGTTTATTAATTCAATAGTAGTTTCAAAAATTAGGTAGTAAGTAGTTTTTACTTTCTTTTTGAATTTAAGATATTTATATAAATTCTTTTTCTTCTTGTTAATCCAAAAGTTGTTCAAATATAAGGTAGTAAGTAGCTCTTACTTTCTTTTAGAAGCTACATATTTATTCTAAATTCATTTTCTTCTTTTTATTTTCTATACAGTTTTTTCATAAATATTTGGTAGTAAGTAGTCCTTACTTCATTTTTGAATTTTATTGTTCTTGTTTATTAATTCAATAGTAGTTTCAAAAATTAGGTAGTAAGTAGTTCTTACTTTCTTTTTGAATTTAAGATATTTATATAAATTCTTTTTCTTTTTGTTAATCCAAAAGTTGTTCGAATATAAGGTAGTAAGTTGTCCTTACTTGTTATTAGAATTTATTCATATTCTGTTTATTAATTCAATAGTAGTTTCAAAAATTAGGTAGTAAGTTGTTCTTACTTTCTTTTAGAATTTTAAGATATATAATAAATTCCTTTCTTTTTATTTCATTCATAAACTGTTTCCTATGTTCGGTAGTAAGTTGTGTTTACTTGGTTTTAGAATTTTTCAAATTATTCCAAATTCTTATTATTCTAGAAATCGTTTCACAAATAATAGGTAGTAAGTTGTTCTTACTTTCTTTTTGAATTTATTCAATTTATATTTATGCACCCAAAACTCAATTTTCTATACATTCAATTACTCATAATATTTTTTCATGGAAGCCTGGTTATATACACCCTTTATCCTTTCTGAATCTATTTCCTTTATTTCATAAGTATTATTATTTTTCACATTGGATATGACATATGGTCCGGTGTATAACAGCAATAACTTCTTCGTTATTCCTTCCAGTGTGCTGGGTAGTTCACGATTTTTTAACAAAATGTTTTATCCCTTTTCATAATTATTAATTTACCACTAGCCTTTTAATACTTATTTTGCCGTTTTACCTGGTCTTCTGCCACTTTGTTGTAGAATTTAGCTTTGTCAAATTTATACACATGGTTTATTGGGAACTCGTGGATATCTGCGATCTCTCGTGGGGGTGGTTTTTCGTACATGGCGGAGTATGGGGTTATTCCTATAGCTGGATGGTATGCCAAGTTGATGAATTCCTCCATGGCTTCTAGATAGTCTTGCCACCTTTTTTGTTGATGGTGACAATAAGTTCTTAGGATCCTCCCCACTTCTCGTAACACCCGCTCTGCCGGATTACTGCTCGGGTGGTAGACCGAGGTCTTGTATGTACGAATGCCCATTGACAATAATGTATCTCGCCATTTTCCACCCTTAAACTGGGTTCCATGATCAGTAATGATCGAAGATGGTTTCCCCAGGTGTGGGATATACTGTTCCGTTAGTATCCCCAGAATTTTCCGGGTAGTCGCTCGATTAGTAGGGTATAGCTTAATATACTTTGTGAAGTGGTCCATTATGATGGTCAGGTACCGATATTGGTGTCGACCTCCACTACGGGGAAATGGTTCGCAAATGTCTAGGAATACCTTCTCCAATCTTGCTTGGGAAGTGATTGGGATCATAACACCTTCCTTCTTCTCATTATTTGTTTTTACCAGCTGGCAGATTTTACAACTTTTTATATACATTCGGACTTTCCTATTTATGTTTTTTATATGGCAGCTCTCCTCCAGAGCTTTTATTACCTTGAGGGCGCCCATATGCCCGTAACGTATGTGGTAGTTCACTATCAACTCCCTTCCGATCTGTGTTGGAACAACCACCTTCC
This sequence comes from Magicicada septendecula, assembly GCA_034769895.1. NCBI lineage: Eukaryota > Metazoa > Arthropoda > Insecta > Hemiptera > Cicadidae > Magicicada > Magicicada septendecula. Next base: position 625,578,717 of record CM068368.1, read on the forward strand.
AGATCTCTTCCTTCAGGGATGTTTTAACGAACAATATTTGTTTATTTATTTGGTAATATTGAGCAATGGTTTCGTCTCCCTCTTCTAGTCGAAGTTTGAGGTTTCTCAATTTCGGGTCCGCTTGTTGGTGGGTGCTCATATTGGTCAATATTGTTGTTAAATCGTCTCTGGTGCTAAGAAGATGGTATATTTTTAGCACGCTTTCCTTCTCCCCTTCGAAAGTTTGTTCTTCCACATTGACCCGGGATAACACATCCGCTACGACATTCTTTTTACCTGGGATGTATTCCCATTTTAGATGGTATTCTTGAAGGGCAAGTATCCACCTCGTTAGCCTGCCATTGTTCAGTTTGCAGCTTTTCAAGAACGAAATAGATTTATGGTCTGTTCGGACTGTAACAGGGTATCTCAAAATGTAAGTGCGGAACTTACCGCAAGCAAATACCACGCTCAGTAATTCTTTTTCAGTCACCGTGTAATTCTTTTCGCACTGGTTCAAAGACCTGCTCGCGAAGCTAATTACTTGATGTTGACCCTTCTCGTCCTCTTGATACAATGTCGTTTCCAGACTGATGTTGCTGGCATCGCAATTAATGAAGAATGGTAATTATAAGGTTGGGTGGCGAAGTATTATAGTTGCCAGAAATTTGTCCTTAATTTGTTGAAAAATCTCATCTTGTTCTTTACACCATATCCATTTGTTTTTGGATGATAATTGAGGTTGAAACCTCGCGGTTAATTCCGAATATTGTTCCTGGAACTTTCTATAATAATTACAGAGTCCCAGGAACGACTGTAATTGCTTCCTGTTTTTGGGTGCCGGGAATTTCTGGATTGCCTCCACCTTTTCTGCCGACGGTGAGATTCCTTGATCGTCCAAGTTAAATCCTAAAAATTGCACTTCTCTGGCAATAAACTTGGATTTTTCTAACTTGTCAGCGTGACGTTACTGACAGATAATTTCTCAAGCACATGTTCCACACGGTAGCAGTGTTCCTCCCACGTTTCGGATGTTATTAGTAGGTCATCGACATACACTGTGGTAAACTGAAGTGCTTCTTGTCCCAATATCTGGTCCATGCAGGTAACAAAGATGGCAACTGAGTTTACCAATCCGAAGGGCAATCTTTTGAATTGGTAATTGCGTCCCTCGAATATGAAAGCCAGATATTGGCGACTCCGTGGGTGTAACTCTATCTGCCAGTAACCGCACACTGTACCCCAGGTACAGAAGTATTGGGTACCCTGGAAGCGTTTCAGGATTTCCTCAATCTCACCGGGCGATGTTCTATCATTAATTATTTTTTTGTTTATTTCCCGTGCATCCAAGCAAAGCCGGACTTGGCCGTTTTTCTTGGGAATAGCGACAATAGGGCTGGTGTAGGGGGATTGGCTATGTCCTATAATATCGCTATTAATCATTCGGTTGATTTCTGCTCTCACAGCCTCCTTTCGTGAATGAGCAATAGGGTAGGATTTTCTATTAAACTCCACTGTATCTCGGAACTGAAGGGTACATTGATAATTTCTTACTTTGCCTGGCTCATCTGAAAATACTGAGCGGTAGTTCTCATAAATCCTTATCAACTGATTTGCTTGAGTAATGGGCAATTTCTCTCTATTAATTCCGCTCCGGAAATCCCTTATCTCCTGTATTTTTTGGGAACATAAATCTTCGTCCGTGTTGTCGTATACTATGGTGTTAGAAATGGTGTTAGTATTCGTATAATTAATGCTACGTATTTGCTGGTGGATACTGCTGGGAAGTGTTATCTCGCTACCGACTAAATCGGCCGTCCAGGTCAGATCTCCGGTAAACAGCGATACCTTCTCCGATTGTAAATCAATGATAGCCGAGTTCCTTCTCAGCACATCACATCCCACTAATATGTTAAAGGGTAATCCTGCCGCAATTAGGAAGACCATGTTTATAGCTATACCCTTACTAATCACATTCAATGACACTTGTTTTCTTATTGTCTTGTTTTGGCGACCAGTGGCACCGATTAATACTATGTTATTTATAGGTAAGGTCGGTAATAACTTACCACATTTTTCTTGGATTCTCTCCAATTCTGTTGTGTTAATTATAGATACATTCGCACCTGTATCGATCATTAGCTGTGCGAATGTTCCTTCGATTTCTGCAATAATATAAATTATTTCATTGTTTATAATAGGGAGGCGAGTGTCATCCTCCTCCAGTAGTTCTTTTCGAATGTTTTTCAAATATTTACACCGAATGATAGTAATTTTATTGTGATGATTTGTTCTTGGCAATTCTTTTATATACCCAGGCGACAGAAGCAGCAAAAGGTCCTTATTGTTTATTACTGCCTCCTCCCGTTTAAATTCTCCTCATCCTGGTTATTAGTTGGACCAACAGAGGCATCAGTGGGGAAACCTTGAGTGGGTTCCAGCCTTTCAGTTCGCTGTTCGTATGCTTGTTCCCTATTTGTATGCCGCTCCGGGTCATCTAGGCTGGTACTTCGCCTTGGCGGATTATAACTGGAGTTGTCCCGTTCTCGGCTTCTGGGTCGATCTTCGTACTCGTGGACGCTGCTCCGCCGTTGATGGTTATACCTGCGTTGGCTGTTTCCTTCTGCACGTATAAAATTTACCCGGGGTCGGGAGAACCTGTTGTTGTTGTTATTGTTATTATTAGGGTAACCCCTATTATTATTGTAAAACCGCTCGGTGTTATTGGTATGGTTGGGGTTTCTCTGGCTATTTACATTATTATTCAGGTAATAATTATTTCGATTACCGGAGAACCCGTTATTATTTCGGTTAATGTTCGGGTTTATATTACCGTGGTTATTGTTGTTATTATTACCGTTGGTAGGGTGCTGATTATGGTAATTTGGATTATACCTGTTTTCTTGGTACCCACTGTTGATCTGTTGATTATTATTGTTCGATGACGGATTATTTCGAACTTCTGGCCGCTCATTTCTTCTTCTACTCTGCCTGTAATATTCTTCGTTCTCATAATTTTCTAATAGCTCCGTCATCGCCTGTATGGTCTTTATCTGGCTACCTCTTCGAGCTCTTATGACCTCTTCGTCATAATGGTAGGAAAGCTTATTCACCAGGCATTCCTCTGGTATGGCTGGTTCCAGGTTCTTGGCCAGGCACACTTTCCCAAGGAAGTATGCAGTCATGGTATTGCCAAACTGGGTTTTGTATCGGCCATGGCAGATGTTGTCCCTTATTAAATTCTGGGTGGTCTCTGACCAATACTTGGACTTGAACAAACTTTTAAACTGCTGGTAATCGTTTATCTCGCTCCTGTTCGCCATCCACCAATTGTCCGTAATATCCCGGAATGATTCGTCCAATAGTTCGCGACTATTGGTCCATCGATTATTTCTATGTTTGGCCATATATTCCTCAATACGGGCCACGAACTCCATCGGCTTCCTTTTATATTGTCGGAAGTTAAGCCATTCTCTGTTCTCGTTGATGGGGATATTAGTGAAGCTGGTTGGTTGGTTCCGAATTGCTTCCATGTCCTCCTGGTTCTGCCTCACTTGACCAGTGATGTTAGTCATCGCTTCCTCCATTCCGTCACATCTTTCCGTAATTCGAGTTCGTACTTTACTGAGTTCTTCCTGGCTTTCCTTTCGGTTTTCTTCTGCCTTCTTGCGACTAGAGTCTTCAAGACTTGTGACCTTGGTGTTTACCACTTCCTTGAACTCTTGTACCTTCACTTCCGTTAGCCGACATCTTTCATCAACTTATCTTATCTGTTGATTTATAGTTATGGTTTCGTCTTCCAGCCTTTTGGTCATAGATTTCTTATTATCTTTGAGTTCTTTGTTCATTTCCTTTCTTAATAGTTCCATTCGTTCGTCTAACTTGTCTAAATTCTCTTGGTTAACTTCCCGTAATTCTTCTCGTAATAGTTGGTTATCCTCTCTTAACTCTTCCAACCTCTCCCCCATCGTCTCTTCCATTTTCTTATTATTTTCTCTTAATTCTTCCCTTGATTGTTGGTGGTCACTTTCTATTTTCTTACTGGTTTCTTCCATCTTTTCTTCCAAATTCTTCTTATTTTCTTCCATTTTCTTTTCCACTTTTCTACTGATTTCCTCAATTCTCTTATGGGTTCTTTCGATTTTACGGCCCAATTCTTCTTTTGTTTCTTGGTTGTCCTTCTTCAATTCTATGCTCTTATTTATATCACTCAAATCTTCTTTCAAGGACTGCTTATCTTCCTTCCTTTCCTTACTATTTTCTTCCTTCGTGGAATCCATTTTCTTATTCACTCCTTCCATTTTGGACTCTAGGTTCTTGTTGGTATCTCCAATAGCATCCATTTTCTTATGCAAATCTTGATTCATTTGTTGGAACATTTCCATCAATTTGTCTATTTTACTTTCTTCAGTAGTCTTAGATCTTTCTATTTCCTTGTCTTGGATGTGGACGTCCCCTGTTTGTGTGGGTATTTCGGGTTGTTCCTCTGGTGGTGCTGGTTGTTTATGTTCCACAGTGTTAATATCGTTTCTATGTCCTCCACTGGGGTCGCCTCCTTATCCTACATATTAAGTTCTTTTTCGGCCTCCGCCGCTCTCTTCTTTGATGTGGCACGCCGTTGCATCTTTCCTGGTTCTCTGGCTGGATAACCGCTGCCAAGCTGAATTAGAAATTGGGCAAGTAATTACAGCCTTTCAATCCCTAATTACAGCCCTTCGGTTGGACGCCAATTTTGTAATAAAACATAGACTCCTTCTCGGGTCTGCTTCCTTCCGTTTTACGCCCCACTGTTGTGAGCGCCAATTTTGTAATATAACACAAAATAATTTAATTTATGTGTATGTGTAGTAATGTTCCACTTTGGAAACGCCAATTTGGTAACGTTCCTGGTCTTCGTTAAGCCTCCCTGTTGGGCTAGCCAATTTTGTATTAAAACAAAATAATCTGTGTGAATTCTGTTGTAACAATTTGAAATAAAAAAATTTATTTTTTATTTCCCAAAAAAAAATTTCTGAAAAAAATTATCTTTAATGTAAATTTTAATCCTAATATTTAGGAACTAATCGTGTTTATTGTTTGTAATTAGAAATGAAGTGGTATTATGTTTATTTTTGTAATAGTGTCACTTTCAGTAAATTTGTTAAAGGACAATCTGGTTAACTCCAAATCTAGTCGAAAGACGGCTCTCTTCTTCTTCTTCTTCTTCTTGAAGCGTTCGTTGTTTTGTATATATCGCCTTTCGGTTAGTTGGTATGCTTGAATAATTTATTTGTTAAGCTTTTTTAAAGAAAAACCAAATCCAAATTACAAAACAGCACGTTTATTAATAAAATAGTTAATTTGTTCGATAAGAATCGAAGTTACAAAGTAGTATCGACTCACTCAGGGCCGGTCGATATAAAAAGTTTACATTAGTATTACAAAAATATGGTTCTTTAAACGGTTAAGATATAGCCAGAGAAGTGTATGGGCAGGAAAGTATAACACAATTATAAAATGCCTTAATATTAAACAATACAATGTTATAATTAAAAATAATAAAAGTTGCATATGATATTTATTCAAACCAACAGCAGCAGAAGGTCGTCCTCTACAGCTGGAGTAAGATGAAGACAATTCCCAAAATGGCCGACTGGCGCATGCATAGTGTAACGTATAACCTGGATGAAAGTTTTGGTTAAATAAAGATGTCTTTTCTCCGTGTAAATGGTCTCAGCAATTGTATGATTGTTCTGGATGTATTTGAGTGTCACTGGTGTATGGTGGAATAGTTCACTTGGTGTAAAATGTTATTATTGTGTTTATCTCACTTGGTCTATGTGTCTCGTGTTTAACCTTGACTGTTCGTCAGTAAATTGTGTGATATCGGTGTTATTTCGTTTAATTAGTCGTATGTGGTTCAGTTTAATGGTGTTACACTGTGCATATTTTAACTTCACCGGTTCACAATTAAAAAACAACTCAAAATAAGATTTTATGAAAATTTTCACCGAACTCGGTTTATAATGTGATTCGCCATTATAGGTTACTTCGAGCAAATAATTACGTTAAGTACACTCGTCAACGTATAATAATGAACTGTTCTCATTTCCTTCGTCTCCTGAAAATCTTAGCCAATTTAATATATCTTATACATTGTTTCAAATTATCTTAGCTTCCGATACATTTTATTTTGATACATTATACTCAGAAAATAATTTCGTTATTAGTTAACTGTACGAAATACGAAATACATATTCGGTTTCTTTATTCTATTCTGCTTATTTTGATGATAATTAATATAGGGTTACAAAGTTTCATTAGAAAATTATATTTCTTACATTTTTGGAAGTTAGGCCTAATTTTATATTTACTGTTGAAAAGCAAATAATAGCCATTTTCCCTGATATAATTATTATTCTATTAAATCTGAAATTGATATAATTGTCTATTCTTACTTAATTTCTTGCAATTTAGTTTATTAATGATTGTTTTTAAATACAACTCATTTGTCTATGACTCCTCCTCTGGTAATGTCAGTTAGTCCATTCCATTTTTATTGGTAATTTTATTAGATAAATAAGTAATTTTACTTATCAACTGACCATATCTTTATAAAGTCTTATTTACATGGTATACTATATGTTGGGTTTATCTTGCACAAATATTGTCAGTTTAACTGGTTTATAGGACTAGATTTGTTAATTATTCTACATTTTAAATTCATTATATGGCCTAGATTTGATGTGTTGCTATTTGCAAACTTTTTACTAATGTAGTTAGTTTATACCCTTCTCTGACCTTTTATCCCTATACACTTTATTAATAATTAGTTCTTTGACTGGTATATCAGTGATTATTGATTGTATAATTAAAATATAACACATATCTCTATCAAAACTGGTACCTTGAATAATACCTTTTATGTGTACTGATTACACCTAGTAACATAATTAAAAAACATTTTATAACATGGGGAATGATATCTACCTTTAGATATGGCACTCCTAATTTAAAGTAACAACAAAATAACATCTTATAACAATAATATTGCTTACTAATAAATCTTATTTGTCTAGTTAATATATGGAACAGGAACATAACATATTGGTTCCATATAATGGTTAACACTTTCTTAAAACTATTTATTGACAGTCTGCTCTGTATTTCCCAATTTTAAGGATTTATTCCCCATCTCTAAGTATAACACTAGCTATCTGTTTATTATTTCATTCTATGGAATGTTCTTATAAATTCAGTAGCATTTCATTAGCAATATTATTACTTCATATCAAATATGATACTGTTCAAAAAACACTTAAAGTTTATTCATTTGTACGGCAACTCATGTACCTTTTCAAAGTTTATTGGCTATAATTCAATAACTTACACTGGTCCATGGTTATTTATAAATATTATTACTAGTCCTTTTCTAGCTTTACAACATGAAATATTTAACCATGGGGGGACTGTGAAGATTTGTTCATATAAACTACACAATAACTTTTTTGGGTGCACTGTTACTTAATACTATTAACACTTTTGGTTTTTGTCAGTTTTACATTGTGATATGGTTTTTTGGGGTGTTATACTTTCTCTTTGGACATTCATTTATTTTTGGGGTTTTTGGGTTCTCTCCCTATGGGTTTCTATTTGGTATGGGTCGTCTCACTTCCTTTTTTCTAGTGGATCTTCTCAGGTTTCTTATTCTTCAGTATTTTTGGTCATTCTATATTTCTTCTTTCTTCGTTCTTCAGTATTTTTTTTCATTTTATATTTCTTCTTTCTTCTTTCTTCGTTCTTCAGTATTTATGTTCATTTTACATTTCTTCTACCTTCTTTCTTCTTTCTTCAGTACCATTTCGCTGTGTATGCTTTTGTTTCTTCTGGTCTGGTTTCTTTGTCGGGGTATCTTAATTGCCTGCTTCTATCTTACCTGGGTAATTTTGTTATTCACATTTTAATTTTCTGGGTTTTTAAATTTGTAGTATATATATTATTTGCAGATTTTTTCTTTATGTTTACTTTTCTTGTGATTATATTAATTAATAGTGCCTTTTAATTGATTCTCATCTGGATATTCCATATATTAGAGCTTTATTAATGATCATTGAGTAATTTATTTATGTGGATTATCTGTCATGCTACAATAGGTGATGTATTCTGATTCAAGTTTTTCTTATAGGGGTATGTTGAATCTAGTTCCCAGTTTGTCTTTAATTTAGGGTGTACAAAATGAACCGTGTATTTTCTATTTAGTGGTTTTTATGTATATTTTTCGGTTAGTTTGAATTCTGTTCTACACACATCTGAGTCTGTCAGACCTTGTCTGAGTTGGTCGTAGCCTGTCCTGTCCTGTGAAGAATTGCCCTGTTTTGTTGAAACTTTATATCGTCCCATGAATCATCATGTCCTGGATTATACTCATAATTGGTTTCTTTTGAATTATTGAGTTACTAGGCCGTGTGATCGGACTTAGCCTGAACTCTGTATATTTAAGCATTTCTATGAGAATGCGGTTATGGGCGGACCATAGTCCCTTGCTGTTGAGATAGTGAGTTTTTTTATATTGAATTATGCTCAGGTTCACACAGTTGGACTGTGTTAAAATAAAATTCTCTTGATTTTGAGAATTCCTTTAGTTGATTTTTAATTGAAAGTACATGTGTATTGTGTGTTGTATTAATGTTTGGGTATCATTGTTGTAGAGTGTTTGCTTTGTTTGGTGATTTCGGGGAGCTTGTTCTGCTTTTTCGTCTTAACCCCCTTTTTCTTGCTTCTCTAGGGGACCATGAACGTCACTTGTAGGGAGACAAGTTTTTCCTTTCTTCTGTCGTCTGTTTTGTTTTGAGTTGTTAATGTATGCCCATTTAATTGTGTAATTCTGGCGGCGGCTTGCTACCGAAAACTGTCCAACCCCTTAACCGGCATCATCCAGTTAATTCCTGTGGTTGATGGACAGGATGAGGGCAAATTATTGCTTTCCTTTGGGACTGTCTGTCAGTTATCAGACTTGCAGAGATGTCTGATCAGGCTCTCTTTGAGCTCATTTATCCGTATTGCCGGGGTCCAATGGCTGAGCGGGTCACACATACTATGCGATGTGGCGGCAGTTTAGAATCCTTCCACGGAGAGGTGTTGGACTCATTCATACCCGGCCGCCTGCGAGAGCAATTACGCCTGAAACATTTTTACCGGGTAAAGGGCAATGGCGAAATGTTGGTCGATTTTGTTCGCAGCATCCGAGATTCTGCCCGGATTTTGAGATTGGGGTTAACCGAGCTGGATTTGATTCAAGTTATTTTGGAGGGCGTGACGTCACAGGAAAGGTCGCGCTTGGTTTTCGCGGAGCGTCCGGGTTGTTTTGCCTACCTGGACCGGCTTTGTGTTATGTCCAGGACAATTCAGTTTAATAACGAGTCAAGAAATCCAACGGTTGAGCGTGATCCTAACTACAGGACTGGTGAATGCCGCGCCTTTCAATCCCAGGACAGTCCTAGGGTATCCAGAGATGGTCAGTAATCAGTATCCAGAGAGGTAGTAATTTCCTTAAGATGATTTGTTTTAAATGTAATAGGCCGGGGCACATTAGCCGATTTTGTTCCGGGGCCAGGCCGAGTCCAACGTCCTGTCCTAAGGGGTCCAATTAAAAAAAAAACGGGACAACAAGGGGAAGATAAATCGCCTATGGTCTTTCCCTCCCCGCCGTGGGTTTTTCTAATGTACGTGCCTCCAGGCAGGCAGTAGGTCCAACTTCTTCTGGCAACAAGGTACTCCAAACCATCGATAACGCCACTTCTGTATGCCTCTTTCTGATGTTGGATTTGAAAAGGAGTCAACTCAGAGATTTAGTTGACTCTGGATCAGCACGGTCCGTCATTTCGTCAAGAGTGTGCGAGTACCTTAACAACAAGGGTCTACGTAAAGGGTCAGAAGAGTCTTCCATTGTGTACTGGACGGCATCCAGGGAAATTCTGCCCATCTACAGGGTAGTTACCTTTAAGTTTAAGATCGAGGGATTTTCATGGGTGTGGAGCTTTTTGGTTTCTCCGGCTCCGGGAATCGATTGTATTATTGGTGCCGACTTCATCTATAAGAGTGGTCTCATCCTCGACATTCAAGAGCACCAATGTTATTTTAAATTTAATCGGGGTGTGGTGATTCCTTTCCTTGGATATCAGGGAACTAGGGAGGATATCCAAGAGATAGAGTGCCCCGACACATCTAGAGACCATCTCAATCCGTCCCAACAGTCCGCCTTACATCAGTTGTGTGAGCAGTTCCCTTCTTTATTAACTCCTACCCTTGGGCTCACACATCTCTTGGAGTACAAAATCCGCCTCACGGACTCCAAGGTGGCACGGTCCCACCATTACAAGTTTGTCCCTCCGAAAATGGCCATCCTAAGAGAGAAGGTTAAAGAGTTGTTAGATCAAGGGGTAATTGAAACTTCTAATTCCAGCTACGCCAGTTCAGCATTCCTTGTACCCATGCCTGGAGGTAAGCACCGGATGGTTATTGATTATCGAAAGTTGAACGCGAACATTGAAGTTGATTCCGTCCCCCTCCCAGATCTGCACTCGGCGTTCGATTGGTTTAGTAAGGCAAGGTATTTTACCATCATTGACCTCAACTCTGCATATCACCAGATTCCACTTGCTAAGGAAAGTAGGCCCTATACGGCATTCTGTGTTCCCTGGAATCTGTATCAGTACACTCGTGTTCCCATGGGCTTGGCCGTGGGGGCGCAAACCCTCACTCGTCTACTTGACACTGTTTTCCATGATGTCAAGTTTAGTTTTGTCTTCAACTATCTGGATGATTTACTCGTGTACAGCGAGACTTTGGAGGAGCATATGAGTCATCTTCATGAGGTGATGTGCAGGTTGAGGAGTGCCGGATTCACGGTGAACCCTGAAAAGGTGAAGTGTGCCCAAACCCAAATTTCTTATCCGGGGCACCTTATTTCACATAAGAGTGTCACAGTGGTCTCAGAGAGAACACAAGGCATCAGGGATTTTCCTCCACCTAAGGATGTCAAGGGCATCGAGAGATTTGTTGGTATAGTCAATTTTTATCGACGTTTCATCCCGAATGGGGCAGAAATTGCTGCCCCACTCAATGAATTACAAAAAAAGGGGGCTAGATTTGAATGGAGAGAGAAGCAACAGAATGCTTTTGAGGCGCTTAAGGATGCCATCATGTTTCCGCCTGTATTGCGGATGCCCGATTTTTCCATACAATTTGTCCTGCAGACGAACGCTAGTTCGGTTGCGCTCGGGGCTGTTCTTTCCCAGGTTGTTGACGGTGCTAGGCAGCCAGTGGCATTTGTATCGCGGACCTTGTCCCAACAAGAAACGAAGTCATCTGTCTATGAGCTAGAGTATTTGGGTGTGTTATACGCTCTAGATAAGTTCAGTCGTTTCTTGGAACATGCTGAGTTCCTGCTTGAGGCCGATAATCAGGCCCTCTCTTGGCTTCTTGCTCATCCTCGACAACTGGGTAAAATTGGAAGATGGGTGGTAAAAATTTCCCCCTTTAAATTCAAGGTGCAACACATTAGGAGAACTCAGAATGATGCTGATGCTTTGTCCCGCATGTTTTACTTACCCAATGCAGTATCATCTAAGCAACCCTCTGCCTTACTGTTAGACTTCCCGCCTTTACTGATGTATTACCCCATCAGTTGGATGATGAAGAGTTGGGTCCCGTCATAAACAAGTTAAAAGAGGCCCCTTAAACATACAGGCCCCTTATTTCTTGTCCAAGGGCGTCCTATGTTGCAAGGAAAGAAAAGGACGAGTCCCTAAAATGTTGCTGCCTAGCACGTTAGTGCCCATGGCCTTCAGTTACTATCATAATTTCCCAGTAGGTGGACACAAGGGAATTTCAGACACCATTTCCAGTATCAGGAAGCATTTTATCTGAAAGGGCATGGATAGAGATATTGCTGCTAGGGTTAAGGTGTGTCATCTTTGCGGCTTAAGCAAGCCTGCCCAAAACACCAAGTTGGGTTTGTTGTCATCGGACGTGGCGAGCAGACCAATGGAGAAGTTGTTCATCGACTACGTGGGATCTCTCCCACGTAACAAGTCAGATAATTCTTTCCTGCTTGTTTGTGTGGATACTTTCTCTAAGTTTGTCTGGTTATTGCCCTTACGGCAGGAAAACGCTCGACTGACCATACTAACACTTCAGAACAATATATTTCAGCATTTCGGACTTCCGACCATCATTGTCTCTGACAATGGTACACAATTCATTTCGGGCGAATTCCGGGGAATATGCTTCGCTAACGGTATTCAACATGTAACCACTTCACTTTATTACCCTTAGCCGTCCCACGTGGAAAGATTTTACAGGACTCTTAGATCTGCTCTGATTGCTTAACATGCAAAGCAACAGAATTGTTGGGACCAAAATCTCAGGTGGTTACAGTTACCCTTCAATACGGCCCTCCATGAAAGTCATAAGGCAGTTCTCTTTGAGGTGATGTTTGGATTCTTGCCCACACTTCCATTTGCTAACTTATGAAAAATTGAAGGTCTTCTGCCTAATACTCCAGACATTAGGCAGACAGGTGGAAAGAAGCCCGGAAGAATCTGCTCCGTGCGCTCGAGCACGTCAGTGTTCGTTATAATCTAGGGCGAACTCCCAATCCCTTTAAGGTTGGGGATTTGGTCTATTGCCAGAGCAACATATCCGTGGACAAAAAAGCCGCCAAATTATGTTATCGTTGGTCCGGTCCATACCGCATTCTAAGGTTTGTGTCACCAGTGAAGGTGAGGTTGGGAGATCCCAACAGTGATGTTGAGAAGTTGACCACTCACATATCCAAATTGAAGTTTTGCCATGTGGCATAGGTGGGTGAGTGGTGGTAGAGGGGTTGTTTATTTTTTAGTTAAAGTGTTGAGTTGGCTCGTGGGTTCTCAGTTTGTGAGTTTGGGAGGCCTTAGGGGTTAGAGCTCTAGTGCACGCGCGTGATTTCTTGCCTTCTTTTTCTGTCTGTCGTTCTCCTTATGCTGGCCCTGGCCAGGTCAGCATACAGTTACAACACGCTGAAGGATCACTTCACAGGATTACAACACAGGAACAAAATACACTGAAGGATCCAAAAATTCCAGGAACGAGTTCCAGTAAACTTTCTCCGTAGTCCAGGGATAAATTTTGCAACCTCTGCTCGTCCACAGTTTATCATGTTTCTACTTGAATTCGTCTCTACACAATTACAGGGGGAACGTTTCATTTATCCTTCTTCAATCTACATCAACTCCATAGACTGGCTACCCTCGTGTTCAACATTAAATATCTGTTTAAATACAACATTTTATATCTGTATTAAGAACTGAATATATTTAAAAGCCACAAGAACTCTGGTTGTAAATATTGTAACGGTTTCCTTTGTAATTGGTCTAACATACACCATGAGGGGTGGTTAACCTGTTTTACTATAGCATAGTTTGGTACTTAGATCATTTGGAGTCCGATTATCTGTATTACCATCATTTTTATGATAATTATTCTTGAAGGGTTATTAATTTTTAATTAAGTGGTTGGGTTAACTTTGGTGTGGTCCGTTATTTCTACTGTATTGATGTTCGCGTTGTTCTCCCTCATAGGGTATGCTAGTCTGAAATATAAATATGTATATCTTATGTCTGTTTTCTTAAAACTATATAAATTAATGAATATATGTAAAGAACAATATGAAACTGGAACATTGTGTCACCAACTGGAAATATAATAAATCTTGTTATTTGTTAAAAATTTGTTGATTGCAAATCATGTCACTCTGTTCGGCTCCAGCACACTGTTCGCTTCCTCTAGGTTCATTAGCCTAGTCTTAAATATTACGTAGCGGTCCTGTGACCGCTACAAACGTGATACGAAGATCAAGAAATTTCAATAAATGATTATGTTTTCTTGACCCGTGCTAATCGAACGCCTCCTATTCTCGCCTGATTCTCCGTCGTCGTGTACACTACGGCTCTTGGCCTAAAACCTACCAAAGATTTTGTCCACCTGCCACCCGTCTACCTCCTGGGTATCTCGATATCATTTTATCAATTCCGTAAATGCTATCTATTCTAGTTACTTGAGTATAATCCTCTAAACTTTTACTGTGCCACCTGCAGTCCTTTAGACTTCTTTTTATTTATTTTCTATGTTTCTTATATAACAGAGTTATATTTTGTGTATAACTTAACGCAAATAGCATATTCCAATTAAACATTTTCTTCTTAGACATGAGACCAGATATCTGTGTGAGATCTCTCATAGAGCGTAAAAGTACTTAGTAAGAGTTCTTGTAAACATGACAATCAGTTAAATAACACCTTACTGATGATTAATTGTGTGTTTTTTGTCTACATGTGTGCGTGTGCGCGCGCGATTGTGTGTATAAACATGTTTGTATTTAAGTGTGTAAGTCCTAGATTACTTTATGATTGTAATCATTAGCTGCAAACCCAATAATAGCAGTAATAATAATGGAGTTTATGGTGTTCAGGTAATTGCTATTTCAAGTCAATGAGGTGATTCCTTGTACTGTTTAGTAGTGTGAATTGTTTATTTATCTTTGCGTATCAGCAACACAATATATGACAGACATACAAATAAAATTTTCTAATATTTAAAACATTAAAAACTTATTTATGTACGCATTATATTGAAAAATTTATTACGGAAAACGCACAAGAATTTACAAAATAGTAATCCAGTTCATATTCAGTGTAACAGTTTGGAGGACAAGAGTTGAATTCATTCTAAAAGTGTCCGTTCTAACCGTGTACTCAAAATGCAATACAGTATAAACACAATTGAATATTTTAAAGCGTTTGGAGAAAGGAGTATTCACAATCGTGAAAGATTAGAATTACGCTTATTGCATCTACTTATGCATAACATTACACATATGTAATTTATATAATTACATTACCACGTGTAAGTAGAATAGGACAGGTTTCGTAAAGGCTTTGAATAAAAATCATTTCTAAGCTATGTAATCACTAATGGAATCTAAGTTCATTACAGAAACCTCAATCGAGACGTTAATAGAATTAACTGCAGATATAGAATGTCAAGAATATGCGGAATTGTAACATTATGTAAGATATAAGTAGTGTTGATATTTTACATTTGACACCAAGAAACGTATGAATAGTGGTAGCAGAAGTAGAAATGTAAGTGATAGTGGCAGCAGCAGCAGCAGCAGCAGCAGCAGCAGCAGCAGCAGCAGCAGCAGCAGCAGCAGCAGCAGCAGCAGCAGCATCAGCAGTAGTAGTAGTAGTAGTAGTAGTAGTAGTAGTAGTAGTAGTAGTAGTAGTGGAAGTAGAAGTAGTAGTAGTAGTAGTAGTGGAAGTAGTAGTAGTAGTAGTAGTAGTAGAAGTAGTAGCAGCAGCAGCAGCAGCAGCAGCAGTAGCAGTAAACTTTTTCATTTTAGGCAATATTCACTCTGTCTTTGTTATAAAGTGTTACCCTTTTATATGAAGCTTTTCTTTCAAACGAAAAATTACATATTATATCCAATAACCTATTCCATAATGGCCACTAGTAGCCTATGTACATATAATAATTATTCTGTAACGTAGTCAGCTGATTAAATTGTTTATGTTTCTACTTTATATTGCAGTACTACTTCTTAAATCCATTACTTGTTAGTTCCAGAAGGAAACTTGTTCATTTACATTTATAGGAATGGATGTAAGACAGGTTACAATTGTAGTAACTGCAAACATTAAGTTAGAAATTGGCACCGTCTGCCTAATACTCAAATTACTTTATTGAGTACTATTATCACTATAACCATATAAAACACTCAGTCACATCAGAAGGCGCATTTTGTCGGTTTTTCCCTATGCATACAAATCTACATTGTGCGAGATAACAAACACTATAGTGTGTTATACAAAATACCATAGTAGTGTTCTGAGTACCTGTTACATTAACAAAGTGGACTACGTCTGAAAAACTTGCGTTTAGAATTCTAGAAAATAACAATCAATAATATAGAAAATTACAATTTTTTACATTTTTTTGCATATTTGTTAGAGTCTTACGGCAAGAATATCCGTTAAATACATACATTTTAAATAATTACATTCATTGCTCTTATATTGATTGGTAATCACTGAAAGATGGAATAGTCACGTTTTTCTTGATACCAGTTTTTATCACTCTAACTTTGTGGCTAAACTGGTAGCTGCTGTTTGGCGCTGAACAAAGTGTTTCGGTGTTGCCATTATTATCAAATCCACAACTAGAATAAATATCCTTTACATTCCTACAATGTTTAGGGTACGTATACGAGTGTAAGGGATTATTTTATTGCTCTTTTGAACCTGGTAATTGTGTGGTGACACAGAAAAGTCCTTATAATAGACTCCAGCAGCTAATATATCAGCAAAGATGTGTGACAAAGTTGGAAACATAAGTAGGGATTCGCAATTTATTATTGTTATATACGGTATATATTATAGCTGCAGATATATTATTATACAAACAAGCAATTATTTATCGAGTGTACTGTACGAGTGTATTGAAAAACATAACTTTAAACGTTTACTCATCAGTTAACAATACATACAAGTTAAAGCAGTCGTATCTTTTCATCATCGCCCAGAACAATACAGAACTCCAAAAAACATGAATAAGTAGTTGTAATTCCTCTTAGGATGTTATATCACTGTGTATCTTTCCGTCGTCTTTATAAAGCCAGAGGAGTAAGGGCATAGTTATCAGAACGTGAACTAGGAAGCACGTTCTAAGGAGTGCACTTAGGGAGAGATATGAAAAGAATCTATTAGAAATTGTGGACTAGAAAAATGATTGACTTGACGAAAATTACTCCTTATTGTGTAGAATATCGTATGTACTAAAGACTCTATTAACGTAAAAGTTCTATTTTAATTTGTACCTATGTCACTTGTGACATTTTACAGAAGTACTAATGTAAATTATACTGATTTTTTGCTCTTTAAGTTAGTTACTAAAGATTACTATTCTCATGGCAATAATAAAAAATAGAGACCTTCGATACCCTTTTTTGTGATGTACTGTACTATACGTTCTGAGATTTTGACAGCTGTGATTCATTTGAAATGAAAACATTTCAACAAAATGCGACGAGGTATAGCCTATGAGATTTCCTGTGCTCGACCTTTCAGGCTTGAATCTGTTTTTAAAAGAATACAATTCATGTTGCGATTCATTACATTTAGTGTTCTGCCAATTTTTAGGATTGCTTAAGCTCGGATAGTCTGATTAACTTGCATGTGATTTCATCCGTACAGTAGCTTCTACTCTGTAATCTATGTATGATATTACAGAGCCTTTCTTAGAACTAAATACAGTTATCTCAGAACACACAAACTTTTAAAAGCCATAGCTCTCCAATTTGTTTATACGTATATCTTTCTTAGATTTGTGTGTGTGTGTGTGTGTGTGTGTGTGTGTGTGTGTGTGTGTGTGTGTGTGTGTGTGTGTGTTTGGAACAACTTAACCATTGAGGGGAGCTGGGACCAGTCGTGCTACGTCGCTACTACTTATGAGGGTTTCTGCGCCTACTGAGTGTTTGTATACTACTCAATCATTCGTACTGAAAAACTTGCATATGAACTACTGACTGAGTCATCGGCCGTATTCTTCGCCTACGAAATTTAGGCTACTGTCGTAACTTCTAACACACAAGGTAAAAAAATATGAGAATTATGAACATGTTTCGAAGGAGCATTAGAAGGGGAATACTATAAATCACAGCTGGGAATTGGGATTAGCTGTTTTCTGTCTGTGTGTCTACAGCGTCCAGAGACTTCACTCATCGGATCAACTGCAGGAGTTAGAGGACAAGCTCGACAATACAAAATAGCATGATGCAAGGTGTCAAGTGTTGTGAAAAATTTATCGCTGTCTAAAAATAAGAAATGTGAACACATTTTGTTGTGTAAACACAACACTACGTTCTATACTGTGTTTGTAGTGTAGTAATTTTCAGAGAGGACCTGAAATATATAGGAAATCCTATGTTGCCATCTGCTGGATGAGTTAGACTCTTTCATAATTTGTACATAGAACACATAAGAGGAAATTAGATTTGTGAAATTGC
Organism: Magicicada septendecula; assembly: GCA_034769895.1. Taxonomy (NCBI): domain Eukaryota; kingdom Metazoa; phylum Arthropoda; class Insecta; order Hemiptera; family Cicadidae; genus Magicicada; species Magicicada septendecula. The sequence continues at coordinate 625,596,778 of CM068368.1, forward strand.
TAACCTAGCTAAAGAGTTGGACGATTTTAAAAATATAATTGATCATAGATATTTTCTCCATTTATAGTTATACCAATCAATCGTTTATTCTATAGATAAGGTAACAAGAAAATGTAAGAAATATCACAATGTCAGAAATGTTATTCAATGAAGGTTTTTACCATTCAAGTTTGAATTCGTAAATAATATGAATTTATGAATCTAATTACTATATACTATACACAGTGGAACATTAATCGTGGACCAAAATAACATAAAATAAAATACTGCACAGGAATGTAAAATATTTTATTTAAATTGGAAACTGCAGCAGATTCCTAAATTACATTGCAACCAAGTTGTCGGTGTACACTTTAAATTGTATTGCAACTGAAGTGAAAAGTTTCTTATTAGAGCTCTTTCAAAGACAGGTAATTGGAAATCTTGTAGGATTGACGTCTGCTACTAATTGGAGATAATCACGGCGTCAAATAAATGGTCACGTCAGGTAGTTTTTATTTCTTATTCATATAGTAAGTTTTTGCTTAATAAGTAAACAGTTTTGAATACCATTCGCTCTACAGTAACTACATACTTAAAGGCGCGTTTTATAATATTGTTACGACATCACAGAACAATCTACGTGTTTATCGAATGTGCCAGAAGAATCTCGATGTAACGCGTGTGGCATACATGCTTGCCGACGCATTTTCTAGACGGTGCGAGAATTCATGCGGCCGCTCTCACTGTGTTACGGCCGCAAGAAATTACGTCGTAGTTTAAAGGTAATACGTAGTATCTGGAATCGTCTAGATTTTCGGCGGCTATAAATACCTGTACTCAGCGACGCTCAGTTCAGTATTAGTGCGAGATATTTACAGAGCGGTTCAAGTTATTACTGTGTACGTTCAAGTGGTTATTAGTTAAGAGTGGTGTTCTATAATCGGACGGTATAATTGTAATACAATTGTGTTTAATTTTAGTGGACATTTTATTGCGTGTGAACAATTTTCATTTGATTTGCTGTAGAGACTGTGTTGTTAATTACGAACTGTTTAACTGTAAAAATTAAAGGTGTGATTAGTGACTTAATTGGTGTTTGTAATTTGTTTTCCACTGTACCTACGACGATTGAGTAGACCGTCGTAACAATATATTTAGTCCGTTTCAACTCTGTGGATACAACTTACGTAATTACTAATTTTAATTCAAACATTGTACAGTGCAATATTGTTGTGAGATTTACTGTTGAAATCACACTACTGTTGTAGTGTTTGCTACTGTTGAAATCTACTGATGTTATATTTGCCCATCGGAAGACACAATTTGTTGTCACTACTAACACCACTATTAGGCATTAAGCAGTAGGTCATCATCAACTATGTTGGATTTTAATACCAAAATGGCTAATAATGAGCATATTACTTAATTATCGGTATAATAACAACTTTATCTGTTTTCTATAATATCTTAGCGAATCTTTACAAATTTTTAGACATGTTTAAGGAATTCTGCTCGTCAGATCTGTTGATCGGGGCATATTTTATGATGTTCTTCATTATTAAATTACAAGAACCAAATTTTTAAATTCATCAAAAATATAAAGTAACTATAACTAATTATCTTGTTGATTCATCCTCTTCGTTCACTTTATAAATATTATTATATATATAAACTTTCACAATTGAACTTACTTTCATTTATCTTTCCCAAACGTTTCGAGGTGATGTTCCTCTTCCTCAGTGGGATTAAATACTGAATGTCATTTTAACAGTATAACAGTTATGGACTGGTGTGTGTGGTGGGGGTTGATGGTGGGAGGGAATTGGCGCTGAGGTTCAAATTGTGTGTTTGGACAATGTATCGAATAGTGTATGTGATCTATAATGTAATTGTTCATTTAATATGTTGTTTGGTTGTAGTGCGTGATGTCTGTATATTTCAAATTGTTCAGCTGTGTTTAGTTTTCTACTTTTAGGTAAGTAGTGTAATATTTCCATGTTGTGTTCTATGTTCGTGTAACTGTGGTTTTCGTTTTGTAAATGTGTGGCAAATGTGGAATGTATGTAGTTTGTGGTGAGGGCTTTTAAATGTTCTGAAAATCTGGAAGAAAAAGATCTTCCCGTCTGGCCGATGTAGAATTGGTGACAATCATTACAATTTAATTTACATACCCCTGTTTTGCTGTATGTGTCTGTGTTTTTGTTAGTATTATTTATGTGTTTCCTGATGGTATTGTTGGTTCTGTAGGCTACTTTATAATTATGTTTTCTAAATGTGTTTGCAATTTTGTGCGTATTGGAATTGTAGTATGTAAGTGTTATGTATTTACTGGGTTGTGTGCTGTTGATCTGATGTGTTTTACTTTTTGTGTTTAGGATGCGTTTGTGTAGTTTATTTATTAAATCGGGGTTGTATCCATTGTTGCCTGCTATATATTTGATTGTGTTTAATTCTTCTTGGTAGTCATGTGTGTTTAGGGGTATTGATCCCCAGTATTTAATCCCACTGAGGAAGAGGAACATCACCTCGAAACGTTTGGGAAAGATAAATGAAATTAAGTTCAATTGTGAAAGTTTATATATATATATATAATAATAACTATAATTGTAATTCTTTATTAACTGTAATTCAATATTTTCAAAATGATAACAGATGTTATAGTCATAATTATCACTTGCCCCTCTCCAAAGCACCAAGTTATTGCTTACAAGTGAACAGTGTACATTTGGATCAGTTCAGGTAAGCCTATATTTTATTCTGGATAATTCTGTTCCTGTAACACTGTATGTGTCATACAACTTATAGAGTAGTCACCATGTTTCGACTGAGACGTCCCCTTCTATGCATGGTCAGGCAGGTTCTGAAATCAGTGAAACCGATCTGTTTCAATAGTTTAAATTGTTTCTGATGTGCTAATGTTAAATAGTTACGGTTAAAATTCGTGTAAATTTAGTTTTATACTTTTGAGCAATAAATTTTAAATATATTGTAAAAAAGATTTTCTGGCTGAAGCTATCAGATTTTCTTATATCACTTCCAACTGCGAACGACGAAAACTCAGAAAGTTCCGCACAAACGTAAATCGTTAACACTGACATGTAAAACTCACACAAATACACGCACTCAAAAAATACCCCCATTCTCCACCCTACACACAGTTCAGACAACAAATAAGTAGAAAAACACATAAGGCGTTTGAAAAGGTCAGTCAACTATTGTTGAGTAATGGTAGGAAATGGTAAATATCAAATGGCAACCGGTACAAAGCAAACTGTTTAAAGTTTTTGACACCATTATTTTTTTTACATTCTCTATACTTCGTTGATGTGTCAGGTAATGTATAAAGATGAGAAACAGACTCTTATTTGCGTGTATTATTCTGTTTTCTAAAGTTTCTAATTATCAGTATTATTTTTATCAAACAGTTTAGGCATACTCAACGTTTGAAGAGTAATAAAAACACACCTCTCTCATTGTTTATGTCTAGAGACGAATATGATGTGTTATATTGGTCAGGTTATACCCGTGGTACTACTGCCCGTGCTGAAACATGACCTACTTCATCTGGCTTGATCTCCTGCGACTGTTTGCTTCTTACTCAGGCTAGAAGGTTGACACCGAAATGCCAAATGTTGTTTTGCCAGCACGTTCTTAGTCTTCCTCTTCGTATGACACCCATCATCTTTACCTTGTTATTTTAATAAATATTCGAATTTGATTCATTCCTTCTAAAATTCCCTACCCATCGTAGGTGATGTAGCCTGAATTAGACTATAATTATTGTTCTTTTACAACTGTTGCATTTGCCAAGATACGGTTAGGAATATATGGAAATGTGTAATACTATTATATCAGAAGAATGGAAGACGGTAGAATCCACAAATCAATGCTAGAGTAGAAGCCAGTTAGAAGAAGAAAGAGGGGAATCTCAAGAAAAAATGGATTTACTGTGTACAGAAGGATATGGCCAAGTATGGCCTTCAATTAGAACATAATGAAGATACGGATAAGTGGGAAGCCATGATCAAAGGAGAATAACTAGATTAGAATAACTATGTATAATGTACAATATAATGTATTTACTGTGTTGAATATTTTATGTATGTACTTTGTCGTTTAGTGTACTGGTATCAAAAACCCTCAGATTTGAGGAAATTTTCGAATTAAAAAAAAAATAATAATAATAATACTGAAGCTTTGGTTTGAAAGATAATTCTTCCCGTTACAGGCTGTCCTTCTAAGTCTGAGTTGGACTTTCTCTTTTCTTCTTTACCGTTTTGTATTTATATCTTTAGTGTCAAAGGGATTCGTCTGGTGTATCATAATCTATGATCACATTGTACACAACCCTATTTTTCTGTTGTTTTCCTAAAATTAAATTTTATATTCATTTATTAGAAGTACAGTATGTACCAGGTAGAATATAATTTTTATGATTAACCGGAATGAGTAGAACTAATAAAATAGCCAGAATTAATTAATATTTGTGCGATAAGTTGTATAGGTATGACCGAGAGTAACGGCTTACAAATTAATATACGAGAAAAATTATCAGTTATTGGTAAAACACTTTAACTAGAATCTTAAAGCAAAACCTCTTTCGTTCCATTAAATGCTGGTTTCAGAAACTAACACCAATATAATTAAAACTTAATATTGCAGATCAGATGTGTATTTTTCACTAATAAACATAAACACACTGGACATTAATTACTATTGTATCTTATAAAGATTTCTCCACAAAATTGCGTTGAAGCCATAATTTGTCCTGCGGGTTAATAGGTGAAAAACTTCACATCCTATTAGTCAAGATGTTTAGTTTCTTTCGTTATGATTGTATTAAGGAGTTTACCTTAATAAATCAGAAGTATATGAGTGCCTCTTAGGAAAAGAGGTATGTTATAAACAAAGAAAGCTTTTTCTGACTTCTATCCATTCTTGGTTTGTGAACGACGAAAAAGTGTGTGAACTAAATCCCGCAAGCCTATAAAAGGTTTTCTCGTAGCCCATATATGTACTGTGTATCGTTTGTACATCACACAACCCTATCGGATTCAAATAACGTTTTATTTTATTTTAATGAACACTTAGTTCTTTGATATTAGTTTCTATAAAAAAAGTTTATAGTAAGGAACAATTTTATTGTTTTAACATTATACATATTAGGACTACTAGTATGTACTGTACAAGTACATAATTAGTCCGTACATATATTGTATATATTGCAACAAGATGAACAAAGTATATTATTGTGGGACACGGAAACAGATACAATTATAGGAAAGAATTATTGTTAATTAACACGTAGTCATAATTAAAATTTGCATTTGTAACTTTATCACTTGTAACTGTAATTACATTAACTGTAATCATATACCATTAAATATTCTTGTAGCACCATATCAAACAACATTGTACTTAAAAATCGAATCACTCATACTAAATTGGTAATTCAAAACTCATAAACTTTTTAATTTTACCGTTTGAAAACTAAAATAATTTCAAATTAATGCAATTCTTTAATAAATACATATAAAAAATGTTTAATACATAAGATTGCCATGTTCTTCCTTTGGAGATAAGTACTTAGATTTACGCGCGCTTCTTTATTTCTATTGTGTATTATTGTCAGACACATAGGGCTATCCAGAAAGTAACAGACGTTTTGACCGACCGCGGCGGTGGGCGGGGATAGAGCCGCCATCTTGGTGTCAGAACGTTCCTACACTCAGTACGCATCCAGCTGTGGTAGCGTGCGGTCTGTGCCCCTCTTACTTTGCTCTCTGTGACGTGTTAAAATGTGCGCTGCAATAGAAAATCCCGCCACTTGTGAGGTGCGTTCTGTGATTAGGTTTTTGTTGGCAAAAAATCACAAACCAATTGAAATTTATCGCCAACTTTGTGATGTGTACGGAAAAGGAATAATGAGTGAAAGCCGAGTGAGGCAATGGTGCATTGATTTTAAAAATGGCGGTACCAATGTTCACGATGAGGACCGCAGTGGTAGACCTAGCCTTGTGACTGATGAACTGGTGATGAAAATCAACGACAAAATTCGTGAAGATCGTCGTTTCACGATTACGGAACTTTCGAAACATTTTCCCCAAATTTCACTGAGTTTGGTGCATGAAATTGTGGCGGAAAAGCTTGGTTACCACAAATTTTGTGCTAACAGAAGACCACAAAAAACAGAGACTGGCTGCAGCACTAACTTTCCTCGAAGATTACGACAAAAATGGTAACAAAGTTATCGATCGTATCGTAACTGGGGACGAGACTTTGGTGAAGCATGTCAATAGTGAAACACAAAGGCAATCGATGGAATGGGGACACACAAATTCTCCCAAGAAACCAAGGAAGTGTTTGCAAACGCTGTCAGCAAGAAAGATCATGCCTACTGTGTTTTGGGACTCTGAAGGAGTGATTCTCGTTGATTTTCTTGAACGTGGCACAACAATTAACTCAGAGAGGTATTGTGAAACACTGAGAAAGTTAAGGCGCGCGATACAAAACAAGCGTCGGGGAAAACTTAGTGCGAAGGTTTTGTTTTTTCACGACAACGCACGTCCACACACGGCCAATCGTACCCGAGAGCTCTTCGATGGTTTTGAATGGGAGGTGTTCGATCATCCACCATACAGCCCAGATTTGGCGCCGAGCGACTATCACCTCTTCCCAGCGATGAAGACATGGCTCGCTACACAACGCTTTGATACTGACGCCGAACTGCATGCCGGTGTAAACCAGTGGTTGAAATCGCAGGCGGCAGATTTCTACAGAGACTGTATTGAAAAACTTGTACCACGGTATGATAAGTGCCTTAATTTGAATGGCGATTATGTAGAAAAATAGCTTAAGAGTGTACCTTTCAAATGTATATAATAAAATTTTGTTTTTTCATTTTGTAAATTTTTTATTTCAAAACGTCTGTTACTTTCTGGATAGCCCTCCAGGTAGTTAATATTTATCACTTACAATTTAATATTATACATCAGTTAACCCTACTGATTTGAAGTTTGTTTCATTATTCTACTGATCCCATTAGGTTTTTTTTAAAAACCTTAAAAGTAGGAATTATTGCAATGCCTTTTAAAATATTAGAAATAATAGTGCCTATTTTAAAAGTACATAAAAAATATAGCACATAAAAAAGTTAAATAAACTATATTACTTTACGCGTAAAAATCCGATACAACTTAGTAATAAATACAACTTACGCACCTGTTAGATAGCCCGAAATCGTGATTGAATTAATAATTATACCATGGTCAGTTGTTTTGTAACTTTATCACTTGATTACTGGTAAACGGAAATAGTCATATTATTATGAAATCTTTTTATAACTGGAAGTCAAAACAATCTTTTACTTTTAAATACCACGCCTAATAATTTAGTAATTAATAACTGTATAATTTTTAGTTAAAGATTTCATAAACTACAATAATTTCAAACTAACGACGAATGGATCATAAAAAAATATAATTGCCAACACTATAGAAGGCTGCAACATACATACTTTGGGAATGTATGCTAAATTTAAGACTCACAAGCCCGTGCGCACGTGTAAACGTTTCTAACGTGCAACCTTATCACCAATATCAGACAAATATCATAATTATTATACTTATTTAACAACTACTTTTATGAACATGTCCTTTAATAAAAGAGGCATTTTTATTTCTTTACTCAGTAAATAAACGAAAGCGAAGGTGATGATTTTGTTCAATAGAGGCCTACACTTGAACAATAAATAAGGAACTACAAAACCCGTAAGGGTTTTAGGTCAACAACGTTTAATTAACACGCTTTTTACTGGTTAGTGACTCATGTTATTAAGGCGGGATTGCAGGTCTAGAAACGGCAAATCCTATAATTAGAAAAATTTTGGATTGTTTTACTTAAGTTCAATATAATTTAATACCATCTGGTAAAACATACTGTATTTGTTTAATTTGGTTTGTCATGTACTTTAAAATGTATAGGTTAGTTTTGACGTCTAGAGAGGGAGACGAAAAAATGAGTAAATATGAATAAACAAGGTAAAGTAAACCCTCAAAAGAATTTTCAGTATTAATACTGTAAGCAGAAGATACATAATACACTAAACACAATACAACTGTTGAGCAAATTGAAGTTTTGAATATTGGACACTTTAACATATTTGGAATATCATATTTGTAAATGCTCCAGGAATGAATCCATGAAAAAAAAAATTGCCGTAAATTTTCCACACGTCCATGGAAAAATATACATGATGAAAATTAATCTAAAATTTTAGTAAGAATTAGTAGGTAATAAAACCAGTTCTGTAAAAATTACTAAAATAAAATATAAATAAAAAACAGGTACTATTTAAAACTAATAAATTTACTACTGAACTGCTAAAGAAATGTTGCTTTAATTTCAATTTAAAAGCTAACCTACGAGTAACATAGTTTTAGTCTAAATTTTGAGTCTTTAGTGACGGTATGAAAGGTACAGCTTGTTTAAAAAAAAACTAAATTCTCTGATACTGTAAATAATGCGTCATTGTGTTCAATTGAAATTAGTATACTAATATAGTAAATATAGTAAAACAGTTGTCTGTAACTGATTTTGTTCTTTAATGTTACATAGCGCATTGAAGTATCGGTCACATCCATTTTATCAGTAAAGAAAACTACTAATTCTTGAAAGCGCCATGTAAAATTACAAACATAGTTAAAAGTACTTGAAATTAGTTTAATAAATTGGTATACATTACAGCAAGAATTGTAAAAAACTGTAGCGGCGAATTAACTAAGTATGGTAGGACGATCATTTTATTATAAAAATCTTTCTTCAGTAAAGTATATTTTCATTATTATCAAAATAGATTTTGAAATTTATAGCTCAAATACAAAATAAACACACATACACTTAACTAATAAAAAACTGAGATTTTTTATTTATCCATATATAGCAATTCTTTTGCAAATACAAATTGTTTAATAAAAAGGTTGGCAAAAAAATTTTAAATATCATTCTATCCATTAAATTTTGTATGTTATTACGTAATTACATTTAAAATTTTGCCTTTCTATCTGCATATATAGTTTATCATTCTGAATGCTCTGTAAATTATATATAAATGTATTTAAAATCGTGTTGCAACAGAGTCCCTGACAGCTCAGATGGATCACTGAGTGTTTACCCATCACTTTAAAGTTTCTGGAAGACATCTCACAAGATAATCCCATTGCCCGTCTGTGACATAGATATCTATTATGCAACAAATTATGGTAAAATTAATAAAATAATACTTCCCTATTATTCTGACTTTTATTCCGAACATATAAAAGAATGCCATAAATTAACTGGACAGATACATTTCAGAAAAATTAATAGTCCAATTCCAAAATTATACATTTATTTACGGAAAGCAATATAGGCTACAGATAAAAAAAAATAAAGATAATTAATGTACGGAACAAACAGGACGCAAAATGGTAAGTGATACTTAGCCTGATGGGAAAGAATCAACAAATCGATGTCCGATTGGAAAAAGAAACTTTTACACGACTTTTGGGATTTTCAGAGATCTGTGCTACAAGCAGGAAAACGATAATGTAAGGCAATCTCTTTGCCTTATTGGAACATTTATCTCTGTAGTTCGAACTCTTAACATGTCAGTGCCTGTATCCAAGTCAATGTGACATAGTTTCTATAATGTTAACGTGCCTAATATTTAAAATTAAATTATATGATTTACGTCGTGCAAGCACACAAATTTATTCAATACTTAAAACGTGTAAAGCTAATGCATAAACCAATTATACATATAATTTATGCACTTTAATGTATATAATGTTTATATAGATAATATACCACATAATTTTACGTCTTAATTTATTACATAATATTTTTTTATTTAACAAACTAGACCTCATTAATTGAAAAAATGACAACCATGGGCCCTAATATTAACGACAAAATAATTTAGAGAAAAATAGGTAGGCTTGTGTATGTGTGTGTGTGTGTGTGTGTGTGTGTGTGTGTGTGTGTGTGTGTGTGTGTGTGTGTGTGTGTGTGTGTGTGTGGGTGGGTGGGTGGGTGGGTATGTTTCTGTGCTGTGTTCTGCGTCTGGCCGTCTATCTGTCCAACTGTCTGTTTTCCTTCTATCTCTTTTTCTGTGTATGTGTCTGAGGAAGAAAGAGAGAGGTGGGAAATTAATTTATAATTTTAGAGAAATAATTAACATAGCAATTTTTGCAAAAGTATTTTTAGGACAGCCTGACATCTCTAGTTTTAGTTTTTATTTTTCACAAGCTGTTGTTTAATTTTATGTTTTAATCTGTAACAATACTATGTTTGTTTAAATACGAAGAGAAGCTACAAGTTATAACAGTTATGCCACCGATCCCTTTAATGACAATCCTAATAGCGCTAAAAATTTTCTCTTACAGACGTTTTGTGTAGACGCTTCGGTATTATAATTATGTCATTGTTACAAGCACTTAATTTACTTTTAACTGTCAAATCTTATAAAATGAATTTTTTAAATGAATTACTTCATACATTATCAGCATTCAGTCCTTTCAGAACGTTAACAAACTAGATGCGGCTGACAGGCTAAATTGCACTTGTTTGCTCAAAACATTTGGAGCGTTGTAGGTTAGAAGATTAAAGGCATTGATCTCAAAACATCTCGGCTGCAGGGAGGCGCATTTTACGAATCGTTATCAGACGAATTGATAACTTACCTAACAGAAGCTAGACAGATGCCTGTGCAAAGTATTGCCTTGTTTCTCTTGTCGAAATAACTGTCGTGACGGTAATCATATGACTGCCACGTAACTTTATTTTAAAGCAAAAGATTCGTTGAGACAGTCACATTTGTTTTAGTCAGGAATGTGACCCAACATTTAGGTTACTTAGGCTTCTCCGTAATTGTGTCCAGGTACCCAGCGGCTGCAGATTCATCAATTCTTAAATTGTACATATACGCGAAACGAATCTCTTGGTAACTCGCGCAATCACGATACAGTACGCAGCAGCTAGAACTAAGTGGTGACATACTTTTAATACAGACACTAGGCCTACTGTTGACAGAGTTGTTTGGTAATAAGCAGTAGCGGCTGATAGTTCCAAATTGTTGTAGTTGCATTAGTCGGTTGAGTGGGGGGGGGGGGGTTAAAAGAACACATTAAACAGGAGGCAGACCTACTACATATGTGCATCATACAGAGTGCTGTCGTATGGGAAAAAATTAGAAAGTTACTGTTTCCCAATTGTTTGAGCAGTTTGTAGGAAAATTCTATGTAAATTATGTCGAGACAGTTCATCTAACAAGCATGATGCAGGCGACTGAGCATCATTTTTACGAGTAGCAATAAAACCCCAGAATCTTTCAATCTGTTTACCTTTTATTATATAACGATACATTATGATCATTTGAAAAACATTAGCAACATCAGTGGTCTCATCAGCAATTACAGCCAAATAATCGGCTTCTTGTATCTTCCCGTTATTTCTTCATGGAATATTTCTAACATTATATTTAAAAAACACTTTGAATGATTTTTAAGGTGCCCTTAAATACAGTTGCTTCCTCTAAATGATTTTTCATTTCTGTGTCAAACTTAGAACTGACACCAAATAAGCCTCAAAACACACCAGGATCTGATGAAGATTCAGTCTCATTGTGACCCCGCAAAGCTAATTCAAAAGCTCCACAGAAGAGAAACAGTTTATTATTATATTTAAGACGTACCAATTATTGCGTACTCTTTCGTTGTGTAAAACAATATTTCATCTATATTCACTGTCCAGCTGCTGTGCTGTACGTAACAAAAAGAGAAAACTGAAAAGGATTCTTTATATGTACACTTGACGCCTGATGATTTCTTATTATTTTTTCGGCTAGATGATTAATATCTTTCATTCCGAATTTCGTCCAGGTGTCCTCCCCTCCAAACAATAATCATGGAAAACAAAATAAATAGTTTCTTTCGTCACAACCACATAACTAGTTAGTATTTTCATAATATTCTACTTTAAATGATCGATTAAATTGTCGACCGCATGATTTTACAATTTGATTTATTGTTAAGAGAGACATTTGGCGTCCAATCCATTGATTTTTAACGCTATTCATTTTAAACTGAAAAAAACACGTTGTTTAAAAGCACGCTGAATCAGCAACTCCAAAAAGCACAAACACAAAAGCACTCAGCAGCACTAAACAAAGAAAAAGTAATACTTAATACACAATTTAATTAATAAAAAGTCAATTGACACTTTATTATCACAATCGCAGTTATACCAAATTATTACTATAATTTTATAAATTAAAACAATAGGTAACGTTTACCTTGAACCAATGTAAACAATAAACCTGACACAACTTACAAATCAAGAAACTGTGTTGATTTCCTGACACAACTAACGATGAGCTACAGCGCTATTAGTGGAGCGTTGCAGAAGCTTTCGCAACTGCCTAGCTAACATAGGGAACATACAGCAATTGTGAAGAGTAACGCACGTTCTCCCGCCGCCACTGGTAACAAGTTGTGTATGAAAATAATAGAGTTTTAATGCTGACGAACAGAAAATTACTATAATTTATAACACAAAACTAAGCAATTATTTTAATTATAATTTGCATCTATGCATAAACTTTTTCTTTATGATACCAAAAAAAAAAAAAAATCACACAGCGGCTTGATTAGGTAGCATGATGTGGGTTGGAATAATTTTCTGCCACAATGGTGATTGCATTAATTCAATTGCACGTGCAAGAAGTTCCTCACTTCTAATCCGTCATCTGTGCGATGCTCCATCCTGTTAGCATATCAACTGCATCTCAGTAAATCGAGAACTGTTATGAAGCTTTGTAACATCTGCAGATGTTCATCGCGAGGTACTATAGAAAAATTGTCGTTCAGAGTCCCGACAGCAAGTAAATAAATTAAAATAAATTTTTGTGGAAAGCGACTTTTATCTCGCCCAGCCATAGGTGATACAGACACAGCCATTATTATGTTATTAATGAAACATACACTACGCTCAAAAGAGAGTGTCGTGTATACAAATAGTGAAATATTGCGCGCTCGTTTGGGCACGAACGTACACACACACACAAATAAGCTATAGCGTATTTATATATCCTCTCAATATTATTTATTATTATAATTGTTAATTAATAATAAAGAATGTTTATATATATATATATATATATATATATATATAACACGACCATTTCATCTATCAACCTACTTTCTATATATAATGATAGAACAAATCTTACTTACCCGTGACTTTTTCTTTACCTGGGCGCCAGAACAAATCCCAGATACAAATGACACGGATTCAGCTTAGCTCAGAGCACAGAGACACACTATCTCAGGATTCGTTCAGTGAATGTGGAATTTAAGGGGAATCGTTACAAATAACTCTTGAAATTTGTTGAAGTTTGTTTAATTAACGATTCTGTTATTGTATTAATTTCTTAAAAGCTATGTTAATGACTTATTGCTAACCTAAAGCTTATTGGTTAATGAGTGTGCTTGAAAAGTGAAGATTAAAACGCCCAAACGACCAGTTGCTCTTATCTGGTTTATTTAGGGATTTTATATCTCCCAAAACAGTGCTAAAGAATGGGTCTGCAATAATTTGCACGTTCAATACTACACCTCACTCTCCATTCAACACTCCTATATTACTTTATACCTAATCTTAATAATTAAATACAAAATTTGAATTTATATAGTGTCTTTAAAAAAATTGTTTATTGATTTAATTATTTATTTTGTTATTTATGTTCATTGATCAATGAATATATTTCTTGTCTGATTGATGCGTCGACCGTAGATAGTAATCAGTAGAGATACTCCTTTTGATGGTTCGGCTCAGAAGAAATGATGCTGATCAATAACGTTGACTGATGATCCTGGACAATTACAGATGCTGTAGCAACTCTGGTGCACAGGTCACTTCACGGTTACTTAATTATTTATTAATTAATTATTTAATTAATTAATTTGTTATTACGCAGCGAGCTTATTTATTGAACCTTACTAGTTCCTCTACTACTGCGGACCACTTCGCGAACTGTTTATTTAAATAAATACTTTGCGTTGTTTGTGCAATTTAGCTCGTATTTAACACACGTCTTGCTTATTTAATGCCCGAACGAAGAGTGCTCAATTACCTCATTCTGAGTTGGCGTCTCCTCTAAATACAGGATTTTGATTGGTTGTTCTAAATAAATCATGCGTTTTCCACTTGAAACAATATCGAACAAGTCGATCAAACGCTCCTTAACAAGTTTGAGATGGTAGAGAATTACTGGCTAATTTCATACTTCCTTTGTTTGCAAATCGTTTGATTACAGGTATTTGCAAACGTGATTTCAAAGATCTGACCACAGAATATTATTGCTTTGGTCTTTCTCTGTATGTGTGTGAAAACACCTAATTCGTACCTAGCCTAATTCTCTAGTTATATCTCTTGGCGTTCTTCTTCTGTATAATTTCTTTAAATGTTAATTATATTAGTTGATATTTTGGCTACTTATAGAGCTTTCATTGCTGAACACTATGCAGGTTTCAGAATTGCCGTATATTTATTAGTTTTGAAGATATTGCAGTTTTTATAAATAAAATTAATTGAATAAAATTTCATGTCTGTGGCCGCATCAGTAGTAGCAGTGGCGATGTTAGACAGAGATGGCTGCGATTATTCCTTCTCTCTCTTGCTTACGCCGCTAGACTAGCACAGTTTGACACTTTCATATAACGATCTGACAGGTCGACTATATGAATCGTTATAATATATACAGCTCCCCCCCCCCACACACATAGACTTCAACTTCTGTATAACGAAAAACAATATCCCAGCCAAAAATTTCGTAGTAAGGAAGCTAGACTCTGTGTGTGTGTGTGTGTGTGTGTGTGTGTGTGTGTGTGTGTGTGTGTGTGTGTGTGTGTGTGTGTGTGTGTGTAACTTATGGTAGTTATCTCATGTAACTTACTTAGCTGTCCTTAAAGGAGCACAAAAGCGACAAACATAATTTTAATTAAACCCAACATTTTAAAACACAATAAAAAATTATTGTGTAAACTCAAAAATAAACTATATGTATGTTTTTGTTAATTTGTTGATACACTTTCTATTATGATACTGAGGCCTATTTAAAACACTGTGTAATTTTGGTTGACAGTTTTGTTTGAAGAAAGTATGATGTTCATAAAAAGTTTCACATTTCTTGTTATGTTCAAAATATTATCTGGGACATTATCTTTAAGCTGTAATCTTTGTCTGATGGTTAAAAAGTAACTGCAGAATTTCGTCATTTGTAGATTTTTTGTGCTACCGAGTGTGGTCATAACCTTCGTCTTCATCATCATCATCACCTTCTTTTCTTCTTCTAGCTGTACCATCGTCTTACATACATGTTATCATCGTCGTGAAAATCAGAAAGTCTTAGAGTTGAACTTTGTTATTCAGATTTCCCAAAATTTGTAGGTAAATCCATTGGGATTTCAATTCGTTTAAATTTAAGTCCTTCGTCCGACTCGGTTGAGGCAGTTCAGTCCGGCTTTGAAGAAACTATTGCAGATTGTTGAATTTCGAACATTGTTTGTCCATACTTTTGCTGACTAGGCAGTGCACTATCGGAGATTAACATTGTTCAGCAATAGATACAATTTTAAATTATTCCTTAGGCTTTCACGGCCGGTGTCACTTGAATTGTGAAAAATATTCGGGCTGTTTGGCCGTGGTTTTGTTTCTAACCATGGACCACGGCCAAACAGCCCGGATATTTTTCACAATTCAGATACAATTTTCTTTAAAATTCTTTTTCGATAATGTAATTTCAAATATGTTATTACCCCCTGATTCATAGGCTGGAGTGCTGAAGTTACACTGGTAAGGAGAAACACGCCTTTTATGCTGCCTAAATTAATGTCTTGAGGGTGTACTGGATATTTGTCAATGAATGAATGAAGTACATGTTTTCTATTTTTTTTAAATATTTTTATCAAACTTTGTTATCCAGTCTGAAAAAGTTTGCGAATCATCGAAACTTTGTTGTTAAAAGTGTAATCGACGTCTAGAAGCTTAACTCCTCGAAAACATGGCGGAGTTTTACATTTAACAATAGGCTAACAATCTTTCCTTAACTAACATGTTTGCAGCGACTAATATAGTTATTCTCTGTTTCCTGTGTTTATCACAAAAGCATTTGTTGTTTTTAAAGACTAGGGTTTTATATGGTAACCATTAGAATATAAACTGGTTCATCCGCGTTAAAAATGTCTTTTCGTGCATATCCATTCAAAATTTCATTCAACACTTTTGTTTCCAGTGTTCACAGTCACTTATACTAACACTTGCACTCTCCCCCGAGATTAATGTTTGAACGATATTATGACGCTTTTTAAACCTGTCTATCCCCCTGTTGCTTATTTGAAAATTGTTGTGACCAACGTTGCTCAAACTGTAGAGCCTTTTCTTTAAATAATGTCCCCTTTATTAAAGACTTTTTTCTAGCGTCACTGTTATCCACTTCAAAACAGTATCGTTAATATCATTGTAGATATACACTTTAATTTTTTTCTATTTAAATCACAGTGTCTATATTATTTTATAAATAAATCGCGGTTTGACAAAATGGTAGACAGCAAACTTTGCGGAAAACCACGCAAAATACGTTCATTTTTAGATATGATACTTTTTACTGAATTTGATTTCTTTAAAGCTGAGAATAAAGTTCTTACGTCATTATAACGGGTTTACTGCAACTTTTGGCAGAACTTGACATAATTTGCTCCTTTATCTTTGCAATTGGCTCTTTTAGAATTGCTACAGCCTCCTCTACTTCAGCTATTATTTAACATGGATTCTTCTATAGCAGGTATTCTAGTAATTTGGTTATTAACCTCACCTGCTAATAGACCCAGTTCTGTATCTGTATGTTTTTTCATCAGCTTTGATATCACCTGTTTTACACTTACGTTCATGTTTTGTCATTCTTTCAGTTCCAAAATTAGTTTTTTCTGTCTTTCTTCTATTTCCAGCATTAGTGCTTTCTGTCGTTCCTCTGTTCTCCTCTTTCCTGTCGACGTTCTTCTTTTTGTCGTCTTTCTGCTTCTTCCACCTCCTGTCTGCGATCTACTGTTTGTTGTTCCTGTGTTTGCAGTAGCAGCTCTCGCAAAGGTTCCATCAACTGACAGGAATCTGATTAGTTATGCTAAACTAATATGACAAATATGACTGCATATGACAAGTCTATGCTAAATTAAGAATATATTTAATATTAAGCAAACCATAAATGTTAGCGAGAAGGTAAACACTTCTAAAAATATGTAAAAGTCAGACACAAGTACAGTGCGAATTTTACGTAATTCGGACAATCAGTGCGAATCCAGTGCGATTTTTAAAGCATTATACTTAAACTAGTAGTGCGAGCATCATGATAATTGCACATCACATACGTCATTAAATTAGACAATAATTTATCGCCGTGAAATCTGCGTTAAACTGTGCGATTGGCGAAAAAGTGCAATTATGTGAAATGAGACGAGAGTGGGGGCTATCATGCCATGGTTCAACTGTCAACAGGCTGATTCCTGAATCGACAGCTGCAGTTTTCTGGGTGGATATAAATATGAGCCCAGGAGAGACGAACTCTCTCTTCTAACATTCCACAGTCGCGGCGGTACGCTATGTCCGTCCGAGACGCGAATTTTTTAAGTACTTTGGACAAAGTTAGACGCTAGGTCTAACATCAGTATGATTTTTTTTTAAGTTTAACTTATAAAGTATTACAGCAAATGTTTTGATTTAAAGAATTAATGAAAACAATAATTTAAAAAGTACCGTAACCAAAGAAATCGTCGGACGTCTACAAGCAGTCGACAACTAAGAACATCAACTCCTGACAGAGGACGAGAGAACGACTAGCAGAGGAACGAGACGCAGAGGACTAGAGACGGTTCTATCATAACAGCTAAAGATCCAGAGCAACATGTCATCATAATCTACAGCAGCCAATGTACCATGAAGGGCGAGAGACGAGAGGACGAGCAGTGAGGACAAGAGGACATCCAGGAGGATCAAACCGACGGAATCACTGGAGGACATGGGACAACTCTGCAGAATTTAAGGTGACGAAAAACCAATATATAATTATCAAAGAGAAAGACATTGAAAGACTTTAATAAAAAAGGAAAAAAAACATTTTTGTAAGAGTAATAACAAGTATGTAGATAGAGATAAAACCAATGTAATTTATGTTTAATTAGAATATTCTTTAATTATTTTTCTTTAATGAAGGAACAGTCAATGTAACGATAAGTTAAATCCTTGCTTAGAAAATTAACAAGTAATTAATTTAACTTTTTCTTAGTAAAACACATAACGTAGAGTCATTGAAAATAATCAATTAATTGTGTTAAAATGATTATAAAGCCGTAAAAAGGTATAAAGAAAATATAGAATAAGAATATATTAACAATTTAAAAAAACACACATTTAGACTGAGTAGTCAAGAAATCATAGTATAATGAAGAAAAGTTTTAATTAAAATTTATAATACAATATCTAGAATATAAGATATATGTCTGTGATGATAACACGGCAAGTAAAGAAAGTTTGGAAACATAGATAATGGATATCGTATGGCGAATTGATCATTATTTTTATATTATTATTTTTTTATGTTTGTTTAAAGTAATAAATGAAACATATTACGATTCCTATAAAGAGTTACTCTTATTATAATTACACCTGAACCCCAATTACACATACACGTTATTTGTATTGTTATAAATTTGTCGCCCGTCAACGTTTGGCACGACACACATACATCAAATAACGTTGTATCGTTGTAATATATATATATATATATATATATATATATATATATATTGTAAAGATCCGTGGTATTTTAGTTTCGGGGTTACAAAACTTATAATATAACTTTGTAAAAAAATTTTGTTTGAAAATAAAAAATAATTTTTCTTTTATTTTTTATTATTTATTAATTTATTAATTTATTTATTATTTATTATATTAGTCCTTAATTCTTTTAATTACTAATTTAGTTGATTTATTGTGTTATAATAATAATAATTGTTTTACAGCGTTAAATAGATTATGAAATGTAATAATCGATTAGTGGTATTCAGCTATTCCGTGATTGTATTCCTTTGCGATGTTATTCTATTCTTCCTTGGAGTCCAGTTTTCAAATGTTACCTGAAATTCTTCTAAATATATGTTCACCAAGAAATAAAACTCAAAATTAGAATATTAAATGAATTTATTAATCTAATTGCGATTAATCGACTTTGAATCGCACTGCTAATCCACAGCTCGAAAACTCATATCTCAGGGCAAATGGTTTTCTTTATATAAATTATTAACATTGACTTATAGGTTCTTTTAGCTGTTATTAAAAGTCAGAGAAAGGGTAATGCTGAAAAGGTACAATACTTAAAATTAACAAGTTCTTAAAGACAAAATAGAAATAATGTTTATTATAAAAATGTTATTCAAAATTAAATTATTCGAACCAACAGCTCTGCATAGTCTCACGTCACCACACTGATGCTCGAGGTATTCAAGATGGCCGCCTCCTTGCTACGAAGTTACACCAAGATCCCAGTCGATTCTCCTCCAAATAAATGTTGATTCTTTATGTGTTCCTCATCATAGTAGTAGTGATCAGTTTTCTTCGTCTTAGAGTGATGATTCCGTATTAATGATCCGTTGTTTAGTTCGGCGATAAGTGTTCAGAAGTGTCCTCGTTCAAATAGCTCGTCCATAACGTTGTGCTGATATTCACATTAATTAATTTCTGATTCGTACCTGGACTGTTCTAATATCTTGATTACTTTCAATCTTCGTAAAAATAATAGTTGAATTGATTTTATTTGATTTCAGTGTTAGTAACTCATATTTTAAAATTCTCTTTTTTTTATAGGTTTAGTTCTTGTCCAAATTATATTTTCTATCTTTCCTTATTTGTGTGTGATCGTTCTGATGTGTTCACCTCAACGTTTAACAATCAACTCTCGTTTTTTCTTCTTCATACAAAAGGTTTTGGCTTATTTATTAGTAAATTTTCATTGTTTTATATCAGCTGACACTTAAGCCTTAAATTTGATGTTGTACAAAAGAATTGAATTTTACATTATATTATAAATTACATTTTGCTTATTATTTATTCTTATTAAATGCTAATTACATAATCAAATTCCTTATTTAATTCTGCATCATTTAATATCACACATGATATATTTTATAGTATTTTTTAACTCAAAGAGTCATATTTACAGTATATTTGGTTGTAGGCCTTACCTACTTTATTTCTTTCCACATTAAATGTTTGACAATTTATGTTAGATTCTAATTATCATTGAACATTTCATTGATTGACTTACTATGGTTTGAGTTCTTTATTTCTCAGTAATTTGATGAGTTGGTTAGCTAATTTGGATACTATCTTCAATTTAGGCTTTTCTTTAGACTACAGTGTTATTACATTTGCATTTTTACTAATAATATCTTATACATTCCTTAATTATCTTCACTAAGTGTTGTTACAGTTATTATACATGGTTAGTGATTTACATTCAACAATTTTCATTCACTTAAATGAATTTCATTAACTTATTTACTAATTATAATGTTGGTGAGAGGTACCATTTGCCTTTTTTTTTTTTTTATGTTAGTTCAATTACAAAGTTTCCTACTATTTCAGCTTGCTAATACCCTTTCTGACATACAATTCTAATAAAATCTTAACTAAATTGCCCTTACTTAATTACAACAGTGTTTATTATTAATTGATATCATTAAAATATAATAAAGATATTATATTAAAAAAATAAACTTAATCTCAAGCATTCAAGGCTTTGAGTTCAATGAACTGCTAACATAAACAAAACACATCTGTTTTTATTTAAACAGTTTATTAAAATCAATTATTATACAGTCTTTTGCTGTTTTTGGTTTAATTTAGGGATTTACCCTCACTATTCACTATATTCCCAAATTTGATTTCTAAACATTTTATCTAGTCATTGGGGAATGAAGAACATCACTTAAATGGGATTATTGTTTGTCAATTTTTCACAATCAATACTAAAATGTCTTGGTACATTTTACATCATACATCTAATCTTTTTACTTATATTGAATTTACATATTGTATTTTTTTTCTACTATATTGTACCTTTCTGTGTTATACTTGTTTGGGGGTTTTGTTTTTATGTGCTTACTAATTATATTTTTATTCGGTGGTTTTGGTTTATATATGGTTTTTTCTTAACTGCTCCTATTCTACCTGGGTATATATACTATATAAGTTGGATTATCACTTAAGCTGGTTTTAATGAACTTAACTTCTTTTAATTTTGGAAATCATTTTACATTTATTCTTGATTATTTATTATAATACTTTTCTATTTTTCCTAGTTTGGTTTTTTTAATAATCTATGTTATTTTCTATTTTTGCTTCTCTTTTGGTCTTATAATAAGATGAATTTTCTGTCATGCTACAATATACATCTCGCAATGTTACAATTTTTATATTTTGTGTATCTGAAGTACTCAACGTAACTATTAAATCACGTACAACATAACTACTTAAATCACAATTAGGTCGTGGGATTTCTGTTGCACAATAAATTTTATGTGAGAACAGAGGAGAAGATTTTGTGGCGTGGAATAAATGCAGGCCTGGCCTTAAGGACGGGCCAACCGGGCGCAGATTTTAGAGAGCGCCAAAATAATGGATAAAACAAAATCAAGTTTTTCTTTCCTTTATGATTGTTAATAAATGAAGTTGTTCTCTCAAGCAGGTTAAACAATTTACTCTATTATCGATGGATGCTACTGTTTGGTACATAATAAGACAACCAATATAAAGCTTCACAAAGCTTATTTGACGTATTTTGACATTACGCTCAGCCACAAAACGGCGACAAGATAGGCAAGACAGCGCTTCGTTCACTGACGCGTACAACGCCTCGAAACAGATCGTATAAGTTCGCCCCCCCCCCACAGGACGCAGCTCCAACCCCACCTCCACGTGAACATCGTGCCCTTCACGCTTCATCCTTCTTTTGTTTCAGTTGTTTCTTTTGTTGTGACTTGTCACCATGCAACTGCCAGTGGTGCGAATAATAGTGTAAAGTATTTTTAAGTGCGCATTAAGTGTTTGATTTTTCTTATGTTATCTAGGTATGCTCTTTATTGTTTTCATTTTGTTACCAGCTGCCTAGTTTAAATAATTAGAAATTCAAAACAAGAAGAGAAAATGTTTTTAAATGGCAGGCAGTGAAAGTCAACTTATTTTATGATTTTAAACAAACTTTAAAATTGTATACAGTTTAATTATTAGTATGTATAACATTCAAGATGGCCATTCGTTTGATGGTTTGGTTTAGGTCTTTCGTCTTTTAAATCGTTTTATAACTCCGAAAAGAAAAAAGAACGGTAGAGCCTAATAAATTAAAAAAAAAAGGAAAAAGAAAACTTACAATGTTTAACTTAAAATGTTTCGTTTTACCTCGGTTTGTGAAATTTCGTGGAATTTTTGTTTAAGTACATTGAATATTTTTGACATATACAAGTGCAGTTTATGATTTCAAAGACTTTTAAAAATGGCTTCAAAGTACAGACGTTCAGGAGCTCAAACCAGAACGAGAAAGAATAAAATATTCAATGAAAATAAACAAGGTGCTAAGTTCATGCGTGGTTTCCTTTCTCAAAGGTTAGAAATAGAAAGTGATCAAAATAGTCCAAAAGAAGATGTAACCAAAATTGATTTTTCAAATGCTAGAGAGTCGGAACAAGTTTTTGATGACAATGTTTAAGACACTAATGATGAGACTGAGATGAAGGAAACTGAACAACCTGGGATAAGCCGCCAAGGAAACGATTTTTCCCTTGTCAAAGATTTTACAATTAATTCATCAAACGCTATAAGAGACGGACATGAAGGTGAAGTTTACCCTTTATCCCACAGCGACGTTACTTCGTGTAATTTGGACGATTTCGGCGAATGGCTTACCTTGACTCGTCACATAAGGGATCAAATAATTAAAAACGTCACAAAAAAAGATTGAGGGTCCGGATTCAAGATTTCCTGTTGACTTGACAAAATCCGAATCAAAAGGATCGAGATACAGAAAATTCTCACTGTTTCTCTGCAATAGAAAACTACCCAATAATGGAAAATTGTATCGGAAATATTTGCAATATTCAGAGTCAAAGAACAGAGTGTATTGTTTTAGTTGTAAGTTGTTTGGAAATACCCGCTCTCAATTAGGACAGAACGGTATCAACAACTGGAAACATACAGGGGATTATTTAAAAGATCATGAAACTTCAAGTGAACACTACACATGTTACAGCAAATGGGTTGATGACGAAAAAAATATTCGTTATCAAACGGGTATTTATAGTGAAGTTGAAAAATTGTTACAAAAAGAGGTAGATCACTGAAAAAAGTTTTAGAAGGTCTAATTGTAATAACGGTATTTTTATCTGAACATAACCTGGCATTCCAAGGAAGTAATGACCTGTTATTTGCAAAAAGTAACGGAAATTTTTGGGACTTGTTGAGTTACTTGGAAAGTACGATGTAATTATGGCTGAACACATTAAAAAAATTAAATCTAATAAAATCCATATCATTACTTGGGTAAAACAATCAAAAATGAGTTGATTAGTTTGCTTGGGTCTGAAATAAAAAATGATATCATTGAAAGAGCAAAGCAAGACACGTACTTTTCACTAATATTAGACTGTACGCCCGATATCAGCCACCAAGAACAATTGTCATTTACAATTCGTTTTGTTGAATGTACCGAAACAGATGTTCAAGTAAAAGAGCATTTCTTGTAATTTTTTCCTATTGAAGACACTACTGGAGAAGGTTTGACAACGGGTCTTTTGAAAGAAATTGAAGGGACTTGTGGGTTAGACATGAAAAATTGTAGGGGGCAAAGTTACGATAATGGAGGCAACATGACTGCAAAATATAAAGGAGTGCAGTCAAGAGTTTTGTCAATGTTTCCTAAAGCTTTTATCAATCCTTCTGGATGTCATTCACTTAACCTAGTATTGGGGATGCTGTTGCTTCATCTGTAAAATTGTTTTTTTGTTAGGAGTTTTACAACGTTTGTACGTCCTGTTTTCATCATCTACTAAAAGATGGAAAATACTCAACGAAAGTCAGTTGAGGCTTACCGTCAAAGAAGTTTGTGAAACTAGATGGGAGTATAGAATCAACAGCGTAAGGCAGTCAAGTATCAAATGGTTGAAGTTTGTGAAGCGCTACAGGTAATGCAAGAGGAACTCATTGATCCAAAAGTGATATCTGAAGCCAAATCATTAGAAAACAATTTAACATCCTTTGACTTTATTGTCTCCCTTGTTGTTTAGCATGATATATTGTTTCAAGTAAACTTGGTCAACAATACCATGCAAAACGCCAACAGTGCCTTATCAACAGTTACACATTTTCTTGGAAAGTGCCAAACATTTTTAAAAGAATATAGTGAAACTGGATACCCAGGTGCTGTAGCAACAGCCAAAGACATAGCTGAAGACTTGGAAATTGAAGCTATTTACAAGAAGCAGTCTGAGAGAAAGAAAAAAAATGCAATTTGATTATGAGTCCCGAGACGAAGCCCCAACAGATCCAGATCAGTTGTTTAAAACAGTTGTCTCTTACCCGCTTATAGATCAGGCTCTGACATCCATCAAACAGCGTTTTCCACAACTTGAGACTCTTAACTAGCATTGGGGGTTTTTGTACAACGTGCAAACTCTTCCAAAATCCGAAATCTTTAAAGAAAAATGTTTGAATCATCAAAACGTTCTTCAAGAACTCTTACTAATAAATTAAGAGAAATTAGGAGGATAAATCAGGAGAAAGTGACATCGATGGCAACCATATTTTTGAGGAGCTTAAACACCTGGGTGTATTTCTGAAGAACTCTGAGATAAAAACTCCTGTTCAAACATTGCAACTTATTTCAAAATGTAACATGATTTACTGTTTTCCTAATGTATGGATTAGATTGAGGGTTCCTTTAACAATTCCTCTCACGGTTGCTAGTGGAGAACGCAGATTCAGTACGCTCAAATTAATTAAAACTTACTTACGCTCTACAATGACACAAGACCGCGTTCACCTCTAGCAACAATTTATACTGAAAATGACATTGAAAACCAGTTAGAATTAACGAAAATTGTTAAAAGGTTTCCTGATGCAAAAGCAAGAAGAAAGAGATTTAACTAAACTTTCAAAAACCAAAATCTATGTTTTTTTAAAGAAGAACTTTAATGCAATAAATCTTGGTGTGACATTTTTAGTAAAAATAAACTTTACGTGTGAAAAGACATTTGTTTTTTGATAATATCTGTTTATATACTTATAATAAGAAGAAATGTACCCTGACTGAATTAAAATTATAGGAAACTGTTTGAAATTGATTCGTTTTATTTGATGTTTTCCACTCGCACTGAGCGTCCATGTGAAACACTTATTTAGGTGAGTCAAGTTACAGATTTATTGAGTTAAATTTTTAAAACAGGCCTTAGTGATAGTTAATGGGTTTCAAGAAAAATTAAAAAAATATTTGTTAACATTTGAAAGGTTATATAGTATAAACTTTAAATTTTTTAAATAATTCCATGTAGACCTAGAGAATAGTTTTGTTGTGTGTAAGGCTTAACCGCCGCCACTAGTATAAAATAGTCATGATAAAACTTTTAAAGTATAATGTTATTATATTAGTACTGATAAGAAAATGAGCATCACAATTTTCTTGTGGGGGGGGAGGCGCAAAATTGTGTCTCGGCCCGGTCAGACCTAAAGGTTTGGGCCAGCCCTGAATAAATGTTATAAAACATTGATTTATAAAAAAAAAAGAAAATTCTTTAAAAATTAAAAAGAAACATGTATTTACGCGTTTGTAGAGAAGCTATTTTACTCGTATGTAGCTTATAAATTACACATACATAATATGCAAACAAACATATACACAGATATGGACATGTAAATAACAAACATAAAACGCGTATATACAAATTATAAAATTGAAAAGTCGTTTAAAAAGCAATTATAAAATTGTTTTAATTACTTGGGTGTCTAACATTACACTATAAATTCAAGTACTTATTTCCAATGTTGCAAATCTGATATGAATTAAATATTTATTATAAAAATGCAAAGTTTATTTGTAGTATTTTGATCAAAAATAATATTTACTTTATTTCAATAAACATTAATTATTGTTCACGAATTTCAACTAAATAGAAAAAAATTACTTGAAAACAAATGTTACATTACATACTTAAATTATATTAATTATTTGAAATGGTGTAATTACACTATGTACAATTATGTATTTCTTCTTTTCTTTATGCCATAATTACTTATTTACTGTAATTGTTTATAAAAAATAATTTATCTTTTTTTTTTACCTGATTTTGACTTGCGTGTGTGTTGTGGTGCCAGAGTCTGTGGTCGGTTGTCCGTTGAACAGAGTGTCCCCCATTTTAGAATGATTGGCGTCTCCTATGTTACTGAGCAGACGGACATATTGTCCCCGGGAGCAATTATTAGCGTCTGTCTCCTCGTTCAGAATCGAACGGGGTTTATATATGTCACAACAAAAGGTAGACATTTTTTTTCTTCAGATTCTGAAAGTCATAATTAAATATAATTATTATAATCCAGTCACTAAATTTAAATAACTTTAAATTCTTAAAAAATAAAAATATTTCAAGTGCAATTAATATACTATTTTGTACCGTTCTTGAACTGGAAGACATTCTTTAAACAACAAAACTACATTTTTGCTTTCCAGTTACGTAGTAGTGTTGACTGACGAATATGTTATTGTTTGTACAAAGCACAATTATTGAATTCCGATAAGTGTTACTAGCCACAAGCTGAAAGTAACCTGTTTCAGTACAACAAAAATACTCTGCAATTCAAATTTTCATTACACCTTACATAAATTATTAGTGGTAAATTGTATTCAAAGCAGACTGCATACACAGTGCACAGACGAACGTTAAAATTGAACTACGTCGTTAAGTAAATAGTAAAACCTTTTCTTCAACGGAACACTGCTGCAATTTACTAGCCTATGTTACTCTTAATTGTGTTGATGTGTGTGTATACGCGTAGCTTGTCTTGCAAAATCGCGGACGGGTCCCTGATTAGAACTGTTCAGAAGCAAATAATTGAGCATCTTGTTGGACTGACGTTTGCTACAAATTACAATTCCCACAACAGGGTACAAAGCGTATTGACAAAGTAATTAATTCAACATTTTAAAACCACTAGTCAGTAATAGAGATATTTACAGTTTTGTTTTATTTAAGATAAAACATTTTTGCAAAATCAGATACAACTTTCTGTAGTTGTATATGAACCAATCGGCACCCCTGAATATATAGTTTCCTGCTCCAAATGATTTCCACAAACACACGGATAATAAATTTTTAATTTATTCAAAATATATACTTATGACTACCACCATAATTTATTATTAGATTATGATACTTCTAATTATGTTTTAAAAATTTGACAATAAGATAGCTTACAGATAATATAGAGACACGATTGCGTTTACTTAAACAATTTTTAAACTTTACGTCGTCAATGGCTGCATAAAATTCAAAGGACACACTTGTTTTCTTCTAGAAAATTTCTTATTTTTCATTACCTAAATTTGCATTGTAGATGTGCGGTACTATTATTGACGTATTGTTCTCGTCTGCTATTAATACCAGTAGTTCTAACGTAGACCTACACTGTATTGTGTCACACAACTGTTGTGTTTGATCAACACGCTTTCTAAAAAGAATATTTTCTAAATATTTGTTTGTGGTTTATCGGTTTCGTAGAGTAACTCAAGTATTTCTGATTTCGTTATTTTGCAAATATTTGCCTATCATATAATGATCATGAACGATCATCACCGACCTAAAATCTATTGACAATTCTCAGGTAGTCAGCGAGCTGTATAAGTTAAGCATCATCCAGCGATCTACACCTTATTAAAACCCCTATAGAAGTCATACGTAGTTCGGTTGTTATACAGGATAAGAAGTGAAACACTGTTATATATACTATTGATGAGTTCTCATGTTTATTGCAGTCTCTCAGCCTGCTATTTTAAACTTCTTGTAGTCATTATACAGTAATGTGGATTTTGTGTACGTTTTCTCGCTACTGAAGCGCGTACGTTTATTGTGCACTGCTTCATTTCCTCAACGTTTCATTTATATAATTTATATATTGTAACGTCTCGCGGGTTATGATCGGATAGTATCGTTTGATCTTATCGTCACTCTTGCGATCGTCACAGAATTCGTTATAATTTCTGTTCAAAGTTAAAAAAAAGGAAATCGAGTTTGTGTGATTATGCAGATATTTCCCCTAGATTTTATTTGGGTGAATTCAATGAAGTTGTTTGACTGTAGTTAGGAGAGAGAGTGCAAAAAGAATTATTCTCTTGGCATACAATTAATTAATTTAAATTTCTTCGCTCATGAGATCAGCTGATTGTGACATTTACAAACACATTGGAGGTTAAATTAACACCAATAGTCTGTAATATTTTCTGGTGGTCCGTTCTCTTCTCTGTCTCCAGACAATCTGTAAACAACTACCCTCTACTGAAAATAATACACATTTTTATTCAAATAACAAAGTATTTATTAAATAAATTTTTGTTTTTTATCTTCTCCCAAAACAGAAAGGTACAATCGATTCTCACTGACAACACAACATTTTTTCGATCTTATTTTTAAAACATAGAATGTATAGCAAATATTTTTATTTCAGAAAACAATAAAGAAATAATTTATTAATTTCCCAGGGTTATTTGTAAGTTTTTTGTACTATGAGACGGTCAGAAATGAATATTATTAAACACCAAGCTTTACATTAATTTATTTATAATAATTCATAGTATATAGTTCCGAGGTTATCCGCCAGATTGCAGGTTATGTTTCTTCACTAAAACGAAAAGTATTTAATGGCGGCTAGAAATTCATAGGGATGCGTTTGCTTATTTTTTGGTTAACAAAAGTAATAAAGTTTGTTTTCACCTCTTTTCCTGAAGTGTTTAAAGATATGGTGCTGTTTCTAGTGTTATGAATTTATAGTTGAGATGTAATATAGTTAAATTTACTTGGATACGATCTCCCCAAAATATCGACGTGCAGTAAGACTAGGCCTGGAACTAGTAGTTGGATTTTTGAAAGTTTCATCAAATTAAAGGCGTGACTTGTTATACTTGAAGGAGTTCTAAAATAAGGTGGATATCACTCGTCAATTTTATTAAATTTCGCACTAATTATCCAAAAATTATTCATTAATTTCTCCAATTTTAATAGGCATTACACTTTTTAAAACGTTCACTTCCCAATCGTTTTAACAATTAAATTCAAATCTTGTTATTTGGTTACTCGTAGAAACCAAGATTTTTTTAATGGTTTTTATTGGTATACCTTTTAGTGTATGGGCTATTATTAATTATTATAAATTTATTTCTTCTTTTTAGACAAATAATCCTTTTTAAATTTTGTTCATAATCCAATTTAACTTATTTAAGGTTTTTCTTTATATTTTTCCTTAAGCTTGTACATTGGTCTTTTATATTTTACTTCCCTTCAACTGGATTTATTTATTATTTACTTAAAGTATCCTTACCCTAAATTAATTTCCTATGCCATCTTGCTCACATAGTATTATTTTATATTATTATAATTTTATTTCTAACTCTGGGTTATCTTATATTTAAACACAATTATTATATTAAACACAAAAATTATACCTATTGTAGCATGACAGATAATCCACACAAATACATTACTCAATGATCATTAATAAAGCTCTAAGATATGGAATATCCAGATGAGAATTAATTAAAATGCACTGTTTAATAATATATTCACAAGAAAGGTTGAATAAAGAAAATTTCTGCAAACAATATAATATAATACAAATTTAAAAACCCAGAAGACTAAAAATGATAATAACAAAATTACCCAGGTAAGATAGAAGCAGGCAATTAATATACCCCGTCAAAGAAACCAGACCAGAAGAAACGAAGCCATACACGGCGAAAAACTACAGAAGAAGGAAGAATAGTCAAAACTACCACTACAGAAGACAGAAGAAAGAAGACTAATTAAAACTACTACTACTGAAGAATGAAGACAGAAGAACGATCAAAGATACAGAAGACAGAAGAAAGAAGAATAATTAAAACTACTATTACTGAAGAAGGAAGAACAATCAAAGCTAAAGAAGAAGGAAGAACAATTAAAACTCAAAGAAGAAAGAAGAACAATTAAAACTCAAAGAAGAAAGAAGAACAAACTAAATCTAATGAAGAAAGAAGAACTAGTTAAAACTACTACTACTGAAGAATGAAGAAAGAAGAACAATCAAAGATACAGAAGACAGAAGAAAGAAGAATAATTAAAACTACTATTACTGAAGAAAGAAGAACAATCAAAGATACAGAAGACAGAAGAAAGAAGAATAATTAAAACTACTATTACTGAAGAAAGAAGAACAATCAAAGATACAGAAGACAGAAGAAAGAAGAATAATTAAAACTACTATTACTGAAGAAAGAAGAACTAATTAAAACTACTATTATTGAAGAAGGAAGAACAATCAAAACTCAAAGAAGAAAGAAGAACAAACTAAATCTAATGAAGAAAGAAGAACTAGTTAAAACTACTACTACTGAAGAATGAAGAAAGAAGAACAATCAAAGATACAGAAGACAGAAGAAAGAAGAATAATTAAAACTACTATTACTGAAGAAGGAAGAACAATCAAAGCTAAAGAAGAAGGAAGAACAATTAAAACTCAAAGAAGAAAGAAGAACAATTAAAACTCAAAGAAGAAAGAAGAACAAACTAAATCTAATGAAGAAAGAAGAACTAGTTAAAACTACTACTACTGAAGAATGAAGAACAATCAAAGATACAGAAGACAGAAGAAAGAAGAATAATTAAAACTACTATTACTGAAGAAAGAAGAACAATCAAAGATACAGAAGACAGAAGAAAGAAGAATAATTAAAACTACTATTACTGAAGAAAGAAGAACTAATTAAAACTACTATTATTGAAGAAGGAAGAACAATCAAAACTCAAAGAAGAAAGAAGAACAAACTAAATCTAATGAAGAAAGAAGAACTAGTTAAAACTACTACTACTGAAGAATGAAGAAAGAAGAACAATCAAAGATACAGAAGACAGAAGAATAATTAAAACTACTATTACTGAAGAAGGAAGAACAATCAAAGCTAAAGAAGAAGGAAGAACAATTAAAACTCAAAGAAGAAAGAAGAACAAACTAAATCTAATGAAGAAAGAAGAACTAGTTAAAACTACTACTACTGAAGAATGAAGAAAGAAGAACAATCAAAGATACAGAAGACAGAAGAAAGAAGAATAATTAAAACTACTATTACTGAAGAAGGAAGAACAATCAAAGCTAAAGAAGAAGGAAGAACAATTAAAACTCAAAGAAGAAAGAAGAACAAACTAAATCTAATGAAGAAAGAAGAACTAGTTAAAACTACTACTACTGAAGAATGAAGAAAGAAGAACAATCAAAGATACTGAAGACAGAAGAAAGAAGAATAATTAAAACCAAATCTACTGAAGACAGAAGAAAGAAGAACAATCAAAGCTAAAGAAGAAGGAAGAACAATTAAAACTCAAAGAAGAAAGAAGAATAATCAAAACTAATCTACAGAAGAAGGAAGAATAAAGAAGAACCAAACTCAAGAAGAAAGAAGAATAATTAAGACGACCCATATAAAACAAAAACCCCATAGGGAAAGAACCCCAAAAAACCCCAAAATCAATGAATGCCCAAAAAAGAAAGTATAACACAATAAAAAACCATATCACTGTAAAACTGACAAAAAACTAAAAGTGTTAGCTGTAGTAAATATTAGTGCATTCAAAAAGTTATTGTGTAATGTGCATAAACAAATCTTCACAGTTCCCCCATGGTTGAATATTTCATATTAGAAACTAGAAAAAGACTAGTAAATATAGTAATAATTTACCATGGAAAGGTGCAAGTGATCAAATTATAAATAATAAACTTTAAAAGGGTACATGAGTTGCAGTACATAGTAACAAACTTTAAGTTTTGTGAACAGTGCCTACTTTGATAATGAAGTAGTAATATTACTAAATAAAAGCTACTAAAGCGATATGAACATTCCATAGAATGGAATATAATTTAGATAGCTAGGGGTATACTTTAAGAGGGGGTATAAATTTTATAAATGGGGAACTACAGAACAAACTGTTTATGAAGAAGTTTATAGAAGGTGTTAACAATTATATATGGAACCAGGATGTTAGGTTCCTATTACATATAACATTTAGATAAATAAGGGTTAGTCATAAGAAATATTAGTATTATAATTGTTATTTTATTGTTCATGTTAATTTAGGAATGCATTATCTAAAATTAGATAACATTCCAATGTTGTAGAAATACTTTTTATTATGTTATTAGGTGATATACCAAAACAATGTTATTAAGAACACCAGTTTTATATATCTGGGTGTTATATTTTAATTGTATAATCTATAATTACTGTTATGCCAGATCAGAGAACTAATTTTTAATCAAATATATCAGAGTCAGAAGTCAGAGAAGGAAATAAAATAATTACATTAGTAAAACATTCTGCAAATAGCCACAATTCAAATCTAGGCAATATAATAAAGTTAAAATGCAGAATAATTAATAAACCTAATCTTATAAACCAGTCAAACTGACAATATTTAGGCAAGATACACCCAACATATTAAATACTATGTAAATAAGGCTTTCTAAAGATATGGTCATTCTATGAGTAAAATTATTTATTTGTATAATGAAATACCATTTGAAACTGAAATAGGTTCACTAACTTTATCAGAAGGGGAGTCATATACAACTGAATTATATTAAAAAACCATCATTAGTATACTAAATTGCCATAAAATAAGTGAGAATTGATAATTATACAAATTTCAGATTTCATAGAATAATAATTATATTAGTTAAAATGGCTATTATTTACATAGAAGACAGGGAAGTATAATTTTAGGCCTACCTCCCAGAAAATTATAAGAAATAATTTTCAGATAAAACTTTGTAATACTAACTTAATTACTATCAAAATAAGTAGAATAGAATAGTGAAAACGAATATGTATTTTATATTGCAAACAGTTAAGTAATAACGAATTTACTTTATGAACATAGTGTACTATTTTAAAATGTGTCGGAAGTTATGGCAATTTTTAACAATGTCTGAACTATATTATATAGGCTAAGATTTTCATGAGATGAAGAAAATACAGACAGTTCATTATTATACCTCGAAGAGAGCACTTCTCGTGAATATTTGTTTGAACCAACCTTTAATGGACGTTATGCTACAACGGAGTTCTGAATCATTTTATGTAAATTAAATTTTTAACTATTTTAATGAAAGTGAAGTGGTGAAGTTGACCCACGAACTACATAACACCTATAAACGAAATCACATATAACCAATTACATTGAAATAACACTGAAATCGCATCAAACACCAAGTGAAAATTCGAGGTTAACTGACACATAAACACCAGTTGATATACTTATTTAACAACATTTTTACACCAAGTGAACGTTTCCATCTAACAACAGTGACAATAAACTATACCCCAGAAGATCATATACCGTAGTGAAGAACATTTAACCAAAGAAGGGACATATTATCTCAACAAGTACGTTGTTTACATTAGAAGCTTTCAACGCGCATGCGTCACGCGGCCATTCTGATCCCATTCCGTCACCTCAATTAGAGACGACTAGACTGCTTTCTGGTTTGAACAAAATTATATATAAACTTTTATTATTAATAATTACCAGTATATTGTTTAAATTTAAGACCTTTTTTTTTTTTGAATTGTAAGTGTTATACTTTCATGTCCCTGACCTTCTCTGGCTTTTTATATAAATAACCGTTCAAAGAACCTGTTTAAATAATACAATTGTAAAACTTCTAATATCGACCGACCTGAGCAAGAACTCGATATGGCTTGTAACTTCGATTAATTAATCGACCAACCTTATTATTGTATTTAATAAACGTATTTGTCTGTTTTTTGGTAAATTGGAGTTGATTTCTCTTATAAAAGGACATAATCATTAATTAACCAAGAAAAATAGATAATCTTTAAAGGCAGTATATGCGAAACTACAACATTTCAAGAGTAAGAAGAAGAGAGCCGTTTTCGCCTAACTTGAAGTTAATTGGATTATCTTTTTAACAAATTTACCGAACAGAAATTTATTACCAAATTAAACACCTTACTATTATAATTATAATTACGATCCACAACCTCAATTTATTCCTATTATTAAGCACATAAATACCTCGAAAATATTTGTTCCGAAATTATTTTTTTTTTATAAATATAAATTTTAAATTTATATTTTATTTCAATTTGCTACACAGCAAAATACACTTTATTTAATTGATGGTAATAACATCCCAATTACCAATAACAAAGACCAGGAACTTTACCAAATCGACGATTCCCAGAGCGGAACGTCACTACTGAACATACACACCATAAAAATTATCCTGGATAATATTATACCAGAACACTATACAATTACAATTATAGTAGGGTTGTATTACAAAAGCGAAGGTCAACAGTGGGAGCTTAGAAGACAAGAAGATATTAGCTACGTACTACACATATTATAAATTAAGCTATATTTTGCAATATCGTTTTATTACAAAATCAGCTAGCACAACCAGTGGGACTTACAGGAGAGCACAATCTACATACATCAACCTTTTATTTATTTTTATATTTAATATTTATCGTATTATTACAAAATTGGCGTCCAACTAAAGGGCTGTAATTAGGGGTTGAAATTACTGTAATTACTTACCCAATTCCTAATTCAGCTTGGCAGCGGTTAGTCAGCCAGGGAATCAGGGAAGAAGATGCGTCGTGCCACATCAAAGAAGAGAGCGGCGGAGGCCGAGAAAGAACTCGATATGGAGGATAAGGAGGCGACCCCAGTGGAGGACGTGGAGAAAATATTAGAACGGGTGGAACATAAACAACCAGCACCACCAGAGAAACAACTTGAAGTACCCACTCAAACAGGGGAAGTCCATATCCGGGAGGAACAGTTGGAAAGACCTTCACAAGTGGAAAACACGACAATCCAAGAGATGTTCAGAGTGATGATGGAAGAAATCAAATCCAGTAGCAAGAAGATGGAAGAAAACTTGAAGAAGGACAACCAAGCAACAAAAGAAGAATTGAAGAAGGACAACCAAGCAACCAAGGAAGAATTAAGTAAGAAAATGGATTCTACTACAGAAGAAAATAATAAAAGATTAGAAGATTTGAAGAATGATAACCAATCTTTAAGGGAAGAATTGAAGAAGGACAACCAAGAAACAAAGGAAGAATTGGGCCGTAAAATTGAAAGGACCAATAAGAGAATTGAGGAAACGAGTAAAAAGGTGGAAAAGAAAATGGAAGAAAATAAGAAGAATTTGGAAGAAAAGATGGAAGAAACCAATAAGAAAATCGAAAGTGATCATCAACAATTAAGGGAAGAGTTAAGAGAAGATAACCAACTGTTACGGGAAGAATTACGGGAAGTGAACCAGGAGAATCTCGACAAATTAGACGAACGAATGGAGCTATTAAGAAAAGAAATGAACAAGGAACTCATGGAAAACAAGAAATCTATGACCAAAAGGCTAGAAGACGAAACCATAACTATAAATCAACAGATAAGAGAAGTTGATGGAAGATGTCGAATGACGGAAGTGGAGGTACAAGAGTTCAAGGAAGTGGTGAACACAAAGGTCACAAATCTTGAAGAGTCTACTCGCAAGAAGGCGGAAGAAAACCGAAGGGAAAGCCAGGAAGAACTCAGCAAGGTACGAACTCGAATTACCGAAAGATGCGACGGAATGGAGGAAGCAATGACTAACATCACTGGTCAAGTGAGACAGAACCAGGAGGACATGGAAGCAATTCGGAGCCGACCAACCAGCTTTACTAATATCCCAATAAACGAGAACAGAGAATGGCTTAACTTTCGCCAGTATAAAAGGAAGCCAATGGAGTTCTTGGCCCGTATCGAAGAATATATGGCCAAACATAAAAGTAATCGATGGTCCAATAATCGTGAACTATTAGACGAATCGTTCCGTGATATGACAGATAATTGGTGGATGGCGAACAGGAGCGAAATAACCGATTATCCACAGTTCAAAAGTTTGTTTAAGTCTAAGTATTGGTCAGAGACCACCCAGAATTTGATAAGGGACAACATCTGCAATGGCCGATATAGAACTCAGTTTGGCAGTACCATGACTGCGTACTTTCTTGGGAAGGTGTGCCTGGCCAAGCACCTGGAACCAGCCATACCAGAGGAATGCCTGGTGAACAAGCTCTCTTATCATTACGACGAGGAGGTCATAAGAGCTCGAAGAGGTAGTCAGATAAAGACCATACAGGCGATGACGGAGCTATTGGAGAACTATGAGAATGAAGAATACTACAGGCAGAGCCGAAGAAGGAACGAGCGGCCGGAAGTTCGAAATAATCCGTCATCAAACAATAATAGTCAACCGGTCAACAGTGGGTACCAAGGAAATAGATATAACCCGAACTACCATAATCAACATCCCACGAATGGTAACAACAACAATAATAACCATGGAAATATAAACCCAAATAATAACAGAAATAATAACGGGTTCTCCGGAAATCGAGGTAATTATTACCCGAATAATTATATGAATAGACCAAGAAACAACAATCCTGCAAATCACACCGAGCGATTTGACAATAACAATAGGGGTTACCCTAATCAGAATAACAACAACAATAGGTTCTCCCGACCCCGGGTAAATTTTATACGGGCGGAAGGAAACAACCACCGCCGGTATAACCAGCAACGGTGGAGCAGAGTACGCGAGTACGAAGATCTAAACCGCAGCCGAGAACGGGACCACTCTAGTTATAATCTGCCGAGGCGAAGTACTAGCCTGGATGACCCGGAGCGGCGTACAAATAGAGAACAAACCTACGAACCGAGAACGGAAAGGCTGGAACCAACTCAAGGTTTCCCTACTGATGCCTCTATTGGTCCTTCCAATAACCAAGATGAGGAGAATTTAAACGGGAGGAGGCAGTAATAAACAATAAGGACCTTTTGCTGCTTCTATCGCCTGGGTATGTAAATGAATTGCCGATAGTAAATAATCCCAATAAAATTACAATCATTCGATGTAATTACTTGAAAAATATTAGAAATGAATTACTGGAGGAGGACAACGCCCGCCTCCCTATAATAAATAATGAAATAATATACATTAATGCAGAAGTCGAAGGAACATTCGCACAACTAATGATTGATACCGGTGCGAATGTATCCATAATTAATACAACAGAATTGGAGAGAATCCAAGGAAATTGTGGTAAGTTATTGCCAACCTTACCTATAAATAACATTGCATTAATCGGTGCCACTGGTCGCCAAAACAAGACAATTAGAAAACAAGTATCGTTGAATGTCGTTAGTAAGGGTATAGCTATGAACATGGTCTTCTTAATTGCAGCAGGATTACCTTTCAACATATTAGTGGGATGTGATGTACTGAGAAGGAACTCGGCTATTATTGATTTACGAATGGAGAAGGTATCACTCTTTACCGGAGATATAACCTGGACAGCCGATTTAGTCGGTAGTGAAATAACACTTCCCAGCAGTATCCACCAGCAAATACGTAGTATAAATCATACAAATACTAACACTATTTCCAATAATATAGTATATGAAACTACCGACGAAGATTTATGGTATCAGAAAATACAGGAGATAAGAGATTTCCGAAGCGGAATTAATAGAGAAAAATTACCCAATACTCAAGCGAATCAATTGATACAAATTTATGAGAAGTACCGCTCAGTATTTTCCGATGAGCCAGGCAAGGTTAGAAACTATCAATGTACCCTTCAATTCCGGGATACAGTAGAATTTAATAGGAAGTCCTACCCTATTGCACATTCTCGAAAAGAGGCAGTAAGAGCGGAAATCAATCGTATGATTAATAATGATATAATAGAACATAGCCAATCCCCATACACCAGCCCTATTGTCGCAATTCCCAAGAAAAACGGCGAAGTCCGGCTTTGTTTGGATGCACGGGAAATTAACAAGAAAATCGTTAACGATAGAACCTCGCCCGGTGAGATTGAGGAGATCTTGAAACGCTTCCATGGTACCCAATACTTCAGCACTTGGGATACGGTGTGCGGATACTGGCAGGTAGAGTTGCACCCACGGAGTCGCCAATATCTGGCTTTCATATTCGAAGGGCGCAATTACCAATTCAAAAGATTGCCCTTCGGATTGGTAAACTCAGTTGCCATCTTTGTGACCTGCATGGACCAGATATTGGGACAAGAAGCCCTTCAGTTTACAACAGTGTACGTTGACGACCTCCTTATAACATCTGAAACGTGGGAGGAACACTGTTACCGTGTGGAGCATGTGCTTGAGAAGTTATCTGCCAGTAACGTCACACTGAAGTTGGAAAAATCCAAATTTATCGCCCGAGAAGTGCAATTCCTTGGATTTAACTTAAACGATCAAGGAATCTCACCGTCGGCAGAAAAGGTAGAAGCCATCCAGAAATTCCCGGCACCCAAAAACAGGAAGCAATTGCAGTCATTCCTGGGACTCTGCAATTATTATAGAAAGTTCCAGGAACAATATTCTGAGTTGACCGCGAGGTTCCAACCTCAATTATCATCTAAAAACAAATGGGTATGGTGTAAGGAACAAGAGGGGATTTTCCAACAAATTAAGGACAAATTTCTGGATACGATAATACTTCGCCACCCAAACTTTAAGTTACCGTTCTTCATGAACTGCGATGCCAGCAACATCAGCCTGGGAACAACACTGTATCAGGAGGACGAGAAGGGTCAACCTCAAGTAATTAGCTTCGCAAGCAGATCCTTGAACCACTGCGAAAGGAATTACACGGTAACGGAAAAAGAATTACTGAGTGTGGTATTCGCTTGCGGTAAGTTCCGCACTTACATTTTGGGATACCCTGTGACTGTCCGCACTGACCATAAATCTATTTCATTCTTAAAAAGCTGCAAACTGAACCATGGCAGACTAACGAGGTGGATACTTGCCCTTCAAGAATACCATCTACAATGGGAGTACATCCCTGGTAAGAAAAATATAGTAGCGGACGTATTATCCCGGGTCAATGTGGAGGAACAAACTTTCGAAGGGGAGAAAGAAAGCGTGCTGAAAATATATCATCTTCTTAGCACCAGAGCCGATTTAACAACAATATTAACCAACATGAGTACCCACCAACAAGCGGACCCAAAATTGAGAAACCTCAGACTTCGGCTAGAAGAGGGAGATGAAACCGTTACTATATATTACCAGATGAATAAACAAATACTGTTCATTAAAACATCTTTGAAGGAAGAGATCTGGAAGGTAGTGGTCCCGACACAGATCGAAAAGGAATTGATAGTGAATTACCATATACGTTACGGGCATATGGGCGCCCTCAAGGTAATAAAAGCTCTGGAGGAGAGCTGCTATATAAAAAACATCAATAGAAAGGTCCGAATGTATATAAAGAATTGTAAGATCTGCCAGCTGGTAAAAACTAATAATGAGA
This sequence comes from Magicicada septendecula, assembly GCA_034769895.1. NCBI lineage: Eukaryota > Metazoa > Arthropoda > Insecta > Hemiptera > Cicadidae > Magicicada > Magicicada septendecula. The sequence continues at coordinate 625,636,549 of CM068368.1, forward strand.
AGAAGGAAGGTGTGATGATCCCAATCACTTCCAAAGCGAAATTGGAGAAGGTGTTCCTCGATATCTGCGGACCATTTCCCCGTAGTGGAGGTCGACACCGGTATCGGTACCTAACCATCATAATGGACCACTTCACCAAATACATTAAGCTATACCCTACTAACCGAGCGACTACCAGGAAAATTCTGGGGATACTAACTGAACAATATATCCCACACCTGGGGAAACCATCTTCGATCATTACTGATCATGGAACTCAGTTTAAAGGGGTAATTTGGAGGGATACGTTATTGTCAATGGGCATTCGTACATACAAAACCTCGGTCTACCATCCGAGCAGTAATCCGGCAGAGCGGGTGTTGCGAGAAGTGGGGAGGATCCTCAGGACTTATTGTCACCATCAACAAAAAAGGTGGCAAGACTATTTAGAAGCCACGGAGGAATTCCTCAACTTAGCTTACCATCCAGCTATAGGGATAACCCCATATTCTGCTATGTACGAGAAACCACCCCCACGAGAGATCACAGATATCCTCGAATTCCCGAGTAGCCATGTGTACAGATTTGATAAAGCTAAATTCTTCAACAAGGTGGCAGAAGACCAGTTAAAACGGCAGAATAAATATCAAAAGGCCAGTGGCAAAGTAATAATATATGAGAAGGGAGAAAAAATTTTACTAAGAAATCGTGAACTTCCCAGCACACTGGAAGGAATAACGAAAAAGTTATTACTATTATACACCGGACCATATATAATATCCAATGTGAAAAATAACAATACCTATGAAATAAAGGAGATCGATTCAGACAGGATAAAGGGAGTATATAACCAGGCTTCCATGAAAAAATATTATGAGTAAGGGAAGGTATAGAAGAAGTAAGAAAAAGTAAAAATTCAAAAATGAAGTAATGACTACTTACTACCTATTATTTAGAAAACAATTTATGGACAAGAGAAAATGAATTTTGAATTAAACCACTAAATTCAAAAATGAAGTAATGACTACTTACTGCCTACCATTTAGGAAACAATTTATGAATCAAAGAGAAAATGAATTTTGAATTAAATCATCAAAATTCAAAAACCCAAGTAAAAACAATTTACTACCTTATTTTAAAAACAACTTTTAGAAATGAACAAGGAGAAAAAGAATTTGGATAACACATTACAAACAATTATATATGAGACCAATTCTGAAAAACTTTCCAGAATAAAGAAATGGCAATACAAACCACTGATACCATTTAAATGAATAAACTTATTGTGAAGTGAAATTAATGAGAATTTTATGTCAAATAAACAGAGATATTAAACATATGACATTAATAATAAAGAGTGCATTTGGATAAAAAGCAAGAGCAGAATAAAATTTTAAAAAAGAAAGAAAAAACCATATATAAATAAGTCCATAAGAAAAAGATGATCATATATAAATGTCAGTTATAAGAAAGACAATTAAAAGAGTAATTGAAAAAACATAATACTAGTGGAACGATTCACAAGAATTAATAAAGGAACAAAAATATAATACAAAATATATGCTACCAATGACCAGAAGGAGATTGTGATAACAGTCAAAAAATGACAGAGAATTAAAAACTTTACACTGAATAATAAGTGATGATTATATTATACCAGCTTCCAATCACAAGGAGAAATAAAATGCCAGCAGAGCTAACCATTGAGAAAAATAACTGAGATAGAGATTCACTAAGATAGATATATAAATAGATCTGTTCGTATACGAAGTGAAATATCCAAAGATATTTAATTTTTTTTTTATAGTCATAAGGTGGACTATTCTTATATAATTTTATTAATGACTGTCTGAGATAAGTCCAGCAGTATTATTATGTATTGGTCAGAGATGATTTACCTCTGTAATCAATAAATGACGTAGTATGGCCAGCAGAGTGAGATGCCTACAGAGCCCCTCTGGACACTGCCCCAGCTAACGTGTTAGGGAATTTTAGGGAATAAATATCCCAAGGATAAAGAAACGGGTTAAGAAGAAAATGGAAAAATAAAAAATAACGAACCTCAGATGACTATTACTATCAGTAAGAATCCAGTTAATAATGAAATATAGATAAGCTCAAAAATATAGGAGAAAAAATTTTTAGAAATGTGAAGGAAGTAAAAGAAATATAATTTATAATATAATGTCATAAGCAATTATTTCAGACAAACTAAGTATGATCTGAACTAATCACTTCTGGAAGAGAGCAATCTGTAGCATGACAGATAATCCACACAAATACATTACTCAATGATCATTAATAAAGCTCTAAGATATGGAATATCCAGATGAGAATTAATTAAAATGCACTGTTTAATAATATATTCACAAGAAAGGTTGAATAAAGAAAATTTCTGCAAACAATATAATATAATACAAATTTAAAAACCCAGAAGACTAAAAATGATAATAACAAAATTACCCAGGTAAGATAGAAGCAGGCAATTAATATACCCCGTCAAAGAAACCAGACCAGAAGAAACGAAGCCATACACGGCGAAAAACTACAGAAGAAGGAAGAATAGTCAAAACTACCACTACAGAAGACAGAAGAAAGAAGACTAATTAAAACTACTACTACTGAAGAATGAAGACAGAAGAACGATCAAAGATACAGAAGACAGAAGAAAGAAGAATAATTAAAACTACTATTACTGAAGAAGGAAGAACAATCAAAGCTAAAGAAGAAGGAAGAACAATTAAAACTCAAAGAAGAAAGAAGAACAATTAAAACTCAAAGAAGAAAGAAGAACAAACTAAATCTAATGAAGAAAGAAGAACTAGTTAAAACTACTACTACTGAAGAATGAAGAAAGAAGAACAATCAAAGATACAGAAGACAGAAGAAAGAAGAATAATTAAAACTACTATTACTGAAGAAAGAAGAACAATCAAAGATACAGAAGACAGAAGAAAGAAGAATAATTAAAACTACTATTACTGAAGAAAGAAGAACAATCAAAGATACAGAAGACAGAAGAAAGAAGAATAATTAAAACTACTATTACTGAAGAAAGAAGAACTAATTAAAACTACTATTATTGAAGAAGGAAGAACAATCAAAACTCAAAGAAGAAAGAAGAACAAACTAAATCTAATGAAGAAAGAAGAACTAGTTAAAACTACTACTACTGAAGAATGAAGAAAGAAGAACAATCAAAGATACAGAAGACAGAAGAAAGAAGAATAATTAAAACTACTATTACTGAAGAAGGAAGAACAATCAAAGCTAAAGAAGAAGGAAGAACAATTAAAACTCAAAGAAGAAAGAAGAACAATTAAAACTCAAAGAAGAAAGAAGAACAAACTAAATCTAATGAAGAAAGAAGAACTAGTTAAAACTACTACTACTGAAGAATGAAGAACAATCAAAGATACAGAAGACAGAAGAAAGAAGAATAATTAAAACTACTATTACTGAAGAAAGAAGAACAATCAAAGATACAGAAGACAGAAGAAAGAAGAATAATTAAAACTACTATTACTGAAGAAAGAAGAACTAATTAAAACTACTATTATTGAAGAAGGAAGAACAATCAAAACTCAAAGAAGAAAGAAGAACAAACTAAATCTAATGAAGAAAGAAGAACTAGTTAAAACTACTACTACTGAAGAATGAAGAAAGAAGAACAATCAAAGATACAGAAGACAGAAGAATAATTAAAACTACTATTACTGAAGAAGGAAGAACAATCAAAGCTAAAGAAGAAGGAAGAACAATTAAATCTCAAAGAAGAAAGAAGAACAAACTAAATCTAATGAAGAAAGAAGAACTAGTTAAAACTACTACTACTGAAGAATGAAGAAAGAAGAACAATCAAAGATACAGAAGACAGAAGAAAGAAGAATAATTAAAACTACTATTACTGAAGAAGGAAGAACAATCAAAGCTAAAGAAGAAGGAAGAACAATTAAAACTCAAAGAAGAAAGAAGAACAAACTAAATCTAATGAAGAAAGAAGAACTAGTTAAAACTACTACTACTGAAGAATGAAGAAAGAAGAACAATCAAAGATACTGAAGACAGAAGAAAGAAGAATAATTAAAACCAAATCTACTGAAGACAGAAGAAAGAAGAACAATCAAAGCTAAAGAAGAAGGAAGAACAATTAAAACTCAAAGAAGAAAGAAGAATAATCAAAACTAATCTACAGAAGAAGGAAGAATAAAGAAGAACCAAACTCAAGAAGAAAGAAGAATAATTAAGACGACCCATATAAAACAAAAACCCCATAGGGAAAGAACCCCCAAAAAACCCCAAAATCAATGAATGCCCAAAAAAGAAAGTATAACACAATAAAAAACCATATCACTGTAAAACTGACAAAAAACTAAAAGTGTTAGCTGTAGTAAATATTAGTGCATTCAAAAAGTTATTGTGTAATGTGCATAAACAAATCTTCACAGTTCCCCCATGGTTGAATATTTCATATTAGAAACTAGAAAAAGACTAGTAAATATAGTAATAATTTACCATGGAAAGGTGCAAGTGATCAAATTATAAATAATAAACTTTAAAAGGGTACATGAGTTGCAGTACATAGTAACAAACTTTAAGTTTTGTGAACAGTGCCTACTTTGATAATGAAGTAGTAATATTACTAAATAAAAGCTACTAAAGCGATATGAACATTCCATAGAATGGAATATAATTTAGATAGCTAGGGGTATACTTTAAGAGGGGGTATAAATTTTATAAATGGGGAACTACAGAACAAACTGTTTATGAAGAAGTTTATAGAAGGTGTTAACAATTATATATGGAACCAGGATGTTAGGTTCCTATTACATATAACATTTAGATAAATAAGGGTTAGTCATAAGAAATATTAGTATTATAATTGTTATTTTATTGTTCATGTTAATTTAGGAATGCATTATCTAAAATTAGATAACATTCCAATGTTGTAGAAATACTTTTTATTATGTTATTAGGTGATATACCAAAACAATGTTATTAAGAACACCAGTTTTATATATCTGGGTGTTATATTTTAATTGTATAATCTATAATTACTGTTATGCCAGATCAGAGAACTAATTTTTAATCAAATATATCAGAGTCAGAAGTCAGAGAAGGAAATAAAATAATTACATTAGTAAAACATTCTGCAAATAGCCACAATTCAAATCTAGGCAATATAATAAAGTTAAAATGCAGAATAATTAATAAACCTAATCTTATAAACCAGTCAAACTGACAATATTTAGGCAAGATACACCCAACATATTAAATACTATGTAAATAAGGCTTTCTAAAGATATGGTCATTCTATGAGTAAAATTATTTATTTGTATAATGAAATACCATTTGAAACTGAAATAGGTTCACTAACTTTATCAGAAGGGGAGTCATATACAACTGAATTATATTAAAAAACCATCATTAGTATACTAAATTGCCATAAAATAAGTGAGAATTGATAATTATACAAATTTCAGATTTCATAGAATAATAATTATATTAGTTAAAATGGCTATTATTTACATAGAAGACAGGGAAGTATAATTTTAGGCCTACCTCCCAGAAAATTATAAGAAATAATTTTCAGATAAAACTTTGTAATACTAACTTAATTACTATCAAAATAAGTAGAATAGAATAGTGAAAACGAATATGTATTTTATATTGCAAACAGTTAAGTAATAACGAATTTACTTTATGAACATAGTGTACTATTTTAAAATGTGTCGGAAGTTATGGCAATTTTTAACAATGTCTGAACTATATTATATAGGCTAAGATTTTCATGAGATGAAGAAAATACAGACAGTTCATTATTATACCTCGAAGAGAGCACTTCTCGTGAATATTTGTTTGAACCAACCTTTAATGGACGTTATGCTACAACGGAGTTCTGAATCATTTTATGTAAATTAAATTTTTAACTATTTTAATGAAAGTGAAGTGGTGAAGTTGACCCACGAACTACATAACACCTATAAACGAAATCACATATAACCAATTACATTGAAATAACACTGAAATCGCATCAAACACCAAGTGAAAATTCGAGGTTAACTGACACATAAACACCAGTTGATATACTTATTTAACAACATTTTTACACCAAGTGAACGTTTCCATCTAACAACAGTGACAATAAACTATACCCCAGAAGATCATATACCGTAGTGAAGAACATTTAACCAAAGAAGGGACATATTATCTCAACAAGTACGTTGTTTACATTAGAAGCTTTCAACGCGCATGCGTCACGCGGCCATTCTGATCCCATTCCGTCACCTCAATTAGAGACGACTAGACTGCTTTCTGGTTTGAACAAAATTATATATAAACTTTTATTATTAATAATTACCAGTATATTGTTTAAATTTAAGACCTTTTTTTTTTTTGAATTGTAAGTGTTATACTTTCATGTCCCTGACCTTCTCTGGCTTTTTATATAAATAACCGTTCAAAGAACCTGTTTAAATAATACAATTGTAAAACTTCTAATATCGACCGACCTGAGCAAGAACTCGATATGGCTTGTAACTTCGATTAATTAATCGACCAACCTTATTATTGTATTTAATAAACGTATTTGTCTGTTTTTTGGTAAATTGGAGTTGATTTCTCTTATAAAAGGACATAATCATTAATTAACCAAGAAAAATAGATAATCTTTAAAGGCAGTATATGCGAAACTACAACATTTCAAGAGTAAGAAGAAGAGAGCCGTTTTCGCCTAACTTGAAGTTAATTGGATTATCTTTTTAACAAATTTACCGAACAGAAATTTATTACCAAATTAAACACCTTACTATTATAATTATAATTACGATCCACAACCTCAATTTATTCCTATTATTAAGCACATAAATACCTCGAAAATATTTGTTCCGAAATTATTTTTTTTTTATAAATATAAATTTTAAATTTATATTTTATTTCAATTTGCTACACAGCAAAATACACTTTATTTAATTGATGGTAATAACATCCCAATTACCAATAACAAAGACCAGGAACTTTACCAAATCGACGATTCCCAGAGCGGAACGTCACTACTGAACATACACACCATAAAAATTATCCTGGATAATATTATACCAGAACACTATACAATTACAATTATAGTAGGGTTGTATTACAAAAGCGAAGGTCAACAGTGGGAGCTTAGAAGACAAGAAGATATTAGCTACGTACTACACATATTATAAATTAAGCTATATTTTGCAATATCGTTTTATTACAAAATCAGCTAGCACAACCAGTGGGACTTACAGGAGAGCACAATCTACATACATCAACCTTTTATTTATTTTTATATTTAATATTTATCGTATTATTACACTATGTACAAGACCTTTGTGGCCTACACAATACAAATTACACAAAATACAAAAAAAAATACAAAATTTGTCAGCAGCAATATAGTTTACTGCTACAATTGATTGTTTTTTCATCTACAGTATAAATCTGTGAGATGCTCTTTTTTAAAAGTTTACACTCTCACTATGTACACTATATCTCACTTTGTACACTATATTTCACGTTGTTATTGTTTACAGAATTTTGTACTACTAAGTTTTTGATGGGTAGGTACATAATACCCATTTCTGACTTTTAGAGTGGGGTGATTGTGTTATCATATTTGGGCATGGGTTATGTAACGTTACATAAAGCCCCCCCACTAGAACGGATTTATTTTGGTTTACTTGTTTTTAAAAAATAAATTTTTGAACTCTTCAGTCTTCGGATTCTTCCATTAATCTTCATAATATTCCTTCCTTATTTCTGATTGGTTATACACCTGTTATTCGCTTAATGGCAATAGGCTGGATTTTATATTCGACTCTCTCTCTCTCTCTCTTGGAGGCATATTCATTAATGATTTAATTTCTCTGGGTATTGGTCCTTCACATATTACTTGATAAGGGCTGGTCACACTAATCTTAAAAAACTTGTTTTAACACTCATATTTCTATTTGCTTCTATAAATTCGCTTTCTCAATTAAGCTTCTGTCTGCTATCGTTCTTCAGTTTTCGTCATTCATACTTCTGGAATCTAATATCACTTTTTTCAGCTATTTTATCATCCCTTAAATATTCAATTTCCCTAAAATTTTTCCCTATCCTGTGCGGTGGTTCAGTTCGGGTGGCCACTTTGGGTCCATTACTCCGCTGTCCATCCTTACACCTTCTGAGACCAGGGGAACAGCATCCCTGCTCAGGAAAATTATTGCCGGAACATTTTTACGGTCAATTCATTATAATAAGAAACTTACTAGTAGTCGATTAGCGACTAATACTAAACACTTTTGGGATTCTTCACGTTGTAGCTGTTTGCATTTAATTATATATTTCTTTTTCTTCTTAATTCCTTCTTCTTTTTCGTTAACTAATAGCATATAACATTATTGATAGGCATTATTTTAAAATCCTTTTGACTTTCCTTCTTGTGACATATTTTCTCCGTATCATTTCTTCCTATATAATTTTCAATTCCGAGAAATTCTAAATTATAGTTGTATTAATCATCATCCTCCTTCAGCTTCATTGTAGTCATTAAATTATTCGTTATTCTTCTTATTTGAGCATATTACCACTTTAAGTTTTTATTTATTTATTTTTTCTTCTGTTTGTTACCATCAAAATATTATTTTTCTATCATTTCATTCTAAATCTGCTATTTATAAATATTATTTAATAATCTGTTCTTACATTTTCTTGGTGGTTTGTCTTTTTATTTTATCAAATTGTTTCGAAATATTTAGTAAATTGTACTTACATACTTTCTATTAAATCAAATGGTTGCGAAATATCTTAAGTAAGTTGTACTTACATACTTCTAAATTTTGGGGTTTTATTATTTCAATCCTTTTTCTCAATATTTTATTTAAAATTAGTTTAACCGTTTTCGGTATCATTCACAACACGGATTGATTCACTCTTATATTTTTCCCGTGGATTCTGTTGGTTAAACTTGTCAATAAAATTCGCTATTGGATTGCCCCATTGTGGATCACTACCATACATTTCAATGTTATCGTATGTATATAGTCTCTCATCTTGATTACTGGGACCAGGATTAGTACCTTGGTTTTCCCAACGGTCAACTCGTTTGTCCACCTTTCTTTGTCGCTGTTCATCTTGTCTCCTCGAATCCCTCTCATCAGCCATTATATAATTTACTTGGGCTTGATTAGTTCCCTGATTGTCGCTTGGTGGATTTCCCGATGGTATGTCCCTATTTCTATCCCCACTTCTGGACCTCCGATTTTCATTATGATCATTCCATTGTTGTCTGTTGTCGTGGTTTCTCTCCTCTCGTCTATCATAATTTTGTTTCTGGTTAAAATATGGACGTTTTCCTTGGTAACGATTATTGTAATAATTGTTGTTAGCACTGACATAATTTACCCTTGGTCGATTATCTCTGGGTGGTTCGTTTTTCCGCTCCTCTGTATTCCCTGACCTCCATCTACTCCTCCTGTAATATGATTCTTGCTCATAGTTCTCTAGTAGCGTTTCCATACCTCCAATGGTTTTTATTTGTCCGCTTAATCGAGCACTGATAATCTTTTCCTCGAAGTGATATGCGATTTTGGTCACCAAACACTCTTCAGGGGTCTTTGGGTCTAAATATTTTGCCACACACACCTTCCCCAAAAAATAAGCAGTAGGTGTCTGTCCTATATTGCGGTCATACCTACCATGACAGATATCGTCTCTAATAATGTTTTGCACTGACTCAGACCAGTACTTAAGCTTGAACATCATCTTAAAATTCCCATAATCACACACCTCGTTCCGGATTACAGTCCACCAATTATCGTTAATGTTTTTCAAAGATTCATCTAGTATTCCTTTAATCATGTTCCATCGGTTCTCCTTCGACCTATTTAAAATTTCATCTACTCTTCCTAAAAATTCGAGTGGGTTTCTTCGATAATCTCGAAAATTTACACTTTCCCTATTATCGTGGATAGTATGTTGAGTGTTGCATGTAGCTCTGGAACCCATCTACCTCCCTTTGTAGGTTTGTTTGTAGTTGTTGTAAATTGTCTAATTTTTCTACTTGGCTATGGAACTGATTCTTGACATTTTCTACGGTTTCGTTAAAATCTGTGACTTTACTGTTTAGGTTGCTTTTTAGACCATCTAACTGATCATTATTTTCCTGGCGTATGGTCATTATACGAACTTGATTATTTTGTTCCTCTCGGTCCATTCGGGCATCTATTCCTGTTTTAATTTGTTGCATCTTTTCTTCTGTTTTATCTAATCTTTGATTGGTTTCTACTATTTTCTTTTCTGCCTCCTCCTTGTATTCATCTACTCTTTGGCTAAGTGTATTACTGACCATTTCAATTTTACTCTCGAGATTTTCCCTTAACTCCTTATTGAAATTCTCCATTTTACTCTCAAATTGTTTTAAATTTTCTTCGTTTATTTCCTCTATTTGTTTTAAACTGTCCTTCAAGTTTTCATTTTGCTTCCTTGAGTTCTCCTCCTGTTTCCTAAAACTTTCATCTATTTGTCAAATTTTTCGCTCAAGGTTTCATTTTGTTTCCTTGCGTTTTCATTTATTTTATCGAATTTTTCGTTCAAGGTTTCATTTTGTTTCCTCAAGTTTTCCTTATTTTCCTCATTTGTTTGTTTATTGCTTTCCATTATAATTCTCAACATCTCCTGCATGCTCATTTCTTCCTTTTGGGTGGATTTATCTGGTTGATCCCCTTGGGCATCCTCTTCAACCATTTCCCTTTCCTGGTCCATAATTGCTTCAGTTTCTTCTTTATCGCCTATCTGTTGTTCTATTTCACTGTACGTGATTACTTCTATTTCTCGTTCCTGTCCACCTTCTTCCTTCTCCTTGTCTTCTGCCCTCTCCTTAGATCTGCCTCTGGTATTATGCATTTCTTGTTTTCTCATAGTTGCCGACAAAAATTAGTTTTTTTCGTTATATTATTTTTCGTATATCTCGAAATTTCTTTACTAATTAAAGCCCTTTTAAGTTGAGCGCCATCTTGTAACGTCTCGCGGGTTATGATCGGATAGTATCGTTTGATCTTATCGTCAGTCTTGCGATCGTCACAGGATTCGTTATAATTTCTGTTCAAAGTTAAAAAAAAGGGAGATCGAGTGTGTGTGATTATGCAGATATTTCCCCTAGATTTTATTTGGGTGAATTCAATGAAGTTGTTTGACCGTAGTTAGGAGAGAGAGTGCAACAAGAATTATTCTCTTGGCATACAATTAATTAATTTAAATTTCTCCGCTCATGAGATCAGCTGATTGTGACATTTACAAACACATTGGAGGTTAAATTAACACCAATAGTCTGTAATATTTTCTGGTGGTCCGTTCTCTTCTCTGTCTCCAGACAATCTGTAAACAACTACCCTCTACTGAAAATAATACACATTTTTATTCAAATAACAAAGTATTTATTAAATAAATTTTTGTTTTTTATCTTCTCCCAAAACAGAAAGGTATAATCGATTCTCACTGACAACACAACATTTTTTCGATCTTATTTTTAAAACATAGAACGTATAACAAATATTTTTATTTCAGAAAACAATAAAGAAATAATTTATTATTTTCCCAGGGTTATTTGTAAGTTTTTTGTACTATGAGACGGTCAGAAATGAATATTATTAAATACCAAGATTTACATTAATTTATTTATAATAATTCATAGTATATAGTTCCGAGGTTATCCGCCAGATTGCAGGTTATGTTTCTTCACTAAAACGAAAATTATTTAATGGCGGCTAGAAATTCACAGGGATGCGTTATGCTTATTTTTTGGTTAACAAAAGTAATAAAGTTTGTTTTCACCTCTTTTCCTGAAGTGTTTAACGATATGGTGCTGTTTCTATTGTTATGAATTTATAGTTGAGATGTAATTTAGTAAAATTTACTTGGATACGATCTCACCAAAATATCGACGTGCAGTAAGACTAGGGCTGGAACTAGTAGTTGGATTTTTTCAAAAGTTTCATCAAATTAAGGGCGTGACTGGTTATACTTGAAGGAGTTCTAATATAAGGTGGACATCACTCGTCAATTTTATTAAATTTCGCACTAATTATCCAAAAAGTATTCCTTAATTTCTCAAATTTTAATAGGCATTACATTTTTAAAAACGTTCACTTCCCAATCGTTTTAACAATTAAATTCAAATCTTGTTAGGTGGTTACTCGTAGTAACCAAGATTTTTTTATGGTTTTTTATTGGTGATTCTATATACCTTTTAGTATATGGGCTATTATTAATTATTATAAATTTATTTCTTCTTTTTAGAAAAATAATCCTCTTTAAATTTTGTTCATAATCCAATTTAATTTATTTAAGGTTTTTCTTTATATTTTTCCTTAAGCTTGTACATTGGTCTTTTATATTTTAATTCCCTTCAATTGGATTTATTTATTACTTATTATTTACTTAAAGTATCCTTACTCTAAACTATTTTCCTATGCCATCTTGCTCACATAGTATTATTTTATATTATTATAATTTTATTTCTAACCCTGGGTTATCTTATATTTAAACACAATTATTATATTAAACACAAAATTATACCTATGTACAAGACCTTTGTGGCCTACACAATACAAATTACACAAAATACAAAAAAAAATACAAATTTTGTCAGCAGCAATATAGTCCACTGCTACAATTGATTTTTTTTTTTCATCTACAGTATAAATCTGTGAGATGTTCTTTTTTAAAAGTTTACACTCTCACTATGTACACTATATCTCACTTTGTACACTATATTTCACGTTGTTATTGTTTACAGAATTTTGTAGTACAAAATTTTTGATAGGTAGGTACATAATACCCATTTCTGACTTTTAGAGTGGGGCGATTGTGTTATCAGATTTGGGCATGGGTTATGTAACGTTACAATATCCATATAGGCTTATATGTTGAGATACTACTTTCTAGAGCTTCGTGTTTATGTGTTAACGTATCTCTAAAAGTTATATACTCAACCAGGCTACGGAATTTGATCTTATTTAAGTTATTTCCAAACACAACGTTGCGTATAAAGATTGAGTTGTAGAGTGGAGAGGGTATTGCGAAATCAAGTATTTAACTTGAATTTGAGAATAATTGAAATTGAGTTATTTTAAACAATACGAAGAGTGTAAAAGTATATATCCCTTTACATATGTGTGTCCATGTGCTTGCAAGTAAACATCACATTAAGAATACATATTGTAACGTTTGTTTAATTATGTACACCCCAAAATCGTTGGTGCCAATTTGTAAGGTTTATTTAATAAACAGTTATTTAAATTATAGTGATAAAGTTTTCTTATAGTTGAATTATTTTTTATTTGGCTCTCGTATGAGTGCCAATTATAACTTAATGAATACAAAATATTATAGTGTTATAAAATAGTTCATTAGAAATGAGTGAGTTGCTCGGTTACCTGACGTTGTTTGCGCCAAATTGTTTAATAAAATAAACAATTAAAAAAATTAAATAATATATTTCTTCCACCTGATTTAATTAATTATGAATTCTTCAATTAATTGATGGATTAATTTTTTACTTTGTTACTGTTGAGTAAACTCAGTACAGTTACCATTGAAATTATACATATACTCGTAGGTATATAACTGTATTCCTAATTCTGTTTAAAGTTTATTAATAAAATATTTAAGGTTTTGATGTTTTAAAATTATGAACTTTCCTTTAATTCCTTCTTCTTTTATTTTATTTAAATTAACTTAACAAAGCAAATTATTCAAATCAAATATTGTACCAAAAATAGGTTTTGCCAACTTCTCTTCTATGGTTAAAAAAAACATTCGAATATACAAAAAATTGTTAATTACCAAAAAATAATTATACATACAAATTAAATTCATCAATAATCTTTTATTTTTTATAAATTTCTTATATTTTTTCCTTAAATCAGATTAAATAACTTTCACTTTAAGTCCAGGCTAGTAAAATGTTTTTGCTCAGTGTGTGGCATTCCTTCTTGAATTCAGGGATAAGTCTTACAGTAAAATTATTTATTTTATAGTCTCGTGGAGCCTTTTGACTACAAAAAAATCAACGAAAATACCCCTTATGAAGTACAAAACATCACAAAGTCAACTATAATATAAGACAACAGTAAATTAAATCTAATATTATAAATAGTTCGTAATGTGAACAGTGTCTGTTTATAGGTTATCTATTTTTTAGGAGGTTATTCTCATTTATTAATTCTAAAACGCAAAGGAATAATAGTTTAAAATTGAAATAATTATAAAAATATAAGTGTTTCCGTTCAGTGATAGTGTAATTAATAATTCTTAAGTGTGTGGAAAGTTTAACAGTGGATTATTGGTAATCGTTATTAAGTCGTTTTTATAATTTAATATGTTATCACTATGCTTTCCTTTTTATTTGTTTTATACACTTACTTAATCACTCTAACACTTTTCTTCTATTTTAAAATCATTCAACACAATTTTCCTTCTTCATTAATTCTTCCTATTAGGTCTTCCTTCACGTAACCTAATCTTCGGTTCGATTCTGGGTTCACTTTCTTTACTTAGAGTATTACAGATTTTTTGAAGTGTACTGTCTAAAATCCAACAAAGAACTAAAATCTTCTCGTTTTAATTTTGGGTCGTCAAAATACAAAAAGTATAAAATTCCCATTGGTGGAAATTTATAATATTGTTATTGATGTCGTCACTTTCAGAATCAAAATTTACTAAATTTATTTGAATTGACATAATTTTCTTATACTAAGTACTATCTTGAAGTTATTAGTACCAATAAACAGCTTTTTCCGTACTGATTATTTGAAGATCTCACACGACCAGTTTCTATTCAGTAACTCAAAAGTTACATTTTTAAAATTTGGCCTACTTAAATAAATTAGGTTTACAGTACTCTTTTTTAGTACATTGGTTATTCCTGTTTTTGTACAAGTAGAGGTATGTTCACAATATACATTTTGACAATAGTGATAATTTATTTGAACATTAATTTTTACAAAATCTCTTGATTTCCCTATTGGCATTATAAGCCTAGTGTCCTTTATGTTAAAACTCATTTTATTTAACAAAATTTCTTAATCCAATTACAATTCAGCATTTGGTGAATAATCATAATGAATAATATTATCTATTACTGTACATTTGATAGTTTATAACATGCTAAATACATTGTAATGACCCTTTCCTACCATTCTAGGTAGATGTAAGACTTTTGGTCATAGCAAATATGTTCCTAGTTACATTATTGATTATTCATTACGTACTCTTACAATTACTAATAATTTACTAAAACAAAATATACAACTATTACACTAAAAAATAGGTTACACCAATGTGTATAAAAATATACACATACAATATTCTTTTTTAATCTATTAATCACGTGTAGGTTTTTTATGCTAATAGTCTTTGATTGAGCACATTATTATTTTGTTTATAACTAATAATGGTTATTGCTTATACCATAATATATTAGTTAATATAATGGTCACACTCTCTATCACTATATAGTTCATGCAACATTATTTCTTACATTTCTATTATTCTATAATATACCCTAGCAAACCTTACTACATTTCTTACAAAAATATAACAGTAATTACACATTTATATGGTAACAGTCACTATCTGAAAATGTTTAGGTACTTTCTAGTCACAATCAAATATTATTTTTTAAAACCTACGTCACACTTTTAAATTTAAGTTAGGCTCATTATTGTAACTGTTTTGTACTTCAGTGTTTTTACTAAACCATCTTTATGTAGAGGGAAACATCACGTCACATAATTTAATTAAAAAACTCGTACTGATATAAATAAAAAAACAATACATACTTTTTATTTTGCGTGACTGACAAAAAATTACTGATATTCAACAATTTAACATATAATAGTTCTTATAATAAATATTTGTTTCAAATTAAATGATTTTAATAGCAGTAGTGTGTGCCGAACTGGCTTCGGCAACGTATTATTAGTATTTTAAAAACGAGCGCCGCTGACGTCACGCACTGCCACACTGTTACGATAGTTTGTTGCCGGTCGGTTATACACACAAACGGTTGTGCAGCTACGCAATACAGCTGGCGCTGCATTCGGAGGTTACTTGGCTGGACCGAAACGTTGTATCGGCCTCATTTCTGCTTGATCCTCCAACCTGTTCATCTGGTCTCGGCTGGCGGCAAACTTCTATCCAGGACTTCCGAACCTATCACTATGATAGGCTAGATAAAGTGTTGTTCCAGGTGCTCGACCAAGGGCGAGATGGGTGTCAGGGGTGGACGAACATCTGTCCACCCTAATGGCAGAGACGATCTTATAGCCACAATGCCGTCAGTCGAGGACTTTTCCAATGCTAAGCTGCACCAGGGACTTGTGACACGACTGTGACATCACTGATCCGCGCCTATACGAACTAAGTACACCGGACAATCCAGGTGGGAAAATTCTGATTATCTATTTCTCTCTCTCTCTACAACATGTGAATGCACAGAAGCCGCCAGAAGCTCACTCGTGAAGTTCTGAACATTATACTCTAGCACAAACTCTCGTGTTCAATTATGTTATTGCATGTGTGAACATTACCACAGTACACCTAATGAAGTATCTTATAACTGTATAATGTGTAAGAA
This sequence comes from Magicicada septendecula, assembly GCA_034769895.1. NCBI lineage: Eukaryota > Metazoa > Arthropoda > Insecta > Hemiptera > Cicadidae > Magicicada > Magicicada septendecula. The sequence continues at coordinate 625,653,173 of CM068368.1, forward strand.
GTTACACACATACACACACATCCGCAGTTTGCTGTAAGATCTAACTTTCATCTAATTAAGACCATTAGGGAGTTAATTATCTCGTGCTATCATGTCATCTGGTCATGGCTGAGTTTTAATAACGTAGCGGGGGTTGTCTGATGCTGTAGATGAGAAACGATTTTCTTTCACACACATACTTAACGCTTAATGATTAAGGTAAGGGGTCGTTTGGCTGGTTGAGTTTCGGGGCGGTCACTTACATTCTCTGGTGTGAACTATGCTTGTGAATATGCTGGCAAATCTATGCTTAGGAGCTGAGATATTCCATTTACGTTGTCATTTATATTTGTACCTAGCTATACATATTAGGGTTCCTTCATTTACCGTAGTTGGAATGGGTTTATGAGGAGGTTAGTGTTGAAATGAGGGATGTTTTGTTATCCATGTCGTATATGTGTTTGTGTGTGTAATTTTACTATATATATATTTTTTTGGGGGGAATATGTAACGGATTTAAAAAAGAGAATAACCATAAATGTGCTTACTGAGACAACAGGCTAGCCTATTTGATATTATACAACACTGATGGATTAGTATTGCTTTATGAATGAGATTATTACTAACTTTGACTCATACATAATCAGGCAGAAATTTTTGCAATTAGTTTAATATCAACTCACTTACTTTGTGACATTATGAATTAATGGATATACATATATATATATAATTCTGCCTTTAATGGTGTGCTCACACAATCACGAACTTGTCATGTATGTAAAACCTTGCAGGTTGAATAAAGCACACGCTTGTTGGTTAAAAGAGTTTTTCATTTGCAAGTCCTGTCATTCACCTGGGGGGACATGTCTGTAATTGTATTTGGGCCTTGCACACTTTTGCTTCCTCTAGGTTTTTTTTTACCTAGTTCTAAATATGATGTCTCTCCCCTTTTACAAAAAAAACTTAATAAAAATAAAATTAAATAAAATTCAAAAAAAAATACAAAACTTAGAAAAATAAAAGGGGGGTCTCAAATGGTAGTTCAGAGCGTGGTTGTTATGATTCTGGGTGGATAGTAGGTATTATTTCTGCCTTATTTTTCTCTGTTGAACTTGAGAAATTTTAGAATCTGGGGACTTATATTTATTTTCTTAAATGAAACTTAGTGTGGCTACAGACATGTCAGCTGGTGTTAGGACTTGCAAATTATTTCAAATTATGTTTGATTAGAATCCAAGTGTTGTAAGAAAACTTAATGGTAATGTAATAAATTAACAGAATGAACAACCAGAAAAAAAGCACATTTTATAAAATGAATAAGGGGTTAATGAAGTTTAAAATAATTTAATATGTGTTAGTGTTTAAGTGATTATTTTGTGATGTTGAGTGTAAGATGAATTTTGAAAAGGGGTTATAAGAATGTGATTAATTTTTTTTAATGAATGTGTGCTGATTGGTTGCACTTGCACATACCCTGGAGCTCATACGGAGTCTGGACATGATGAGGGCCGTCGGTACTTGTTGAGTTTGATTATGACTTGTCTCTTGGATTAGACAACGTGTTTGGTAGCATCCCAGTTATATGGTAATTGTTTATTGAGGGCGTTGCGTTGCGGTATCGTGTATTTTGAATGCGGTTATGGTCCGACCAAGGGCATGGATGTGATAGTTTATATTTTCGATTATATCGAATTTTATGTGTACTTTGTGTGTTGTATTTAGTGAGTTAGTTTGGTTGTTTTGTGTTGTGTTCTCTTCTGGGCATTTTGCATGGCTGTTTCTCTGCTTTTATGACTCCCATCTCGTCGTATCGCTAGAGCATTCTGGAGCCGCTTGTATGATCAAGTTCTTCCTGTCGTTCTCTTTAATTCTTGCTTTTGCGTGGTGTGTGTGTGGATTGCGCGGTCATGTCCATTTCGGTAAATGTGGATTTGTTTGTAAAAGATGAGCTCGAGTGGGAGGTCCGGTTCCGGGGACGGAAGCCGCAGGAGACTGTTGTTTCATTAAGGAAGCAACTCCGTGAGGCTCTTGCCTCCGGTGAGGCACCGAGTGGGAGAGTATTACTTACGGATGTCACCGCCGAGGTGGAGCTGTGCTCGGAAAAATTTGTAGAACTGCTCGATTTGGCCGAAGGCCTGCAGTCGGCGGCACCCACCTCTACGGCTAGACAGAGGGTGCGCCAACGTTTACAACACGTTCTATGCCGTTTACAGAATGCTGAATCAGAGGCTACCACCTCGGAATTAGAGAAAAATGTTGTCACTCTTAGGGAGCAAGTGGCGATGGCATTGCGGGAGTTTTCTCTCGGCCAGCGTCGCCACGTAGATCCGAATTCCGGTTCTTCTTCTTCTTCTGTTGAGACGGCAGCCAGGGTGGAACCCCCTGTGCATGTTCCTGCCTTTTCCGATATGGCCACCGCAAGCTATCACAAGCTTCCTAACCCACTGTCGGATGTCATTCAGCGTCTCCCAGTTGTCGATGGTCTGGATCCTGAGGCGCTTTTGAGATTCTTGCGCGTATTTTTTCAGTTGGCCGATTTCCCTGGGCTGTCGGAGCGGACTTTGCTTGAGCTCATTTACCCGTACTGTCGGGGATCTATGGCTGAGCGCGTGACAAATACCCTTAGGGATGGTGGTGGCATAGACCATTTCCATCGGGAAGTCCTGGACGCTTTCGTACCGGGAAGGTTACACGACCGGTTACGACACAAACATTTCTATAGAGTTCAAGCAAGCGGAGAGTCCCTTGCTCATTTAATTTCCAGTGTTAAAGACGCGGCCCGGATCCTGAGGCTGGGGTTGTCAGAGTCTGATGTCATTCATACTATTTTGCAGGGCGTGACGCCGGAGGAACGGTCACGTTTGACATTCGCTGCCCGTCCCCAAAGTTTTATTGATTTAGACCGGCTGTGCGCCGAGTCGACCACTATACAGGGTAATGACGATATTAGAGCCCGCGAGGCTAGGAGGCGTTCAGAACACCCTAATTTCGAGCGACGAGTCGGGCAGCCCGGGTCTTGGGGTCCTAGGCCTGCGCCGGTTCAGAGCTGTGAAGTACGAGCATTATTCTGTTCTAGGTGTCATAGATCCGGTCACGTCGCGCGCTATTGTAACGATGCTAGACAGCGTCAAGGGACTTCCCGAAAAGGTAACCTTTCAAAAAACGTAAATTCTCGGGGAAGATAAGTCGGGAGTGGTCTTCCCCGTTAGGCCGTTCTCTTCCGGTTTCACTTAACCCCAGGCGGATAGCTAATCCCGGGTCATCCGGCTCCAAGGTCCTGCGAACTGTCCCCAACTACAGTTCAGTATGCCCCTTCCTGTTGGTCGAGTTGGAAAAGGGTCAGCTCAGAGCCTTGGTTGACTCTGGATCAGCCCGATCCATAATTTCATCTAGAGTATGTGAGGACCTTGAACAACAGGGCTTACTATTAGGGTCGGATCGGTCTTCCGTGGTATGCTGGACTGCATCGCGGGAAATTCTGCCCATCTCCCGGGTGGTTTCCCTGAGTATTAAAATCGAGTGTTTTTCATGGGTGTGGCGATTTTTGGTTTCTCCGGCTCTGGGAGTCGACTGCATTGTGGGTGCCGATTTCATCTCCAAGAGTGGTCTCGTTTTAGATCTTCAAGCGCACCGCTGTTATTTTAAATTCAATCGGGAGGTTGTCATTCCTTTCCTTGGGTACCAGGGAGCTAAGGGAGGTGTCCAAGAGGTTGTGTGTCCCGATTCAGAAAGAGACCATCTCACCCCGTCCCAGAGGCATGCTTTAGATCATTTGTGTGAGCAGTTCCCCACTGTATTAACTCCCAACCTGGGGCTCACACATCTTTTGGAATATAAGATCCGTTTAACGGACTCCGCCGTAGTCCGCTCACACCCATACAAATTCGCCCCTCCAAAGATGGATGTCCTAAGAGAGAAGGTTCAAGAGTTGCTTAAACCCCTTGTTTAATAATTCTGCCTTTAATGGTGTGCTCACACAATCACGAACTTGTCATGTATGTAAAACCTTGCAGGTTGAATAAAGCACACGCTTGTTGGTTAAAAGAGTTTTTCATTTGCAAGTCCTGTCATTCACCTGGGGGGACATGTCTGTAATTGTATTTGGGCCTTGCACACTTTTGCTTCCTCTAGGTTTTTTTTTACCTAGTTCTAAATATGATGTCTCTCCCCTTTTACAAAAAAAACTTAATAAAAATAAAATTAAATAAAATTCAAAAAAAATTACAAAACTTAGAAAAATAAAAGGGGGGTCTCAAGTGTGGAAACAAGGAATTATTTATATGTTTTGCCTGCTCATTTAAATCATAGGCCTATGTATTTTCTTACTTTGTATACATTTTCAATTATGATATTTATAATTGTTATATAGCCTATATTATTTCCAAAGATTCTAAAGAGAAGGACAACGAACTACCAGAAATGAACATATATATATTGTAATAAAATAAATAAGATTGATGTGTGAATCTGTAAGTTGTAAGGTGTTTAATTGGTGTGGCTCTCGACGTCTTACTGGCCTGAAACACTTCCTTAAGTTTCCCAGCTGGTCGAGTCCCAATGGTAGCAAGACCGGTCGAGTAGCGTAAAGTTGATGAAGAAATAGATATGCTCAGCTTCACCGAAAGTTTCAAAACAAAAATTATTGTTTTGAAGAAAATTAAAAAAAAATTATGTTTATAAAAAAAATAATAAAAAAAAATTTTAATTTAATTAATTAATTAATTAGGATCAATTAATTAATATAGGGCTGTGAAGTTTTAAACAGTGTAATGCTCTTCTGAAAATTTTTATTAAAGTTTTAGTATAATTTAAATAATCTATCACCACTCATAAGACTGTCTGTAAACCAATCGATATTTGTTTACCTTTCTATTTTTTTAGGTTATCTTCACTTACGGGTGGTAAAGTCCTTGTAGATTATCAATTAGAATTATATTATTGGTAATTAGTATTATTGAAGAAATAAAGAACTATTAAGTATTGAAAAGTATTAATGTTTTATTAAGTAACAGCAATATTAACTCTTATCGATTAGTATCGATTCTCAGGATATCGAAAAAAGTTACAAGTATATGTTATAAAAATTATATAGGGTTCTTTAAACAGCCAGTTATTACCAAAGTCAGAGAAATCGGGCTTATATTTAAAAAGTATAACGTTACAATCAAATTAATAGTTATTAATAAACACAGACATTGAATAATAAATTGTAAATATAATAATTGTTTTCACCAAACAGCTGTGATGAACCAAGAAGAGGCACTGGGTTTGTCAAAGCAAATGGCCGCCGTCAAGTTGATCAAAATGTGACTCGTCCCTGCTGCGTTCCAAATAATGTATTTTGACGCAATATTTCTGTTCTCGTGTCCGCAAATCTCTTGTTATATGTTGTGTAGTGACTGGTGTAGTGATTCTGGGTTGTATTTAGTGTATCTGTATAATTATTAGTTCAAACACTTTCTCTGATTCCGTCACTAATTTGGTTTAATGTATTATACAGTTTTCTAGTGTTTTATGGTGTTTTTCGGAGTAGATTTATATTGTTCTGTGTTATGGAGTGTTACTTGATCGTTTCTGTTATAATATGATCGTTTCAGAAGTATTTTACAAGTCACTCGCGATTTCACAATAACTCACTATACACTCGCTTTGTATGACGATTATAGGTTAGGTTATTCACGTTATCAAAGGTATGTCATGTTAACCGTTCAACTACCAATAATTAACTAACTGTTTCCTTCAGTTTCAATTAAACTCTTAGCCCATATAATATTATCCTTAACATTGTTCAAATATTTTTCACATCCTGTATGCACTTTTACATTTTCACTATATGAATGCCTATACTTTGGTTATTTGTCAATTTTATTCACTAGATTTGATTTAAATTAATCTTTCAGTTCATTCTGGTTATTTTCAGATTAAATAATGCCATTTTATAGTGTTTTCTGTCCAAAAAAAAATAGTAATTTCACTTTCAGTTTGGTATACTGTGAAGAGTCAAAACATCAAAATTTACTTCCTGTCATTATATAAATTCAGCCATTTTATCAGTTATATTTAATATTAATAATCCTATATTGTATTAAAAGGTTCCTATTCCCTTATTTTCTGGTAATTAATTGAATTAGTTGTATTCTGAAACATTATTCTGAAATATATGACTCCCATGTCTAAATTTCTGAGTTTAGTCATTTTATTTTTATTTATAATTCTGAATATAATTTATTAAAATCTCTCTAAATGGTATGTGCAATTATATGGCATGATCTCAAGTTTATTTTGTCTAAACCCCTTTTGTTTATTTGCATTTAAATGAGCAATTTCTCTGTTTTGATGAAGTTTGGTTTCCATTCTTTTGGCCTATGATTTTTTAACAATTTTTCTTACAAAATAATTTACAAACAATATATGATGTGTGATACCCTCTCTGACTTTTACAAATAGTATTATAAATTAAACATGCTTTCAAATTACACAAAAACAACTAGTATTGGCCACAATACAAACAATAGTCAAACAGAATAAAGAATATTTTTTTTAAATAAATGGTTGTCTTCAAATCAGACATTTTGCAACAAAATTCCCATTTCCAACATGGAAATATGGTTTACAACAAAGGTTTTTTACTAACTAACATCTTAATTACTCTCTACTATTTACAAGTGGTAACTATTTTTATAGTTCTGATGTTAGTTGTTTCAGACCCAAACAAATGGCCTTATATCTAAAACATTTTTAAACATTCTTGTACTATATACATTAAAACCTTATATCTATATTCTTCTTTCTAACTATTATTATAAGTAGGATTCTACAGTTTTTATACAGTCTTTTATACCTTGTCTTTGGGGAATTGTACCCTGTCATTAACAAATAAATAGTATGAACCGTTCAAAAAGCACTATGAAATCTGTTTTTCTTTTTTCATGTAAAACAAAAATGTTATTTTAAACAGATTCATGTCTTATGAACAACATATTGTCACCGTACACATTTTAAGTCATTGAAAAATGCATATTTCATTGCATCCAATGTTTGTGATTGCCAAGAATGAAACACAAGGTTCATTTTTTATAATACCCAAAACTATCACTGGTTCACTTTCACTTATATATTATGTTAATGCTAAATGGTCGTATAGTCTTATTAACATAATAAATTGGTTAGCGTTTTTTCAATGGAGATTTGTTCCATGGGTACTATATTATTGTTTCATCTTAGTTCACAGGAAACTTTTACTTTATACACTCCTCTCTCTTAAATTTGTATACATGTGGTTTTTATTTCGTTATACTTTTATTTTTAGATATTTACTTTGGGGATATAGGGATTTGGGTGTCTTTTATAAGAGCATGACATCTTCTTCAGGATGCTGCCCTCTTCTTCTTTCTTCAGTCTTCTTTTCTCCTGCCTTCTGGGCCTGGTATCTTCTCCATCTTCTTCTTGATGCCATCAGGTTTCTTGGGATCTTCTCCATCTTCTTCTTTAATTCAGAAATACACAACCTGTATTGGTTGATCTTGGCTTATTTTAGGGTTTCTATTCTATTTATTCTCCCTCGTTGTGGGTTTGGTCATATTGTGTACTGCTTTGTTATTTACTATTTTACCTTCCTGGGTTATACCTTGAAAACCTTTGGTTATGAGAGTGGTTTTGGATGACTCATCACTAGTAACTCCTTTTATTTTAACTTGTATTTTCTTTATAATAATGATTTCTTTCCACAGTTGCTATGAATTAATCTATTTATATTAAACTTAATGCTTTCTTCCAAATTTAAATATTATAACTTCATTATTCTAATGATCAATTGCCATTCAATATTATGCTTATATCTGTCACGCTACAATATGCCTGACATACTATTCTGGTCTACATTTGATTAAGCAGTTTCAATCATGTCCTGATTAGTCACAATAGCCTTAGCGTCACTTTCAACAATATGAAAATATTTACCTACGTTGGCTATTTTATTCGTCTGTAGAACACGCTCAACAACAAAATACTTGCTGTTTATTTACGATACTTTGCATTTTATCCGTGTGTTTCTTACTCCGCAATTACTTTAATAACTGGGTGATAAGCAAATAATTACTCTGTTACCTTATAGGCACACGAATGCACACCACTACAATCCACGATGTAACATCGTGTTCAACCCGTTGATAATTATTTTCGCGTGTCCTTAAGCAGATTTTGGAAATTTAAAAAAAAAACATCTTTTTTTGCCTTAAATTTATATCCTTATCAGCCTTATACACAAAAATAACTTACAATATTTAACAACGGACATAGAAATCGCCCCCTTGTTGATGTCACATGAGGTAGTAACACACCTGACAGATTTTGGTTTTAAAACTGTACAAGATCTTGAATATGTTTTTTCTATATTAGGTTTGTTGTATTTACACATATTTCATTTTAGATAATATAATTAAATAACATTCATATTTAATGACAATAACGTTGAACGGTCGTAGAATTTTCATCGTAATGTTCTCTTGATTTGCAAAGTAAATGAGGAACCTACAACCTGTCCATTGCGACGTTTGATTTGTGTACCTTTTACTAACTTGACTTTCGTGCCACATATAATCAGATAACAATCTAAATTATTTTAATAATGCAAAAGTTTTCTTGGGAAGGAAATATGTAAAATTCCAAACTCACACACGTATATAATTTCGCAGCAATATGGATTAAAACAATATTAATATAAGGAGAAAATAGAATGTGAATTACACTGAACAAATAATGAGTAGCATTTGTGATTCTATAATTAGTAAAAATTGTATAGCAAATCGATACAGCGGAACAAAAAGCTTTTAAACGACTTAGGAGATTGTGTAGGGGTGTGTCTCGGGTAGCGAAACGATACCGTCCCAAAGTCTGCTTGCTTTACTAGAGTACTTCACTGCTGCTAACACTTTTAACATGCTCATATGTATTGTAGCGTGACAGAAAATCCACCTTGTTATAATTTAAAAAATAATCAAGTATAGAATAAAAATAAAATGGATTAAAGTAAAATTACTATAAAAATTAATCAAGGACCACAGTAAATTGAAATCATAGATTCGAAGAAATAAAATAAATTAAAACCAACCATCCAATATATAATAAATTATAGGAAAATAATGATAATCCAATGTATAGAGTAATTATACCCAGGTAGTATAGGAGCATGTAAGGAAATACCACGGATAAACAAACCTCCATAATAAAAGGATAACTATTGGAAAAAACAACCTCATAATTATAAAAATAGAAACCCCAAAAAAAGATTAAATGTCCATAAGGAAAGTACAATACAATAAAATAAGAATAAATGTAAAGTAGAGATAAGTAAAGTTTCTAGATATATGATTAACAGTGGACCAGTGCAATTTATTTTTATGATGACAAGCAAATCTTGGTGATCCCATGTAAGTGGTATTCTTTATCTTACAAGACTAGATAAAATGAATAGAAATGAGATCAGAGAATGCAATAAATAGTGAAGTGATCAAGGGTAAATCCCTAAACTAAAACAAAAACAGCAAAAGACTGCATAAAAATTAATTTTAATAAATAATTTAAATGAAAAAACAGATGTGTTTTGTTGATGTTAACAGTTCATTGAACTCAAGGCTTGAATGTTTGAGATTGAGTCTATTTTTTTGTTATAGAATATATTTATTATGTTTTAATGATATCAATTAATAATAAACATTATTGTAATTAAGTAAGGGCAATTTAGTTAAGATTTTAAAGAATTGTATGTCAGAGAGGGTATTAGCAAGCTGAAACAATAATAAGCATTGTATTTGAACTAACATAAAATGTAGGCCAAATGGTAAATATCACCCACATTATAATTAGTAAATAAGCTGATGAAATTAACTAAATTAATGAAAATCGTTTAATGTAATTCAATAACCATGTATAATAACTGTAACAACACTTTGTGAAGATATTGAAGGAATGTATAAAATATTATTAGAAAAAATGCAAGTGTAATAACTAAGTGGAAAGTAAGGGAAAGCCTAAATTGAAGATAATATTCAAATTAGTTAACCAAATCATAAAATTACTGAGAATTAAAGAAAACGAACCAATATAATTCAATCAATGATCTTGTTCAATGATAATTAGAATCTAACATAAATTGTCAAACATTTAATGTGTAAAGAAATAATAGTGGGTAATGCCTACAAACAAATATACTGTAAATATGACTTTTTAAGTTAAAGAATACTATAAAGTATATCATGTGTGGTATTAAATGATGCAGAATTAAATGAAGAAATTGATTATGTAATTAGTATTTAATAAGAATAACTAATAAGCAAAATATAATTAATAATATAAGGTAAAAGTCAATTATTTAGTAAAACATATAATTTAGGCTGAGGTGTCAGCTGATTAAAACAATGTGAATTTAATATTAAATCAGCCAGGACCTTTTGTATGGAGAAGAAAGAGAGTTAGTTGATTGTTAAGTGTTGATATGCACACATTGGAACGATCTCACACAAATGAATTAATTAAAAAAGCTAGAAGAGATAATTTTCTATATGAACTAAAAATATAAAAATTAAACAGAGAAATTTAAAAATATGAGTCGTCAACACTGAGTTCCAATGGAATAAATCAAATTAATCTATTTATGAAGATTGGAAGGCGTAACCCAGATATTAGAACATATAAACGTTAATTTAGAATCATATCGATACGAAATTTGCCATTGTAAAACCTTATGAACTATTGAAACCAGAACACATTTGAACACTGATTGCCGAGCCGAACAACTGATCACTAATCCAGGATAATTACACTGTTATGAAGAGAAATTAATAACTACTGCTTGGATGAGGAACACATAAAGAAGCAACATTTATTTGAAGGAATTCCGTCGTGAAGACTCCTCGTACATACGCAGCACGGGAGCGGCCATCTTTGTTGTAGCGAACCAGACCCGCCAGCTGTGGTGACGTCAGAACATCGTCCAGATTCTTTGGTTCGAGAAATTTAATTTATCAACATTTTTATATTAGATATTATTTCTATTTTTATAATTAAGAACTTTTTATTGTAAGTGTTGTACTTTTCAGCGTTACCCTTTCTCTGACTATTTAAATAACAGCTAAAAGAACCTGTAATCCAATATTAATAATTTATATAACGAAACCGACTTGCCCTGAGATATGAGTTTGCGAGCTGTGGATTAGCAGATCGATTCAAAGTCGATTCATTGCGATAAATTTAATAAATTCATTTAATATTATTATTTTGAGTTTTATTTCTTGGTAAAAATATATATAGAAGAATTTCAGGTAATATATGAAACCTGGACTCCCAGAAAAGAAGAGAAGAACATTTCGAAGGAGTATAATCACTGAATAACTGAAAACCACTAATCGATTATTATATTTTATTATCTATTTAACGTTGGAAAACAATTCTTGTTATTCGAACATAATAAATCCAATAAATTAGTAATTAAAGAAATAAATATATAAAAATAAACAAATGAATAAATAAATACAATTTTTTATTTTCAAACAAAATTTTTTTTTTTTCAAGTTATATTATAATTTTTGTAACTTCTAAACTCAAATTTTCGAAACGTTACAAAATTGGCGTTTCCAACGTGGAATTTAGTTAAACATTCATCAGAATTTTGTTATATTACAAAATTGACGCTACCGACGTGTGGCTTATTATATAATCCAACCCTAAAATTTTGTTTTGTTACAGTATGCATACGTTATAATCAAATATAACTGATTTTCTATAATATTTCTTAACATTGCAAAGTGGTACCTATCTGAAAACATATTGTGACGGGGCAGCTACAGACACCTGCTCCCCGTGCCAGCCAAGATTAAATGAAGGGACCCATCTGATACATTGTTATGTGCCTCGCATAGCGGTAGACACATCCGTTTTGTATGTAGACGGTAGAATGTCAATATCTTCTGTCTGTCTATCTGTCTTTATGTCTGTCTACCTGTCTGTGTGTCAGTCTATCTCCCTCTCCCTGCCCCTCTCTCCACTCCCCCCTCTCAATTTTCCTTATGAATTGGTGTTCGTTGTTGCTTGATCCACTGGAAATATTTTCTAAATGATGAAGGACAATATTATCCAACCTCCCTCTGTCTCTATGATTCATACACAACAATCTTTGTGCTCCCATTCTTCTTCGTAAAACATATGGACCTTCACATATTCTAAAACATCTTTAGGCAGTGTTATCTATTCTTTATCTCCAAACCTTACATTCAACTAACTTGTGCGTGCATCCGATTGCATCTCCCTGTCATCTACAAACCTTAATCTTTCTTTCTTTTTCTTGCTTTCATAGATATAGGTAGGTTTTTAATTTTCAGGTTTACAAATGAAATTCTTCGAAACTTTTCTTTTTCTCTAACTCTTCTCCAGATCAGCCGGTACATAGCCAGTAGATTTCCTGTAATTATCATTTTACTCTTTTCAAAGAACGGCTAGTATTTGACCTATTTGTTATGCTAATCATAGCAATAGATCCGAATATACTTGCCCAATTCTTTATTCATTCATTCGACAAGGTTACTCTGAGGATGCCTAATTGACAGGAGTATGGGTTTTATTCCATGCTGCGTTAATATCTCAATCCATATCCTATTTTAGAACTGCTTGCCTTGGTCAGTAACTATTTTCCTTACTTTATTATATTTGGTTTGTATTTCTGCAGTATTATCTCATAACACTTTTCATGGTGGCTCGCATAATAACGTGTAGGTGGACAGCCTTGGTAAACACTTCTACACACACAAGAATGTGCCTAACACTCTTACTTGATCGTAGCAGAGGACCCAAGAAGTCCAAATCTCGCCTTCCTCCGTTGCTATAATACTCTTCCTACGTACGTTACGTACGTATGTAAATTTGGAAGTCTAGCAGTCTGGCATTCTTGACACATTTTTAAGTCGGCCTTGATCCTCCTAAACATACAATTTATGCTAAAATCTTCTCTCAATGTCCAGTAATTGTTTGTCCCTGAGGCGTTGGCTAGACTCTCATGGTGTATTATAATCAACTGCTGTAAGATCCCTGGTGATAACATTACTTTGCAAACTTGGTTTACTAATTCATATATCCTATTGTCTTTAACTGCATACTTATAGTCTAACTGCTGTTGTCTTAAATGTTGAAGCTTTGAATCTTTATCTTGTTAAATTCTGTAGTAACTGTTTTACTTCGTTGTTAGCTTTATATCGAATAGGTAGGATAGTTAGGAAACTTTACAATTTCAAGTCTTTATCATTAGAAAAAAAGATTCTGTTATTTTTCCTCAGCGGCATAGTGTATCTGCTATCTTGTTGTCGGGTTGTTTACCGTGTTTAATGGTTAAAGAATATTCTGCTATGGGTAGAATCTATCTCATTAGTCTTGCATTTGTGATTCTGCACTACAACAGGAATTCAGGAATGAAGGAGGTTGATGATCACTGTGGATTTGAAAGTGCGTTCCGTACATTCTGACTTCGTAAGCGGTGACTCGTAGTTCTCCTCTTGAATCTTCTTTTCCGATTGTTATTGCATAATCGTTGGAGTCTGAGTAGATGATGTATTTTTCTTCACTTTGTAGGTGATGTAGCATGATGTTTTCCACAAATAGTGCCTTGACTTTGTTCAGTGTTGAACGCATTCGTATGATGTTGTTCCCTCATCCACTTCATCTTCTACCCTGTAAGTTAGCTGATCTTTACCGTATATAATGGTGAAAAACATATATAGTAAACCGTTAACCCTAGGAATGCTGTCAAACAGTTCACATTTGTAGGCACTAGTAACTCTTTGATACTGCTTACTTTGCTTGGGTCTGGTCGGACACCTTTCACAGGCACAATATGTCTTGAAAATTTTATAGACGATCCCACAAGTTCACATTTACCTAAATTTAATGAGATATACCTAGTCAAGATATATATTATTACTGGAATGAAGTGGATTTGTTACTGATGCTATTCTTTTATGACAATATACTGAGCCTTTAAGATTGTTTATAAAAAATAATTAATCTGTCTCCAATAATTTAATTTCAAAGTTTTTAAATATATTCTTAATTTATATTATTTATTTATAGGTCTATATATTGTTTATAATTGAGATTTTATATAACAACCATAATTCTCTTGTATATCTTAATTTCTTTATTGGCTTCACACATAAGCTTTAGTTTTATTCAATTCCTTATCAAATAAATTAATTACAATATATTTTTATTACAATTAAATTACGATAACTCTTCTTAAAGCACTGTCTGCTGTGTACATTCCAATTAATTATTAATAAAGGTTGTTTGAACTATGCGGTTGGCAAACTGTCTTACATTAGAAACTGTTGGTATTCTTAATTTACGTTCCATTAAATGTGCTGGTGTGTGCTGTAACAAAATAGTCCTACAAAAAGCATTAAAAGGCTTCTGATTACTACAGTTAGAGAGGCGGCTACTTGGAAATCTTGTTGGTGTGACGTCTGGCATTAATTGCAATTCTCACAGCTCGATAGAAAGAAAGTTTCCAACAACTGCTAATGTCTGCAGATTTTATGATACCTTCTCACCAAACAAATTATGATTGCTTTCTATTTGAAAGATAAAAGTACTGTAAAATTATTTTCTGCTTTTCTTTTTTAACCGCTGTAAATTTACAGTCCGTACCGCTAAAATAAATTCCTTCCACACGTATTCACTAAGACACTTTATTATAATCCTTAAATTATATTAGATATTTTTAAAAACTGTATCTTTTAACGATTAAAACATGTTCATAAAGTTATTAATTCCATTAGAGTATGAGATTGAGGTATAATATTTCGGCGGAATGACCAAGTTTCTTAGTGTTTTGCGTGTTGTATCATTAAATTAACTTAGAAAACCTTGACATGGAATATGTTTTGCACTAGGGTAGGATATTATGGAACGACGTGGCAATGGTATGTAAAAGCTCAAATATTTGTCAACTGACACTTAAGGATGCTTATTTTGCCATTACCAAACAAACAAGGATATTCCACAAAATTGTTTGAATATTGATAAATATGATCAAAACCCGTTAGAATGAAGACATGCGTTAATAGGTTGGACGTTTTCTGTTAGGGCGATTGAACTTTTGGATTAATGTTTAAGTGTTTAATAGTGGGGTACATGCAGGTAGAATGTAGGTATAATTTTAAGAAAAAGTGAGACAAAAATGTTAAGAAAATGAAAAAAAAATGATTTCTTAACATTCCAATTCACTTATTCCAAAGACACTAAACAATTTAACCTACTACTGTAAGAGATAAGTAACAGGATATAAAGACATGCGACTAAATAAGAAATTAAAGAACCTAATATATTGTAACGTTACATAACCCCCGCCCAAATATGATAATACAATCACCATCGTTAAAACCAGTAATCACCCCATTCTAAAAGTCAGAAATGGGTATTATGTACCAAGCTATAAAATACTTTGTATTACAAAACACTGTAAACAATAACAAAGTGAAATATAGTGTACAAAGTGAAATATAGTGTACTTAGTGAAAGTGTAAACTTTTAAAAAAAGAGCATCTCACAGATTGATACTGGAGATGAAAAACAATCAATATCGTAGCAGTGGCCTATATTGCTGCTGAAAAGTTTTGTATTTTTTGTATTTTTGTGTAATTTTGTATTGTGTAGGCCAGAAAGGTCTTGTACCTAGGAATAATCTTTGTGTTTTAATAATGATTTTGTTTAAATATAAGATAACCCAGGGTTAAATATAAAATAATAATAATATAACATAACACTATGTTAGCATGATGGCATAGGAAAAATAGTTTAGAGTAAGGATACATTAAGTAAATAATAAATCATAAATGAATCAAATTAAAAGGAATTAAAAAATGAAATACCAATGTACCAGTTTAAGGAAAAATATAAAGAAAAACCTTAAATGAATTATAACCTTAAATAATTCGATTATAAATAAAATCTAAAATGGATTATTTTTTTAAAAACAAGAAATAAGTTTATAATAATTAATAATAGCCTATATACTAAAAAGTATATAGATTCACCAATAAAAAACCATAAAAATTCTTGATTACTAAGAGTAACCAACTAACAAGATTGGAAATTAATTGTTAAACGCGATTGGAAGTGAACGTTTTGAAAAAGTGTAATGCCTATAAAAAATTTAAGAAATTAACAAATACCATTTGGAATAAGCAGTGCAAAATTAATAAAATTAACCAGTGATGTCCACTACATATTAGAAATCCTTCGAATAGAACAATTCACGCCCGTAATTTGATGAAACCTCGAAAAATCAACCTTCGACGTCCAGGCCTAGCCCACAGACTTCGAAATTTTTGGTGAGATCGTTACCTTTATTATTTAGTTAACCAAAGAACCAGCACAACGGATTCTTGTGAATATTCCGGCCGCCATTTAATAATTTTCGTGTTTTCAGTGAAGAAACGTAATCTGCGCTCTAGCGGTCAACCAAGCAACTACATAACATAAATAATACAAATTATAAAACTGTATTTATGTAAAGCTTGGTATTAACCCATATTCATTTCTGACTTTCTCATAATACAAAGAACTCTAGAATAACCCTGGGAAATTAATAAATTGTTTCTTTATTGTTATTGAAATAAAAAATAAAAATATTTGTTACATACTATATGTTCAAAAATAAGATCGAACTAATTCTGTGTTGTCAGTAAGAATCGATTATCCCTTTTTGTTTTGGGAGCAGATAGAAAAATTACTAAATAAATCCAATGAATACTTTGTTGTTTGAATAAAAATGTGTATTATTTTCAGTAGATGGTATTTGGTTACAGATTGTCAGAAGACTGAGAAGAGAACGGACACCCAGAAAATATTACGTACCATTTGGAGTTAGTTTAACCTCAAATGTGTTTGTAAACTTCGCAGTCAGCTGGTCTCATGAGCTGAGAAATTTGAAATAATTAATCGTATACTAAGAGAGTAATTCTCTTTGCACTCTCTCTCCTAACTACTGTCGAAGAACGGTATTGATTTCACACAAATAAAATCTAAGGAAATATTTACATAATCACACACTCGATTTTTGGAAACATGAACATAAAATATAACAAATTCTGTGACTCTTAATAAAGCGAGATTTTCGAAGAGTACAAATAGACGTAAAAATACTTAGATTGATTCGGAGAACCGCGAGACGTACAAGATGACGCTAACAACGTGGGGTAAATAAAACATTGATTAATTTAGTAAAGTACGTAAAAAATACTCAGAGAGGAGAACCGCGAGACGTTACAAGATGACGTACAAACGTGGGGCTTAATTAGGAAACCTCTTAGAAACGTATATTCTTACTCCGAAAAACCGCGAGACGTTACAAGATGGCGCTCAACTTAAAAGGCTTTAATTAGTAAAGAAATTTCGAGATATACGAAAGATAATATTACGAAAAAACTAATTTTTGGCGGCAACTATGAGAAAACAAGAAATGCATAATACCAGAGGCAGATCGAAGAAGAGGGGAGAAGACAAGGAGAAGGAAGAAGGTGGACAGAACAAGAAATAGAAGTAGTCACGACAGTGAAATGGAACAACCAACAGGCGATAAAGAAGAAACCGAAGTATTCACGGACTGTGAAATGAAATAGTTGAGAGGATGCCCAAGGGGACCAACCAGATAAAGCGGGAGCCAGAAGAGACCAAATTGGCGAGCAATGATGTGGCTAATGATGGAGAAAATTGATAGCGTTAAAGAAAGTATTAGAGAAGATAACAAAAGACACCATGAAGAATTAAGGAAAATAATGGATGAAGGTTTCAGAAAGTTAGAAGAAAAAATGGATAGGTGTTTAAAGAATATGACTGAAACCCTAGACAGCACTTCCGAAGGTATTAAAGTAAGTCCGAATACAGAAGAGAGCAGGAAGGAAATAGAAATTACAGAATACCAAGGTGTAATGCCATCGGAATATAAAAATAGCAACAACAAAGAGGATAATCAATACCTGGAAAAGAAGACCAAGAAAATAAGAAAAACATGTAGAAAGAAAATAATAAATACAAGGGAAGAATGGGAGATGATTACAGGTGGATTAATTAATGTATTTAACCTTCCAATTAATGAACAGAGGGAGTTAATTAAGTTTAGATCTCAGTTAAATATGTCGACGATTTAAGTGCATCAGAAGATATCAGTCATATCTTCAAGACGGAATATATCATTATTTGGTAAATCATCCAGAGGAAAAAGGGAATGGAATGATATTAAAAATGAGTGGTCATGTTATGTTAGAGGAGATACAATACCTGTTAGTTAAAAAAGGAACTAACTATGACGGAAAACCGTGACTTAAGTGAAGGTTTCGTATTAGCAGAGTTACAATATCAGATGATAGAGAGGTATATAACAAGGACAAAAATCATACGAACACAGCCGTAATCCGAGGAAAGGGAGTACCTGAGTTAATGGACCATGGTTAAAACAAGAAATAGTCAACCAGAAAAAAGGGACTGATTTTCTGATACCGACCAAGCAACCCATTGGAAAGAAAACCCCAAAATTCAAAAAGTATGTAAGTACAACTTACTAAATATTTTGAGACAATATAATTTAATGTAAGAACAGATTATTAAGTAATAATTATAAATAACTCATTTAAAATGGAATAATAGGAAAAATAATATTTTGATGGGAACAAAAGGAGAATAAATAAATAAATAAAAACAATTAATGGATATGTGCTTAGATAAGAAGGTAAAAATAAGAAGAATAATGAATAATTTAATGACTACAATGAAACTAAAGAATGATGATAATTAATACAACTATAATTTAGAATTTCTCGGAATTGAAAATGATATAGGAAGAAATGATACGGAGAAAATATGTCACAAGAAGGAAAGTCAAAAGGATTTTAAAATAATGCCTAGCAATAATGTTATATGCTATTAGTTAATAAAAATAAGAAGGAATCAAGAAGAAAAAGAAATTATAATTTAACCCAAACAGCAACAACGTGAAGAATCCCAAAAGTGTTTAGTATTAGTCGCTAATCGACTACTTGTAAGTTTTTTATTATAATGAATTGACTGTAGAAATGTTCCAGCAATCATTTTCCTGAGCATGGATAATGTTCCCCTGATCTCAGAAGGTGTAAGGATGGGACAGCGGAGTAATGGACCCAACGTGGCCACCCGAACTGAACCACCGCACAGAATAGGGAAAAATGTTAGGGAAATTGAATATTTAAGGGATAATAAAATAGTTGAAAAGATTGATATTAGATTCCAGAAGTATGAAGGAAGAAAACAGAAGGAAGATAGCAGACAGAAGCTTAATTGAGAAACCAGATTTATAAAAGTAAATAGAAATATGAGTATTAAAACAAGTTTTTTATGATTAATGTGACCAGCTCTTATCAAGTAATATGTGAAAGACTACTACCCAGAGAAATTAAATCATTAATGAATTTGCCTTCAAGAGAGAGAGAGTTGAATATAAAATCAAGCCTATTACCATTTACCGAATAACAGGTGTATAACCAATCAGAAATAAAGAGATATTATGAAGAATGATAAAAGAATCCGAAGACTGAAGAGTTCAACAATTATTTTTTAAAAAACAAGTAAACAAAAATAAATCTGTTCTAGTGGGGGAGTTTTATGTAACGTTACATAACCCCTGCCCAAATATGATAATACAGTCACCATCGTTAAAACCAGTAATCACCCCATTCTAAAAGTCAGAAATGGGTATTATGTACCAAGCTATAAAATACTTTGTACTACAAAACACTGTAAACAATAACGAAGTGAAATATAGTGTACAAAGTGAAATATGGTGTACTTAGTAAAAGTATAAACTTTTAAAAAGAGCATCTCACAGATTGATACTGGAGATGAAAAACAATCAATATTGTAGCAGTGGCCCTATATTGCTGCTGAGAAATTTTGTATATTTTGTATTTTTGTGAAATTTTGTAGTGTGTAGGCCACAAAGGTCTTGTACCTAGGAATAATCTTTGTATTTTAATAATGATTTCGTTTAAATATAAGATAACCCAGGGTTAAATATAAAATAATAATAATTATATAACATAATACTATGTTAGCAAGATGGCATAGGAAAAAGAGTTTAGAGTAAGGATACATTAAGTAAATAATAAATCATAAATGAATCAAATTAAAAGGAATTAAAAAATGAAATACCAATGTACCAGTTTAAGGAAAAATATAAAGTAAAACCTTAAATGAATTAAATTCGATTATAAATAAAATCTAAAAAGGATTATTTTTCTAAAAAGAAGAAATAAGTTTATAATAATTAATAATAGCCTATATACTAAAAAGTATATAGATTCACCAATAAAAAACCATAAAAATTCTTGGTTACTAAGAGTAACCAACTAACAAGATTGGAAATTAATTGTTAAACGCGATTGGAAGTGAACGTTTTGAAAAGTGCAATGCCTATAAAAAATTTAAGAAATTAACAAATACCATTTGGAATAAGCAGTGCAAAATTAATAAAATTAACCAGTGATGTCCACTACATATTAGAAATTCTTCGAATAGAACAATTCACGCCCGTAATTTGATGAAACCTTGAAAAATCAACCTTCGACGTCCAGGCCTAGCCCACAGACTTCGACATTTTTGGTGTGATCGTTACCGAGTAAAATTTAACTAAATTACATCTCAACTATAACTTTATAACACTAGAAACAGCACCATCTCCTTAAATACTTCAGGAAAAGAGGTGAACATAAACTTTATTATTTAGTTAACCAAAAAACCAGCAGAACGGATTCTTGTGAATATTCCGGCCGCCATTAAATAATTTTCGTGTTTTCAGTGAAGAAACGTAATCTGCGCTCTAGCGGTCAACCAAGAAACTACATAACATAAATAATACAAATTATAAAACTGTATTTATGTAAAGCTTGGTATTAACCCATATTCATTTCTGACTTTCTCGTAGTACAAAGAACTCTAGAATAACCCTGGGAAATTAATAAATTGTTTCTTTATTGTTATTGAAATAGAAAATAAAATATTTGTTATTTATTATATGTTTAAAAATAAGCTCGAACTAATTCTGTGTTGTCAGTAAGAATCGATTATTTATTTTCGTTTTGGGAGCAGATAGAAAAATTACTAAATAAATCCAATGAATACTTTGTTGTTTGAATAAAAATGTGTATTATTTTCAGTAGATGGTATTTGGTTACAGATTGTCAGAAGACTGAGAAGAGAACGGACACCCAGAAAATATTACGTACCATTTGGAGTTAGTTTAACCTCAAATGTGTTTGTAAACTTCGCAGTCAGCTGGTCTCATGAGCGGAGAAATTTGAAATAATTAATCGTATACTAAGAGAGTAATTCTCTTTGCACTCTCTCTCCTAACTACTGTCGAACAACGGTATTGATTTCACACAAATAAAATCTAAGGAAATATTTACATAATCACACACACTCGATTTTTGGAAACATGAACATAAAATATAACAAATTCTGTGACTCTTAATAAATCGAGATTTTCGAAGCGTACAAATAGACGTAAAAATACTTAGTTTGATTCGGAGAACCGCGAGACGTTACAAGATGACGCTAACAACGTTGGGTAAATAAAACATTGATTTATTTAAGTAAAGTACTATAAATACTCAGAAAGAAATACCGCGAAACGTTACAATATTTGTATCAGTAACACTGTTGGGCAGAAATTGTGTTATTAATGAATTCTCTCCCTCTGCCCACTTATAAATGTTAACTGAGTATATTAAATCAAAACAATCCATTGGAAGGTAACAAAATGTTCATTTAGACTATTGTTCACAGAAATGTGTTGAGCTAATGCTGTATTACAGACATGAACACATGCTGCGTGTAATTATAATACTACTTTTTAAAATCTTTTCAAATAATTCAGCAGCGCTTAGCTCAGCCCGAAAAGCTGATTGTAGAACTAACTTTTCTTTTTACATTTGATTTTACGTTAAAAGTACATTTGGCATTACTATTGTTACAGAAACTTGAACAATTCTGAGTACTAGAGAAGTGTTTTAAAACAAAAGAATTCAATAACTTTACCCCGCGCATAACATCTCGTTGCTTCTAAATCTCTCAAATTCTCTAAAAGGATTTCTTTTATCTCTATGTCAGCTTTTTTTCCTCATGGTTACTGGTTTGTGATACTGTTAATATTTGTATTATTATTCCACACTTGAGTGAGGTTTGCTGCTTGTCTTTGATTTAAGTTCTAGCAGTATTTAAATTTTATATAGCCTATGCAAGCTTGCGTGCATCACAGATACTTTTTTAGATGCAATTAAATTAAAAGCTCAGCAATAAGAAAATATAACAATATATTGAATGTAATTATAGACAAGGTATTGTGAAATAATATATGGTTACGGCGCGGTGACAGGTAATAAATCTGTATAAACTATCTGGAGTGTGCTGTCGTCACATAGGGAAATTACCACAAGCAAACGTCATCAGGCAGAACATTCCGCCTTGCCTAGTCAAAAAAAGATAACCTAGAAAATCTGTAGATAGATAGCTGTAGAAAATCTAGTATAAAGTCCTTGCACCTTTCCGGATACTATGCCACTGCTTACTTATCTCGTAACACAAAGATTATGAGTTAGCGTTATTTTACAAACGAGTGAGGGAATAGGAAATTTGTGTAAAATAAATTATGTTTGTTTATTGTAATTAACGTCTTGTAAAGATGTGTACTTGTAGTGCCCCTTATTATTTATGTAAATTGCTGGCGTACTAATTGTTTGATTAAGAATTTTAGAGATTACTAAACAAGAAGGGAATTTTTGTTTTATAATTACAGCGACAAGGCATTGCCTTTAGGAGTTAATAATATGTAAATTATGGGAGAATATTAATTAAAAGTTAAGAGTGTTTTGATTTGTCTAGTATTTAATTATTTAACCATAATAAATAAGCTTATCCACACGAGCCGTGTAACAATTTAATGAATGCAACAGTAAAACTGATGTGCAAATTTCAGCCCTAATGTGTTTTTATGAGATTTTTAAAACTTACAACCTGTCTAAAATATACAGTAAGTAAATATGTAATACAAAAGCACACTAACAGGAATATAAAATTCTGCAAAATAAGACAGTCAATATTAATTTACATTAATTTCTTTTAAATCTCAAAATTTTTAGAAATTCGTTTCTTGTCTTGGAATTTTTATGTAACAACTGCTTTGTTGTTATTTTAAAATCTTAAAGTTTCTTATCTGATAGGAGCAATCCTATATTAAGATAAGACATGTAGCGGGGAAACATAAAACTTTTATTTCATAAATATTGTATAAATGTATAGATTATTTAACTCAAAAAACGTAGCTAATTATATAAACACTATATTTTTCTTTGTTAATTAAAATATGTATTTTAGTTTTTATTGACACTTACGCGTTCCCCCACGCATGCTCAAGTCTGCTTATTAATTTTACTTAACAGTTACGATAATGAAGGCATGTATCACTACTTTTGGTTAATTCAATATGGCAATCCAAGTTCTAAGACAGTCCTATTCAATCGAGTGTAATGAGTAACCCAAACAGACAACTGTGAAGCCAGAACAGGCGGTAAGGGGTTTCCGGTCAATAGGCATTAATTAAACGTGTTGTATTGCTTAGCAGATCGAGTTATTTGGATTGGAATACAATTCTCATTCTGTGTACGCTCATTGAAACCCGAAACACCTTTCCATTTGAACTGACAAAATTCTTCAATTTGAAGCATTAAATCTCGCATTTCTTCATATGCAATTATAATGTTATGGCTACTTAATTCCGGTTAACAAATTTTGTTGATGACACACAATAGACTTTGCAACCCAAATCAAGTTTGCATCTTGTTGAACAACGTGTTAGGCATTAGATAATATGGGCGTCATTAGAAAGTTCTCGTACTTCCACTGTGTTTTTCCCTTAATGCCTAAGATCAACTATGTCGATTGTACGTAGTACATTGTTTTGCACAACTGTAGACAAAAACCTTCTTTTTTTCTCACGTAGGCTTCCGCGACCGGTGTCCATTAAGTTTTTCAAATCTTCTTCCGGTATGGACCGCGTCAAAAGTTTCTTGTATCCTCAGGTCATACAAGATCACTTAAGGTTACTTAGACCTGAGAATACACATTGTAATATGAGTGAAACGTTGTCATACAAGACATTTTTGACGCGGTCTATACAACAAGAAGATTTTAAAAACATAATAAAAAACCTTTATTACTCTAAATAAAAGATAGCAATTATTTTATTTGTTCATTTTTTGAGTTCTTTTTATCAGTTCATCTACTGCGTTGCAAACGATGCTAGTAATACAACTGTAAATAGATTATGATTTCGCTTTATTGCTTAAATTTCTCTTTTTGCCTTTGAAGGAATTAGTGAACAATAACCTCGAGTAGGCCATAACCAGTAGTACTAAAGTACTATTAATTTAAAATGGCAGCTTCGAAAATAATAGTTTGAAGTTTTCTTGACTAGAAAAATGTCTTTTTTTATTTACATTCTCTTTCTACTTTGCAAATTATAAGTCCAGTAGGTATGTTTCCAGTCAGTTTACTTTATCACAGCTTGATCACAGATCCAATAATGTGTAAACGTTTTATCTTCTTCTTTGTAGTTTAGCTTGAATGCTTAGTTACTAGAGTCCTTTGTTTTTGGCCTGAAAAGATGTCAATTACCCACACCGTTGGAAAATGGTTGTTCCTTGCGCGGAAAATTATTTGTAACCTCAGTTTTCACGATGATAAATAAATAGACTAATCTAGTCTTAGTAGAGTAGCTTCGGAGGTGGCCACTTCCACCCCTATCACTGACACAGCATTAGGCTTATATAGTATTTCAATTATAAACGTAAACCTTATATATAATAATTGTTAATTCATTACTTAATTTTCAACAATAAATATGTACTACTCACAAATATGAAAAACTTCAATTTTGTAAACTAAATGAACAAATTAAAACCACAAACAAGAATAAAGTTTAACGGACATATGACATTGAGCTGTGGGGTTGCTCAAGTAAGTCAAACGTCAACATAATTCAGCGCTTCCAACTAAAGCACTGAGAACAATAGCAGGTGCAAAATGGTACACATCAAATCATACACTTCATACGGACTTCAACACACCCCTGGTAGAAGAAGAATGCAGAGTCAGAGCACAAAAGCATTATGACAGATTGCAGAGACACACCAACAGACTAGCATCCGACCTGACCACTACAGACATCGCAAGACGACTTAAAAGAAAATGGCCTACTGACCTGAGACGATAGTACGGGCTACATCGATGGATGCAGCTCCGCCTCATGTCCATTAATCATCAAATTGGCTCATATAACTTTATATGTATACTTTCTTGTGTATGTAATAGTTCTGATTGCTGATTTCAACAAAGTAAAAAAAAAGATTTTATAAATTATTTTAAGTAAACAATTTTTGAAGAGGGAAGCGATGCTTCTAACTCTTTCACTGATCACAATGCAAATAAAATAAGAAAACTGATATTTTTTAATCCAAACGTACTGGACTAAGGCGTTAGCACTAACACAATACGGCAAATAAAAACGTGAAATGCATTTATTTCAATTTAATCCTATGAATTTTTCTATTAATCATTGATGTCTGAATTGCGCTGAATCCATGAGAGCATAATAACGCACGCAGCTGAGTAGTAAATAAAAGTTAGTGTCACTTGGTATATTAAATAAAATCATTACGTTTCGTACGTTACTGTAGATGATGTTGATGGTGATGATAATAATTTTTATTAGTAGACTAATTCTATTATTATTATTATTGTTGTTAGATCCATTTTCGTCATTGCTGTAGTTATCCATAACATCTTATCATCTTTCGGATACGATTATTGAGGGTATGTGTGTTTTATTAGAATATTATTACTTCGAAAGTATTATACATAAGATGTATATCGCTGTATTCACCAAGTTTATTAAAAATCTAAAGTCAAGTAGGCCTACAGTCGGTTGTGAAAAGAGAACTAATCTGTAAAAATCAAGGCAGGTGTTTGGGACAAACAGTATCCAGCGATCATAGTTTCAACCGTTGGACATACATTCAAATATTTAGGAAAACGATTTCATGTGATATAGCTTTTCTGTAATAGTGAGAAGTCTATTTATGGCCCTACTGTCTACAATGAAAACAACAAGAAGTTAAGAAATTGTCTTGTGTTACATCCAGCTTCGTGTTAGTATTACATAGTGACCGAATTACCTATATTTTTCTTAATATATTTCTTTTGGTTCTTTTTAAAGTTTGCTGTTAAAACATTGTTATATCGTTTATTGCCATAACTTGTCTCTACTTTCACAATTTTTTCCCTGTACTTCTTCAGTTATTTCTCACAACTTCACTTTTACCTTTTGAAATTTCCTTCGTTAAACCGTGTTTTTTTTTAAAATAAGTAAATACTACGTACATACGACGACGTTTACTTAACAGTGCCGCCACCAAATTCAGCAATGCGGGACTAAATATTATACAACCGGCATGTATGCAACCTGCAATACATTGAACTAGATACCCAAATTTTCAACTTGTGTTTTAATGTCTTAATCGGTGTTTTTTACGTTGATTTTGTGTTAGAAATTAGTAAAAACTACTGCTTTATTGCATTCGCTTTAGTTAATACGACAGCAAACTGTGGTAGCCGTAGTAACACTTTACACTATGGTCAATTTATACTATGTATACATTTATACCTATTTGAAACCTGCTGGTATACAACCATATTTAATTATAACGTGTTCATGTAGTGAATGTATTGCATTGAACGCTTACGTGCATTGGCTATCTTCTTTAACCATACTTTTGGCTTTTTCTGCGTTAGTTTTTTCTTCATGATTATTATGACAGTTCCAGAGACAACGGCAATTTCCAAACATTAGCTATAGTATAACACATTGAAATTAGTATACGGTCTCACGGTTTACTCATAAAGACTTACATTTTAGATCACTTTCAAGAGGTACAGGGGAGAGTTAGAATCTCCTGGCATGAATAGAATAGTTGAAGAAGGCGGATGCTGGTGAGAAACTTGTAATAAAAGCCAGCACATATCCTCTTACAGGTAGCAAAAAAATACTACCAATCAAATCTATGTTCTTGATCATATACATACATTCCTTTAGAAACGTAGGTGTCTAAGAAGTACGTAAGTTTTCAAGATACGCATGTTGAAGCGTAATACAAGAAAAGAAAATATTTTCTCTCCTTGTCTCTATGTAACGTAAACGTTATCATAGCACAAAAATTATGAAACATATACTCATTAAAAGATCGTACTTTAAACCTCACATGGGTTAGATTCGTTTTGCTCTGCAGTTATTTTGTTTAAACTACAAATTGTTGTTCCAGTTAATTAATGTACATTACTGTATATTAAATGTATATATATATTTTCATTGATTATTGACCGTGGGCGTTTATTCAAAGTAAAATAAAATTGCCACAGGAAACACATTGTACTGAGTTAAATTTGCATCTCATCGTCAACCAGTCTTGCCGTGCAATTATTGTTTTCTGCGGTACAGACTACAATTAGGGTTCTTCTCATTCAGGAGGTCGATAGTGTATTGTACATTATACCGTGCTCCAATACCAACACACTTTGAAAATAAATATGAATTCAGACAATTTATCATTTAAAACCTCATTAATAAACCAAGCAGTTGTCGCAAGTGGGCCGTTTTCAGAGGAATCGTTCTCAAACACGCTAAGAAAGCAACAAGTAAGCTATAGGTTTCCATAAAATTTGGAATGTGTCCTTGTACCTGATATATGTACAAACAAATCCTATATGTAGTTTAAAATCCGCGAAACAGAATGGAACACTATGTGCAAACACAATAGTAAAGGTAGCCAACATATAGTGGGTCTGATAAACAAACTACCACATGCATTTTACGGGTGACAGCATACTGTACATAAGTCATACAAGTGTCACAGCGTAGAGCCACCTACATTGTACTCGTACACAGGAGTACGTCCGTAGTTTTATTGCTTTGTGTCTCTGCGATTTCTCAGTATGGATAATGTCTTTTAAATGTAATTTTAACTTTACAGACATAAAGCTTTATCAACGTAATAATATTACCGGTGAAGGCCAGATAGTACTTTCTGAACTAGGGTTCATATTTAATTCGCTAAATTCAAACTTAATATAACGCTTTCTGTCAAGATCTACTATTTCTAGAAATATTATAAGACGGCTAAGGTTCATATAACTGATTCTGACATAGCACTTTTCCACAGGGAAGACATGTCGTCTCATCAAAATGATTCAGAAGCAAATATAGTGATGATAAGCGTAACATGAGTGAAGAAAAATTAAACATTAACCGGCAATGGACGAGGTATGCATTTTAATAAACGTTCAAAGTAAAGTTTTCAATTTAATATTTAATTAATTTTTAAATATTTAAATTACTAATTTAATTTTCTTTCATTTTCTAATAAACCTGGGAAGCTTCCAAGAATATGATCTCAGAGTGATTAATGATATTTTAATAATTAGTTTTCTGAATGACGCCTTAGCTATAACTTTAATCAATGTAAAAAAAGGAACACAAGAATATAACATAATATTAAGTTTGTTTATAGTACCAAGCCACTTGTATGACAATCAAATAAACAACGTTACTCACCGTCAGAGCCTCAACTCTTATATTTGCGATGTTATATTAGACTCAACATGTTTCGGGACAGCTTGTCCCATCCTCAGGAGTAAAAAACATACTCTTCAAACCTCAATAGAGGATGAATCGTCGAACATTATAAAATATCAAAATCCGAAACACACATTGAGTAAATTAATTAATTTGTTTTGAACAATTAACATTAATTAACATAATAATTAACATTGAGTAATTAATTTGTTTTGAACGATCAACTAAACTCGAATGTTTTATATGATACCGCACTGCGACATCTTTCGAGCGATGAGTGATTTTACTTAGTGCGCGTTCAGCTGGCGTGAGGTGTGCACCTTGGAGCCTAACGTGCGCCTAATGTTGTGGTTTTCATTAATTTACTCAATGTGTGTTTTGGATTTTGATATTTTATAATGTTCGACGATTCATCCTCTATTAAGGTTTGAAGAGTATGTTTTTTACTCCTGAGGATGGAACAAGCTGTCCCGAAACATGTTGAGTCTAATATAACATCGCAAATATAAGAATTAAGCCTCTGACGGTGAATAACGTTGTTTATTTGAAGAATGTTACGTGTAAATCTATTATTATCTTTCCTAAAAAAGTACACAGCAGACCACCTTTGAACTTATATTTTTTTTTTATACGACGAGCGTTTGGTCTTAAACTGTCATCATCAGCTCTGTAAAACAAAGATTCTTTAAAATCAATTAGTCAAATGATAAAAAATTTAAACCAAGAAAGTCACATAGAGCCATAGTAGCAAAATACTGCACGATACCGCTCACTACCCTCCGCTGCAATATCATGTGCTTTTCGTTAACTGTGAAACACTTTCTCTGCTTGGCATAAAGGCTTTCATGCAACAGTAAACGTAAGATAGTCAAGTGTGTAAAACTAAGATGCAACAGTAACCATAAGATAGTCAAATGTGTAAAACTAAGTCCAAAACATTAGTTAATCGTTAACAGTTAAATCATTGACAATAAAAAGTAGACTTTTCTTTTCTTCTGTTTTCCTCCCCAGTTGCAAACGATTTTAAAACATTTTAAATATAGTTCTTTGTTCCTAATTCTGAATCAACTGCCCATGATTATTAGAGTTGACCGGGGCACGTTTGGTAAAGGGGCACGTTTACACACTCTTTATGGTTCACGAACTGGAGCGCGCCACCGATCGTACTGGAAGTGAGAAATCGTTCACCATAGACAGTCAAGTTGGCGCCATTGTGTAAGGTGGAGTGCTTTCGTTGTGACAACAGATTTGCTGATTTTTCAAAAGGTGAGTACATTTTTACACACACTTATTGTCTTCAATACTACATTAGGATCTTATTATTTATTATTTAGTCATGTCTTTTCTTGAAGAGGGTTCTCTCCTCTCTATATTAAACTATTTAGTTGAATGAATATCTTTGTAATTACTCTGCTAGGTTAAGACAAAAGAACAACATGGGGACGGGGCACTTTTACACAAGGCGTTCGGGGCACATTTACGCAGTGTATAAACGTCCCCCTCCCATCACCATAACCTTTTATTCTTAAATGTATATCTTTCTACGTTCAGAAACCTTTATTTTCTTTTTTAAATAAGTTTTGTGCAACCTAAATTACGTAACATACAGTTATTCTGAAATTTATTAAATTGTTTTCGTAGAAGCATTTGTAAGCTCCTTGAGCAGAACTTGCTAGCAGTTTTCAACAAATGATAGCATTTGAATGATAGGACTGTAGATCGTAATTCCCTTCGTAGGATAAAATGTAAAATATCTAATTCCTACGACTTCTTATGTGCAGGTATTTGAACCTGATCAAGAGAAACTGTTGGTGGAATACTTGATGAAGGCATCTTACATTTACTATGGCCTTAAACTAAGGGAAGTTAGGCGATTCGCGTATACGTATGCTGTTGCGTGCAATCGCAGAATGCCACCTTCTTGGGCCGAGCGTGAAACAGCAGGTCCGGTTTGGTTCACCTCATTTATGAAAAGAAATAATGGGCGGTCCTTAAGGTCTCCACAATCAACGAGTTTGCTAGAGCAACCAGTGTTAATAGGACGAATGTTGCTGCGTTTTTCAACAATTTATCAGTAGTTTTAATAAGACTGAACGTAGACGCTTCTGATATATGGAAACTGGTATAACCACAGTTAACAAACCAGATAAAACTGGCACGCCGGTGTGCTCGACTGATTGGAAAAATGACTTCTACAGAAAGTGAAACGCTCGTGACAGTTGCTATTGCTGTAAATGATGCAGGAAATAGTTTCCACCATTTACTGTCTTTCCAAGAGTCAAATTTCAAGACCACTTCATTCGTGATAGTCCAGTCGGTTGCGGTGGTGTCTCTAACCCTTCAGGTTGGATGACTGAACAAATTTTTTACAATTATGCTAAACACTTTGTTCCTCATGTACGATGTTGTCCTACAAAACCTTGTCTTTTACTTCTCGATAATCATGATTCTCACATGTCAGTAGAAGCCCTAGATTATTTTAAGGAAATGGTGTGACTGTTCTGTCATTTCTACTCCACTGCAGCCATAAACGTCAACCACTAGATATGAGCGTGTATGGCCCTTTAAACAAGCAAATTAACACTGCTTGCGATGCATGGATGGCCACTCACAAACATCACCTGACTATCCACGATATACCGGGAATTCTGTCTATTAGTATTTCGTTAGCTATAACACCTGTCAATATTATGGGTGGGTTTAGAGCTAAAGATGTCTATCCTTTTAACCCAGAAGTACTTACCGATTCCGGTTTCATGCCGTCTACGTATCAGACAGACCGCCATCTTCTGCGCCAGTTACAGAGAACACCTACGCCAGTAGCACTTACTCAAGGTCATCCTGTTCCATCTACCTCTAGCTGTCCCCGTCTACTGCTAAGCCAAGTACTTCTAAGCAGCCTTTTTATCCGAGCCCTGAGGAAATGAGACCATTTCAGAAAGCAGGTCTCAGGAAAAAAAGTAATAACGGAAGGAAAAAGAGGAAGTTTGCTATTTTAACTGATACACCAATAAAGATGACTTTATAAAAATAGCAGGATATGAAAAGAAGAAGAAGATTGGCAATAAAATTAATGACGAACAAAGTAAAATAGCAAGAAAAACTGTTTACTGTGACACAACCAATAAACAAAATCAAAGAAAGAAAAATCCCAAAGGCAAACCAGAATCTACTGCGGTTTCTATGTCCTGCGTTAGTGACTCTGATGCAGATGACGTGGAATATTTGTGTACTTATTGCTTAGGGCCCTACAATAATTCCAAACCGGGTGGGGAGTGGACATGATGCATGAAATGTAAGAGATGGGATCATGATGACTGCATTGAAGGAGATTCCATATTCTTCGTGTTTGATAATTGTGATAGTGACAATGATGATAATTTATGTAATTAATGTGTTAATTTCTTTGTAACTAAACATAATTATCTATGTTCATTTGACCTGTTGCTCTTTGTAAGTAATAAATATAATTTTTAATCATAAATATGTTTATTTATATTTTCTTACTGGGTCTGCAGGCATGTGTGAATGTGCCCCGGGGATTGTGTAAACTTACCCCAGCCAAGGGACACTTTTACACAGCTAACATAAAGTTAGGTAAATGGATTTTTGTTGAAGTACAATACAATTAAACTAAAATTAACTTTGGAATATAATACAGTAAGGTCAAGTTGTTATACTCGCATATATGTAACATCGAAATATTTGACATTAGAAAAAATAAAATAGAAAAATTGTACCATTGTGCCCCGGTCTATTCTACATATTTTATTCTCTTCACATTTACTAATATAACATAACTGTTAATTATCTAATTTCATAACTTTATCCTGCGTATGCTAACTCCGGATGTTATAGATATGTAGAAAAGCAACTGGGCAGTTGATGATAACACATGCATAAATTTATTTCTTATTTGCGTAATGTTATAATTACCATCATAATCTTTACTAATAGCTGCTGCTACTAGTAGCAGACATTAGCTTGTCGCTGTAAACGGTATCCGCTAGCGTGCAGCCCACGGCAATTATATATGTCTCCCTCATCTTTATTTTTATGTTTATAAAACATAATTATATCTATAAACAATTTTCCAGCCACTACAATTGTTGCAACCAGGATTGTATTGCATCAGTCTAGTGTCTTTTAGAAGTAAACTCCAAACGCACAGAACGCACATGTATTTGGTACATTTCAGTGTAAGCAATAGAAGAGATTATGACGCGTATTTAATTATAATGACTAAACAGTACTTCTTTAGGCCAAAAAACATTCAAAAGGTGAAGTGGTGAAGTTAGTTGTGTTAAATTAGTTTACATTTTAAAAGGTCTTCCCATAAAAAGTCATTATGCACAGAACATTCGCTGTTACAATTGTTTGTAACGATTATATAATAGTAAAGTTATTGCATTACAAGCATTAATAATAATCTCTTAATATTTGGGTTGTACGGACAGTACATCACTCGGTCTACAGCCGTCCTGATTTTTAGGTGTCAATCAATCAAAGTCAAAAGGCAATGGCAATCATTTTCATTAACTACCATTGCCTTTAACTCGAGATAACATATCCGATCTTCGTGCAAAAGTAGAAAGAACCGTAATGGCGGGTTAGTGTTTGCAATATTCGTTATACAAATTTTCTTGAGCTAATTACTTTATAGGAAGATGGAAAAAATTCCAAACCGTTCATGAACTGTAGTTTCTTTTTATTAATCAACACCATCTAGCTGTAAAGTGTCGACGTAATTATTTGTTTTCATGAAAACGTGCAAATTTCCCTCAAACAGAATCTCTTTTGAATAGTCCACTATTTACTAACGTCTTACTAGGTTTTTGTGCTTTTGAAGCCAAAATCTGTTTACACTATAAACGTAGGTACCTAATACTTACTTCATCCCTTTGCCTATAAGCACAACTGGGAGATTCTTCATGTTCACAATTAAGAGAATTTTGTACCTAGCATTTGTATGGATTGAAAAAGGGTTTAGTCGTTTAATTATTAATATAACTATGTTATAAGCACTTTATTTGTAATTCTTACTAGTAATAAACCGTTCAGCGATGTGGCATCCTTGGTAGCTGTACTGAAATTGAAAAAATTCTGTTGTATTAGAATACTGTCAAAGTTGTGTTCTTTAATATTTGTCGTTCTGAACTCTGTAATTTTTATAATAACAGACTTACAAACAAATTTTTGTAACCAAGGTAAATTTGTCTTTATGTATAATGATACTACTGAAATATTATATTTTCAGTTAATATAGATACCTTGATTGTATTTAGTACACAAAAAAGAGGATGGGAATGTGACTGCGAAAATTAGCACCTCACATGAAAGTTCATAAATGTTAAGAAAGATTATTTTCGTTGAAGAACGTTCGCTGATTGATGTGGTAAACGAATTACTAGTGTCTTATTATATGATGCTCAAAAACAATCTTAGATTTTTTGATAATACTAGTTATACCATCTGAGCAGTCTTTTTCCACAATCTAGCAAAGATTCTGCCTATCTCATATCCACTTGCATGATTAAGTCTATGTACAAATCAATGCTTGTTCATTTCTGGAATTACAAGGCGACTCAACATTAAATGTATTCGAAATTCTGGAAGAAACGTCAGCGATATTTTCCTTTTCCGTGAGTTTATTTTTTCTATACGTAAGGAATATTTACTTAAATTTTAAAGCAGTTAACTGAACAAAATTTTCGGAAATGATTTGTCTATCATTCTATACAATGTGATCTGGGAATATTGAAAAAAGTACATTTTGCTAGGAGGTTATAGTTACTAAAAGGTCATTAATTTTGTGAAATATTCTATAAAAAAAATTCTAAGTGCGTGGTCGCCACGCCTGTTAGAAGTGAAACTTCTGCCGGTGAGTGAGAAGGAAAGGAAATTATCCTATGATTAAATTGATAGAGAATTATGATTGTAGTTATTACTAAGATTTATTCAAGTCGAATGTACAAAGTTGCAAATGAAAATGTGTATATTATTCGTCAATGTCCACTCTATCATAATATTGCGAAGCAAAAAATTGAGGCACCATTTACATGCCACTATATTGTCTAAATTAATTTCTGGGAATTTTGTAGACAAAATTTTTGATGTTCAGCATTAATATTTTAAAATCGTTTTTGAATCGTAAACGATCACAAATACCACATGTAAATCCAAATAGCTTATTAAAATTATTTTTTTGTATTTTTGGTAAACGCTGCTACTCCCGTTGAAATTTTTGTACGGGCGACTTTTTACATTTGAAGTTGAAGGTACGTCATCGTCGATACGTCATTACTCGTTGATGGATTTACTACATTGGTGACATTATCCACCTGTGTTGTTTGGGCCGATTATACTGCAGAGTCTAATTGGATGCCGTTTTAACGGCTTTTAACCGGTCTCTGGATTATCAATACAAAAGTAATGTCAAACACAACAGAATAATGTTTCTATACACGAGTGAACGTGTTTGAGCGTGCGGGCGCGCCCCTGTGCATGTGTATGTGTGTATCCTTGTATATGTGAAGGAGTTGAGAGAGTTTGTTAAAATTTGTTTGACATCATCAAATGTTTTCTTTAAAGACAACGAGAAAATCATAATATCCCAGAACTTAATTTAAGCAATATTACAATTTAAATTAGTCATAAAATAATGGTATTTATAATTAATTATAAAAGCAGTAATCAACAATTAAATATTAGAATTGGTACAGAAAACCTTTATACATATACCTGTCAACATATAGCATATTATAGCTAAATACAGATTATAGGGCTGTTCAATTATGTAATTATAAAAGTTATTTTTATCATGTTTTGCTCACTACTAGTATTAAAACACCGTCATTAATTTAGAGAATTCTAAATAACACAATAATTGTAGAACTTTACAAACTTACATCAGAGAATTTGCGTAATATTACAAACACAAGTTTATGGCAAACCTATGTATCAAGTGAAAACGGATAATACTTATAATCATGTTTTTGTAAATTATTATTTATCGAGAACTAAGTATATACAGACTACTATAGAATATTGTAAAATTATGTATATTGTATAATATACAAATTCTCTTCTGTTGTAGAATTTAATAAGTTTAAGTTAAATTTTATTTGTTTGTTTACTTTGTAAAATGAAAAGAGTCTGTAGTGAAAATCTGTGGTGAAAAAGACTGACGACGAATTGTTGATGGTTCTCTCGCAGACGTCCGTGGATGTTCGTAGATCGTCGCAGATTCTGATTCGGCTAAAACAAGCACAAGTTATTTACTTACGGTGTATGAAGTTCTTGTCGATTGACCAATTCATAAATAATTGAATCGGTAACTCGATCCTCATAGGTCAGTGTTACACGGTGCCACCTGTGAAAGTATTGCTGAAAATCTAGCTTGAGACTGTACTGTCTGTGTAATAAACAGTTGTCAACTCTTTGTTTTTTTGTTATGAATTTTAATTTTATTAAAAAATCTTGATAATATTTGCAAATCGTTACTTTAGAATTTAACACAGGTTGTTTGCTTAGTCAGTCATTGACTTTACTTTCTATTTTGCTCTTAATCTCAGGGTATAGAAAATTATTTAAATTATTTATCATAACATTTACAATGTACTTCTTGAACCTTGGTTCATTATGTTTACGATTCTTCAGTGGTTCCTTTGAGCCTGGAAGATACAAAAACAAGAAAAAAAGTCTGCGCTACTGTTTAACATTAGTAGGCGGAGTTAATTATTATAAATAATAAGTATATTAAATGGTTTAATAAATCATTACCATGGAATAAATATCATCGACTATGGTCAACCTTACATTTGCTTTACGCATAACGAATTAATCTTTAGAACAAAAATGATCTGGAATGGTTTCAAAATTATTAACCTATAGTCGTAACATTGACTATTATCAACATTGAGTTGCCTCTAGGCAAACTGATTCAAATATTTAATAACAAAAGAACATGGAAAGCTTATATTATTATTAACATGGTTATTAAATTGACTATTGTCAATATGAGAACAACTTCAGGCATACTGATTTGCAATAAATTATTAACTACTCCAAAATATCAGTTATCAGCTTAATCTAAATTATCAAAAAAGGTACATCAGTATTTACATAATAATTCACTTAATGTTTATCAATTATTATTATATCCATTATATGTAGCACACTAGTTATTCAAACAATTATGATTTGTTACTTAATCAGTGTTCATCACAATATTAATTGGCTGTTTATGTCTGATACCAATTGAATTCAAAAGTTCATATAACCTCTCTTTTCGAGATTTTATTATTCTTTGTTTAGTTCCACTTGGTTCGATATTTGTAATATCGGTAATAAATTTATTATTTATTTCTATAAAAATAATTATATCAGGTTTATCAATGTTCGTGAATGACTGTTAGTCATTTTGTTTACTCACTATGATCCTCGTTAATATATTCTGGTTGGTTCCATGTTTCAAAAAAATTACAATTTTAAAATCTGTTTTTTAATTAATTAATCATCAATAATAATCAATTAACACTATACTTCCTGTTAATACATTTTAATTGCAACTTTATTATGCACTGTGCAATTGCATTTCGTTATAATACAAGCGTTTTATTTAATCACTCAACACTAAAAATTTCGGGGTTAGGATGCTCCCTTCTGTTTACGTTTATAATCGCACAGCTGATATCTTGAAAACGACTGTATTCGCGCACAGAAATTTGCCGTCGTCTCGCGTCGCTAGTCTGAGGTAGAATAATCAAATTATTTTTCTTCTTCGCTGTTTCTATATCGGGAGCACATACCCCCGGTCGATTTTAATCGATTCCATTGGTTAAAAAGGCTGACATTCTATCCAGCGAGGTCACCCCCCTTCGCGAATTAATTAATTTTACAAAAAATTGTTAACGACTTTGGGTTGGAGAGTATCGTTTGTTGCCTTCTCGTTTTTCCCAAAATAAATATAATTCCTTTAAAATTGGTTTAACGTCCTTGTTATATAAGTTATGCTTAATGTAATCATATTATGTTATTACAATTAATCCGTTCTTTAAAATGAGTCCTCACAAGACATGTGTGAGTTTAATTATAAGAAAGTTAATTCCTTACTTATGACTATTACATATTTCTTATTGTTTTATATGATTAATTACTAAAATTGACCAAATGATGATTACATTCCATCATATGGTTCCTTTGAAGTTCATTTATGACTATATCTAGTACAATGATTGTCTAAAATTAATATATTTGACCCATGCTTTCTATGGCCTAGAGCATGGTCAGTTTGATTTACTTTATTTATTGACATATTTTGTTCTGTCCACATTTTTACAGCGATACAGATATTCTAAGATGTCCATTACAACTTCTGGACAGCTTAGTTTTCATTAGAATACAATTACGCGTATTTACTTGTTTTTAATCTCATTTATTGTTCATAGTCATAGTTTATTGTGTGCCATGTGTCATTATGATGTAATTCTGAATTAAGGATATACCCATTTCTATGTGGTTTCTTTCGGTCTAAATTGTCTTTACTATTTAAAGATTGTTTTGCAATTGTTGTTATCTTATAATTACATGTGATATTGACAATAATTCGCTAATACTTCTTGCATCTAGTGTGGTCAGACAGTTACCTCAATTTTCCTTAATTCTGGTTAAATTAACTTTTCATTATAATCATTGTTTACTATAATAGTGGTAATAAAGATTATATTGCACATCTATGTCATTGTCATTGTTCTTCACTGGTTTACAATATTATAGAAATTCTGAGTATGTTTAATGTGTACATCTTTCTGTCCAATTTCAGTCTGTGTAATTGCATTAAACACCACACATACCACTTTTAATTAATAAAATTGTATCACTAGGTTCGTCTTTATAATGTCTACTTTCATTAGTTTATAACTTACACTAGTTTACATCGTTTTGGTCTTAATTTATGCTAATTACAGGCTGATTTGTAACCGAGTTGAGGTTACCTGGGACCCCTTTTGTCAGACAACAATGGTCTATGTTTTAGCTTTCTGTTTCAATGTTTTACAGGTTATTATTTGACTTTTTATTCTTGTTAATTATTATTTATTATTTCTTTATGATTTTTATCTGTCTACAGGTGATTACTAGGTTCTCTTTTAGTTAATTTACTTGGATTTGCCTCTATTAAAAGCATACATGGTATACTGTTCTTACTAATATAATTAATTCATTCTTATCATTCATTATTTTCTTTCATTGTTTTGATTTGTTTATTTAATCATACTCTTTTATTAGAATAAAGAGTTTTTGCCGTGGTTTGTCTTTGGTAATAGTTTATCTAGGTCTTTGTCTCTTGGCTGCTTCTTATTCCTGTAGGTTCCTTGTTTTATTAGTTTCATTCTCTATTAATGCATATACTAGGCACATTATCTGACATATTTGTTACTTTTTCAGTGTTTGTTACCTTGCTTGTATTTATTTATATTTTCTACAGTCTCTTGTTAATACTGAATGTCATTATACGTTAGTTTTATCCTCTCACTTACCATATCTATTGGGTCATTTGGTTAATCACAGTATTGTGTTGTCTTCTATATTTTCTTCTTTATCACTATTTATTATCCTTCGTTTGCTGAGTTAGTTATATTATTTGTTTTACTTAGTTCTTGAACCTTATATAATACTTGGTACACAGTTATTTTTTATCATTCCTTTCTTAGGTGTTCTGGTGTTAGTCTATGAGTGTTTCATTCTTTATTTTGGTTGTTACATTTATGGTGAAGATATGTACTGTTACAATATGTTAACAATCACACCCTCTCTCTCACCCATTCTCCCTCTACCTTTGATTGTCACTCCCTCTCACTCTCACTTGCACACGCCCCCTCTCTCACTCTCTCTCTCTCTCTCTCTCTATTCCACTTAGTCTCTTTCTGCAATGGCACTCTAAAACTGTCACCATCTCTATTTACACTATCCTCCTAACATACATTAGAGAATTATGTACCAGATGAAAGTATAAATTTAGCAACTTACATTAAAGAGTTACAAAATATTACAAAAACAGCATTATAGAAAACCGTTCTATTATATAAAAATGGCTACCACTCAATATGTATATTATTGTACAATGTCATTTACCTAGAACTTGGTCTATACAGAGTACCATAGTCTCATGTACGTTCATGCATATGTTGGTAGTATTAATCCCTCCCGCTCATACTTCTCATTCTCTCCCCTCTCTATCTGTCTGTCTGTCAGTCTCTCTCTCTTTTTGTCTCTTTCTAGAACTCACTACTACACACTGACTATCAAAGTTTGGTGGAGGTGTTTTTAACCTCTATTTAAATACTTGCAAGAGAAAATGTACCTTACTGTATCGTGGAGCTGTATAACACCCCCGAGTACCACCAATGTGATGTGATAAATAATGAAAAATTATTAATGGCAGCGACAAGAATACAGTGGAGCAGTGGAAGAAGGGTGCTGAGAACCACCGCTGCAATTTGACACCAGCTACCAAGTTCTCTATCTGGATACTTTACAACGTTCAGAGGTTACATACTGAGGATTGGCTGCAAGCATAGAGAAAAAACTGAAGAATCTAAAATGCCATATTGTGAGATTGTCAAAGGTTTATACAAATTGTAAGGGCTCTTAAAATCTATGAGATTTTATCACCCTATAAAGGAGAAACCTTGTGATTATTGGATGGTTTCTGAAGTCTACTATTTAATCAAAACTTATACTATTCAAGTTTTGATTTTAATATATGTAAGTAAGTAAAGTAAAATTTATGACACGAATTGCTAACTTATTTACAACATCATGAGCCGACGTTAGACTTAAAACAAAACTTCTTTAAATAAAACATTGCAGAAACTATTTTATATTATAAAACATTAGTTTTAAACTGGGAACTGTTGGATAGTAATCAATTATATTTGCAGTCAAGTACGTTGTTGTATATTATAACACGCAATGCAAATTAAGTGAAAGGATTCTAATTAGAGCTGTTTTAAAGGCGGCTAATTGGAAATCTTGTAGGATTGACATCTGCTACTAATTGTATGACTCCACAGCGTGAAATAAATAGTCAGCTGTACGTCAGTAGTAAAATAGTTGTGTAAAGTCAGCCGCTGTTCCTAGGTAACTGTATCTTTTGAAGACACGTTTCGTAATAAGTCTATTTCAAATCTGTGTATACAACTTATGAAATTAAATTTAATTCAGAGATCTTTTACAGTAATATTCTAGTGAAATCAGGAGACGCAGACGCAGACATGTGGTACAAGTTTCTCTAACACTACT
This sequence comes from Magicicada septendecula, assembly GCA_034769895.1. Classification (NCBI taxonomy): domain Eukaryota; kingdom Metazoa; phylum Arthropoda; class Insecta; order Hemiptera; family Cicadidae; genus Magicicada; species Magicicada septendecula. The sequence continues at coordinate 625,694,211 of CM068368.1, forward strand.
AATTTCCTTCATTAATAGAACAGATAGTGGTATGAAAACAACTTGTGCCTTTCCTTTCATTCTATAATATATCCAGCAAATCTGTAAAATTTGTAGACTGGTGTCTAAGGAAATTTTCTTGTTAGCTCTGATGATTTGAAGCGTATTTATAATGTCCTTAATCAAATAGTAGAGAAGAAACAATTCACAAAACTAAATGTTAGGATTCATAAAAAATGTACGGTATAGTAACTATCACTGTATGATTGTTTGATAACAATTAATTGCTTTTATTAATTACAATTCAATATCTACACAACGTGGTAAGAGATAATTTTACTTCGAAGTGTCGCTTGCTCCTTTCTGAAATATGGTCGTAGAACTTAACGAACAAGCCGCTTCTAATCGACCGACATAACCCACTTGCGCAAATAAACAGGAAGGTTATGAAAACAAAGCCAATTTGCGTCAAGTGCTCCTTATTATTTTTTAAATTTCAATATTGATTAACCACGCTAAAAATTCATATGAATTTTATTTTGTAATAATTGCGTAATAAAATTCAACTATATTTTAAACAATGTTTTCTGAATATTGTAACGAAACAGAACACTATAAAAAATAATTTTAATGACAATAGTGAAACCTTATCCAGGGATGGAACTGAAAACAATGCTCAATAACTAGTTACTAGAAAATATCAAATTTTGAAGATCAGTAAGGAACCAAATATGACTCAACAACATCAACCTTTGACTTAATTAATATTAACAAGACCCAGATAGACATTACCCAGTAGAATAGGGCAGTAAACAAACCAAATTTAAAATAAAGAACCCTAGTAGGCCTAAATAACTTGCAAAGAGTAACCTAAACAGATCCAATAAAGAGTACAAATTCAATAAAGTAAAATTGTATTAACTTTATTTTACCAAATTGTATTAAACCAAAGAGAGAAAAAGGGCACAACCCCTTACAGTGCAAAAAGTGGTGATAAACACAGAAAAAGTGGCATAATAATAATAGTTACCCAAACTATAGTTAAATAGTGTACTATTATTTATAAAGAAGTTTTCAATTATTATTAACAGTAGTGATGAGTGATTTATCACACAGACAATTGTTAAACAGTGTGCATAAATTAAAATTGTTAAACAAAGTATTATTATTAAGAGTTATGTTATATATTATAAGAGTTTTATGGTACCATCTAATTAATTTAAATTAATGCATCTCAAATGGTCAAAGTATAACTACCATCAACCATTATAAATTGTTTCATCAGATATCTGGAAAATTCACTAAATACTAAGATTTTACAGGACTAAACCAAGACATGTTTAGTACCAAATTATTTGTAATTTTATAATTAATAATTATATAAACATTGTATGAACCATTAGTATATAATGATAAAATAATAAGCTAAAGGCAAATTGTAAAATATAAAGTAATTAAGGGGTATTGGTCATGTAACACTTGAACTGTGCATAAGGGGCCAATCAGAATTTAAGAAATTTTGGTCAGTTCGATGACAAAAAGAAGAAATTACACTTGATTGTTAACTATGGTTGAAGAAAGTTGAATAGTGCTCACAGAATGATTATGTAACATAATTATAAAACTCAGGAACCGATTTGGAAGAAAAAATTATAACCAAAATAGAAGATACCGGAATTATGAACTAAATTCACATCATCAAAACGAACGAACACCAGTAAGAAAAATCAAGCGTTTAACAAGAAGACGCACAGTTAAATTCCACGTATAAGTGTAACGTATAGTACCATTATTCTAATTGACAAAATTATTAACCCAACACGAACAATCACTAGTCACCTCAATAACTCACACCACAATCACTAGTGGACATTTCATAAAGTGAAACACATTATATAAGAATCAGTGAGTACAAGAAACACATTTATTTAAAATACATTGGTACAAAACTTCATGCATTATCAGAGACGGACGAAGGCGACCATGATGGTGACGTCATTCTAGGACCAGCATGCTCTGCCCATAGCGAGCTAAATATCGCCAGACATTTTTGTTGGTCTGAATACTTTTTGTAACTCTCACATTAGATTATAAGCATTAGAATTATTTGTAATGTACTCTATATTGTTTGTTAATAATTAATAGAACCTTTCGTAGCAGCCAAAAGAATTCCCACTTTATATGTTTAATCCATTTTTACTATTCGACCCTGAGATACATATCGATTATTACTAGCGTGTATATCGAATGTAAAATTCCATCATCTTGAATTAAATTGCAAAGATTAAACGATAATATTAATAAATCATTTCCATGCGTTCTTATTTCTTGAAGGTAAGATATAATCAAAATTTATTTTATACTTACGAAGATTAAGAAGACGTCGAGGAGTCGTTGGAACCATAGAAACTACAAAACCAAGATTAACCTCAACGAATAGGGTTAAGCCTAATATCGAAAGTGAACGCTGAGAATTGTTTAGAAAAACTCGACCGCTACATTCAATTTAATTTCGAACAGATTAACTGACGAATTAAAATAAGTCAATCCTAATTATTAAACAAGGCAGAATAATTCAGTCATTAAAATTATATCTGAAATCACTTCACAAAACACGTAACATAAATAAACCACCGAACAACTGATACACTTAGAGCAAAAGGTTTTCTTCATTGAACCAACTATTATTTATTACATCTTAAATTTTAATAATACACGTTTCGTAATAATATATATGTTTGATTCTTTGTACACACTGCACGTGCTAAGCATCTGAGCAATTAAGATACAAAAACTAAATCTGAAAACATTGTTTAATTTTATGAATGAATATTTCTACTTTCTTTAAATACACGAAAGAAGGATACACTTTATACTAAAAAAAACAAACATTATTTACAATGTAATATATACAAAGACACTCTTCGTACTTTCTATAATTTATGCTTATTAATTTTTTAGGCTGAAAGTTCAACTTCTTTCTTTAACATTAGAGTAACTTTGTGCACAAGCTCTTCCTTGATAAAAGTCTAACGCTTCTCTCTGAGATATGACATGGCGTTTACCAAGGCTCAGAGACAATGCGAAATTACCTCATAGACAGGTACAAGTTGAAAAAATAGAAGAGAAAAAAATGCAAGTATAAAAAATGGAGATGGCGTCTTCTGCCTCTGGGGCACATTTAGAAGCGTGTATTTCGGTGATAAGACTGTGTGTTACTTTAACACGTAATAAAAAACACTTGTTGTTCAGCGTGATTTGTTATGAATGTGTGTGTCTAATTGTGCAATGTAGGCCTATATCCTTTCTAGTGTTACTTTACCACCTCCAACAGTCTCGATTTCCTGCGGCCACTTAGCAGTTTATTACCTGAAGAAGAGTCTCAGCGTCTCCCTGAATGTCATCCTGACGGTGGCTTATGGTCTTCCTCTTTGTCTAGTGTCCCGCACTTATCTTTTTATTATTTTATTGGCAATTCGAGCGTCACTCTTTTGCTCAACATATCTTGTCCATTTTAGGCGTTTTAGCTGAATATAGTCTATAATTCTTTGTACAGTTGTTCCAGAAAATGAAAACACTGTTATATGCAAAAGGCATAATACTATTACTGAAGGTTTGGTTTAATAAATGATTCTATCCATTACAGTCTGTTCGTGTTTTTCTTGACAACTATCCTCTTTTTTCTTGAGCCTTATAGATATGTCGAAAAAGTTTGAAAGACGTTTTTACAATTGTTTTTTTTACTGTTATTGGAACTGTATGATCGCAGTTTGCACAACCTATTTGTCCTCATTCCTTAAAATTATATTTAAATGTGGATTTGTATGGTATATAACTGGTGAATAAAATTTTTCGGAATAATGAGTAAAATGTACCAGAATGAGTAAAACAATAAGCCAAAATAAATAAATACTTATTCCTTTGGGAAAAAGCGAAAATTACTGTATAAAAAGTATCACTGCCTGATAAACAAATTAGGTTATGATTTTAAAACAAACCCCATTCATTACATTACTTCATACTAATTGAAACTAATCAAAGTATAATTACTACGTAGACCCCTATCATCAGAAAAATATATAGGTGTGTAAGTCGCTACAGCTTACAACATATAATACTTAAGTTTTCTCCCTAAAACTATGCCAAATACTCATTTTATACTTCCTGGGTGAAGGTTAAAACTTTACTTTCCATAAATCAAGTGATTTTTCTTATTTTGATATTATATAACAATATTCCCTTATTAAAGGAAATATTTTAGTTTTTGTTAGTAAAAGACATGTGGTATAAACAAAACAAGCTTTCACTTACTTCAGTTCGTGCGTAACATCTTCGTTTTCTGAACGAGAAAAAATTCTTGGCATAAATCTCTTAAACCCTATAAAAGGTTTCTCGTATTTTATAAATGCCCATATATTTTCGTGTATACACAAACTTTTCGTGTATTTGGCATACATAAATCCAGCAGACTTGAAGTGTTATTAATTCCTATACGGAAATCTTCTATTTTCCCGGATTAGAATTTTTAAAATTTACAATTTTATCAGTACCCAGCAAACGTTTTAACCTGTGTCCGTACGCTTTGTAGACCAAACATCTAAACTGTTACGTACGTACGTCTACAAGTTTCAGAGTTTCTGACAGACTGACTGTTCAAGGTGAGACAGCAAGGTGGATCAAAAACGTTAAGAGATACTTTAAAGAGTCGCAAAAGGAACAATCACTGAACAAGATTATCAGCTCTTATCTAAAAGATTTTATGTAAACAATATTGGGGACAATTTTAAAGATACTGTCTGTATAATGTCGAAAAATGCTGAAATCGAACGCTTTAAATATGAAAAACTAGAAAGCAATAAACAACACGTGACACTAACCAATGCAATACATAAATGGCCAGAAGCCTCTGTAGCAAAATTTGACGATGCTCAGGTATTTGCCCAATTACGTTTATGTAAAGGTACTCGAGTTATCCTTAGAAGAAATCTTTGGGTCACAAAAGGACTATCCAACGGTTCATTTGGGACAGTAACTGATATTATTTATGACCCGGCAATTGAATGCGAATATTATAACAATCACATACCAATATGTATACTTGTATCTTTCGAAAAATATACAGGACCAGTTCTGTACGAGAATTCAATTGTACCAGTAGTGGCATTATTCAAGAAAAATGAAATTTCTTGTACTCGCAAACAATTTCCGTTAATGTTAGCATATGCTGTTAGTACACATAGATCCCAAGGGATAACATTAGATAAGGCAATTGTTAATTTAGGAGATAAAGAATTTCAGGTTGGATTAACGTATGTTGCTCTTCCAAGAGTGAAAACATTAGAAGGATTATTATTAAAACCGGCGTTTAATTTTGATAGACTGCTAAAAATGAATAGAAGTCCATTAATGGTTGATCGTAGAGATGAGTAGAAAAGGTTGTGGAATATGTCTAATGACAATTAATGTATATTGTACTATAATGTAAAGTATTCAATAAAACGTGTGTATCATAAAAGCGTATATATTTTGTTGACTGTAAGAATACTGATAAATAAATTATTACGAATCTATTTATCTAACGGATCAAAGACGGTTGATTGTAAAAGTATTGATAAATAAATTATTACGAATATCAAATACTCCGCCCATTTGTGTCAGTGACACTCCTAGTATTAATTTTTTTTAAATTTTATTTGAATTAGAAAATAAAATGTTCGTTGGTTAAGGAACTGGAGTAAGCTGCCTTATTAATCACCTCTTTGTCTTAAGCTGAAATTGATGTTACTAATACAATTAATCCAGGACTTTGGAGACGAAGAGTTGGATTTGGTAGTCGACACTTTGAGAACTACGCTCGATTTTACCCAGTTACTGTCCTGATGAAGTGGCAAGTAACTAATAGTGTGACTGAACTTCAATATGCCGTGGCTGAGGAAATCAATTATCTGCCGACTACTTGCAGTAATGCATATCAATTAACTCACAGCTAACCAGATCAAGAGTTACCACGCCTTTCAGGATACTTGTTAATATTGTAGTACAGTATGTAAATATGTACATATATACTATAGTATTACAAACAAATAGTAGTGTGTTTTATGCGGTGTAGTTTGACACAGATTTTGTCGTTTATTTTATTTCTAAGCACAAATTTTTATCTTTTTAAATGTTGGTGTAAACAATTTCACGTGACAGCTTGTCTGCAATAGTGACAAGCCTGCTGTCTGATAAACTCATAGTGAACCCTACATATACTATCTCCATTACCAGTAACAAGAGGTAATGTCATTGCTCTGTATTTCATCCTGCTACGTGCTAGTATCACATAGCCATAATATTCCCTATACGTTTCTAAATATTTCGTCTGTTTTATGCTGTTTCAAGTAAACATTTTATGCTGTTAAAACATTTTTATTTCTGTCTTTGCCATAATGGGTCCATTTTGTTTGCCTGTATTTCTTTAGTTATTATAAATATTCGCTTTTAACTTTTTAAATTTACATTTAACTTGTAATTTTCGTGTCTATTCGTGATATAAAAATGCTGTAATTAGTTGCAAAATAGTAGACTATAGGCTACTGAAATATTACACTCATTCTAATTAACGTAATTTCTGATCAGAGGTACAAAATGGTAACAGTTTCCACTATCGTCAAAGTGGATTTATATGTACGTATATAAATATGCCTCTTTGTAACCTGCTTTGTGTACAATTTTTTTTCGGAATTATTTGTGGATACACATATTGAAAGCCTGTGCCCATTGTTGGTTATCATCTTCAACCCGTAACTTTTGGATACGCCTGTATTTCATCCCGCTACGTGGTAGAACTACATAGCCACGAAAACATAACTTTATATTTTTTTTGTTTCTCGCTTCGACCTACCTTAGCATTAACAATCCTCATAATGAATAAACAAAAGGCCGTGTATCAATCCTCACACAAGTATGTATATAGGCCTAATCTTTACTTTGCGCATATTTTTGTTTAGGCTACACAAAAAAGCTGCTTCACATAATACTTTAACCTATCTCTGGTAATATGCTTGAATACCGCTTACGTTTATTTGATTGGAACTAATTTCGCTACAGCAAACTTACATTTTTTCTATATAGTAACGATTTTTATAAGGAAATAGATTATACACATTGAAAGTTGTATCTCAGAGTCAAGCTATGTGATCAATCGTTAACGAATCTCACCGCGCAAATAATATTTGTAAAAGTTGAAATTACAATAAGATTTCTTCTCATTAACCTTAATCGATAGTATTCACACAGTGCTCGAATTCCAACATATTTTCGAAATAAATCTCAGTTTATATAATTCATCATTTTAAAATTCTGCTACCGAGCGGTTACCGTCCGTGACCTATTTCTAGGCGAATTGTTTCCAGATATGCTGAAAAGCAATAAGGAAGCAATGGTTTTGTGTATTTGAATTATTGCAGTAAGTTACGCTAGGTAATAAATAAACAGTTATGGAACTTTTAAAACATAAAAATACATGTACATATTTTTATTTATTTGATTATTTTAAACGTGCATTGACCCATATTTTAAGCAAAGCGGATATTCACCCATACGTAATGTCTGCACTGAACAAATTCCACGTAGATCAGGACTGAAGGGATTAAACGGAATACACATGCATGCCTACACGTAACTACTGAAGGAGAAAAACCGGAAAGAAGTTAACTGTATTTACAAACAAACATGTTCAATATCTTTAGACTCCTTTTCAGTTATGATATAGTTCTCATACGAAATTAAGTTTCACACGGTGGCATTATGATATAAGAATAGAAAAACGTTCAATAACAAAAGAAGTCTTTACGCACGACACAATGAATAGCTTAAATTATACTGTACCAATGAGGCATTAGTATGTCATGTTGTCTGCTATTGAATACTTCAACCATAAGTAAGATGAATCTAGGTTATAATCAGGGGCGGGACAGGTTTTGTATATTTGTTCTCCCATAAGTCTGTAGTTTATAAAACGTGCTACAATGCAAGTCAGGATTGATATATTATTATCTAAGCACACACACACACACACACACACACAACTATGTATTGAATTTGTGTAAGTAGCCTATCCGATAATATTGTATATGTACGTGCTATATACTACTCCACGCCTCTTAAGAATCAGTTTTATTGCAGGGAACAACGCAAACATTTCCCTAAAACAAAAGCGCTTCTGGTGTGTTTGTTGCGTGGTGTACATGGGAACAGCCAGCAAGAACTACATTCGTTTCGTCTGAGAAAGGAATTTCATGTGATCTGTCCACGTGTTTGGGCCGCTGCCAATCTCCACGAAGTCTGTTGGAGTTACACAAGGTTCACAGTGTCTGTCTCTAATGAACTTTTTACATTACGATGTTTCAAAACCAAACACATGCACTAGTTAACAAGTGCGAAACTACTTGAGCTAGCGCTTTGGCTCCATCACCTTTATGTATGTAGATATATATCGAATGTGCACATTTATTTACACATGTATTTATATAACTTCTTTATATGTTATAATGTATTATATAATTACATTTATTACATTACATACGCTGCATTATATCATACTCTGCGCATACATACGGGGCCGCGAGCGAGGACCGTATGTTCCACAAAGATGTTTACGATTTAACTATAGGCCTATATAGGTTTAGAACTGAATTTATTGAAATTTTTCATACGCCCTAGTAAAAGTCCAAGTAGTTTGTCATGCAGATACTTTTAGTTTTATAGGTACAAAATGGCAGCTTCACAAAAATATGCACTTTTGACATGTTTAGGTAGCTTGTTCATATTATTAAATATGTATTTATGTATTTAATAATATTATTAAATAGAAATTATGCACTTTTTACTCAAGAGTGGTTAATATTAAAAATGGTTAGTAGATAAATTGTGTGTGTGTGTGTATTGCAACGAACCCGTGGAACGAAAGTCATCAATACGGGATATTAGTACTATAACACATTCTCTGACGGTTATAGACAAGTTGTAAATTGATTTTATTCTTTTTTTGTAAATTAGATGTAAGTTTGAATTATTAACAAAAAAATGAGTTCTGTCAAAATACCCATAATTTTATGCTCTATCATGTCCAGTGAAAAGTTGGTGCGCATGTGATTCATATTTTCTGAATAACGTCGTTAATAATTAACATTTCCTCAAGAAACTTGGACAGAGTATTCACCGTATTGAAGGCTACGTTTTTCATACATTCAGTACTGCAGAACTAATTTTCAATATGGTTTTTGTAATGAAATTAAGTTTTCTCTTAACTCGTTATCTGCAAGAATGCAATACAAATTGTAGATTAAATCTAGACTTTGCAGACTTGGACATAATTTTAACTTAAAGTCAGTCTATCATGATGAAAACCTATGACGTATCTAAGATTTCAACCAATCAGATGTTCTAAAAATTATTCGCGTCGGCCCTCTGCCGAGAACACTTCGTTCAGTTCGCTTCGTGGTCTCGTCATAGAAGGTTGTACTGACTGTTGCGAGTTTTTCGTGTCAGAACGTGTCTATTTTATAAGTGACGTAGAACTTAGGTATACGATACGAGTTTCTCGTATACGTTATCTAGAGTCGCAGAACTTAAATTATAACAAGGTTTAAATAGATCAATATTAGTGCTTTTCGCGAAAGTGCAAGATTTTTCCGCTTAGGACAGCAATATCTATCCGGGTATTACTGATTGACGCGAGAACACATGAAGAGTCTGGATTGTGTAAGCATAATATACAGATGTATTTAATTACCCATTAACGAAAACCCTGAGATCAAGTAATAAACAATAACAGATAGATAGCCGGGGCGTACCCTCAATTGCGAATTTTATTACGCAATTATTACAAAATAAAATTCATATGAATTTTTAGCGTGGTTAATCAATATTGAAATTTAAAAAATACTAAGGAGCACTTGACGCGAATTGACTTTGTTTTCATAACCTTCCTGTTTGTTTGCGCAAGTGGGATATGTCGGTCGATTAGAAGCGGCTTGTTCGGTAAGTTACCTTTACCTTTTACCACGTTGTGTAGATGTTGAATTGTAATTAATAAACAGCAATTAATTATTATCAAACAATCATACAGTGATAGTTACTATACCGTACATTTTTTATGAATCACAACATTTAATTTTGTGAATTGTTTCTTCTCTACTATTTGATTAAGGACATTATAAATACGCTTGAAGTCATCAGAGCTAACAAGCAAATTTCCTTAGACACCAGTCTACAAATTTTTACAGATTTGCTAAGTATATTATAGAATGAAAGAAAAGGCACAAGTTGTTTTCATACCACTATCTGTTCTATTAATGAAGGAAATTAGTAGTGTTAGAGAAACTTGTACCACATGTCTGCGTCTGCGTCTCCTGATTTCACTAGAATATTACTGTAAAAGATGTCTGAATTAAATTTAATTGCATAATTTGTATACACAAACTTGAAATAGACTGAAATTATTACGAAACGTGTCTTCAAAAGATACAGTTACCTAGGAACAGCGGCTGACTTTACACAACTATTTTACTACTGACGTACAGCTGACATGACTATTTATTTGACGCTGTGGAGTTATGCAATTAGTAGCAGATGTCAATCCTACAAGGTTTCCAATTAGCCGCCTTTGAAACAGCTTTAATCAGAATCCTTTCACTTAATTTGCATTGCGTGTTATAATATACAACAACGCACTTGACTGCAAATATAATTTAGTACTATCCAACAGTTCCCACTTTAAAACCAATGTTTTATAATATAAAATATTTTTTGCAATGTTTTATTTAAAGACGTTTTCTTTTAAGTCTGACGTCGGATCTTGGTGTTGTATATAAGTTAGCAATTCGTTTCATAAATATTACGTTACTTACTTTTATATTAAAATCAAAACTTATATACAACTTATATATCAATAGTAAAAGTTTTGATTAAACAGTAGACTTCAGAAACCATACAATAGTAATCTCAGCTCATACAGAAAACCTACACACACAAACAGATAGTTAACACAGACAGTCCCATCACCACCCAGCTCAGTTACAGTCTGTAGTGAAGACACTTACACACAGAGCCCTACGCCTGCCGGACGAGGAACACAGGAAACAGGAGCTAAACAAATTTGAAGGCGACGCTGTTTTCCAATGGATACACCTCATCCGATTTAAACAACGCCATCAAACAAAAGAAGACAAAGAAGACGCAATCGGAGAAAGAAACACTGGAGCACATCAAACGAATTGGCCGTAGTAAAACAAGAAGATAACACATCACGAACGAAGTACGCCAAGGAAACAGGACACACTTTCGATTTCAAAAACACAAAAATCTTGGCATGAACCAACTATGAGAAAATCAGAGAGTACAGAGAAGCCATTGAAATATACCGGATGCGAGGGAGAGCGGTCAACGACAAAAACGAATATAAAAAACTAGCGACAACTTGGAAATTCCTAACTGACAGTTCACAAATTAATAAACAACATATAGCCATAGCACACACACCCCAACGCTCTAACCCTCCCTCGGCAAAAATCACAAGGGAAGCAAGATATAAAACGCGCAGCGTTGTTAAATCAACATCGGCACGCCTTGAAAATGTTCCGGGATTACGGAACAAGACGTCAGAAATTTAAGAACCACCTACACGGATGTACCCAAAAACCTACTACAACAGATGTTCACCGTGAAAGCCTTCCCACGAGTGCGTGTGTGTGTATATAAAGAGAGAGAGGGGAGAGAGTAAGAGAGCAATGCACGTTTAATTGCATATGAAATGTAGCAATCAATATTGCAACAGGATGCCGTGTAAATGAGGTATATGTAAAAGTAAAAGTTTGTAGGTTTCAATATTGTGAAGGTGTTGATAAGGCACTTTGTCAAAAATGTTAGTTTGAAGTTTGTGTACTTGTAAAGCAACTTTAAATGCAGTGAAACGGTACGTAATGATACTTAGCCCCGTGTGTACTGCGCGTGTTGAAGAATATGTAATTATTTTAAAAATATTCTAAAAAACCCGTTAATTTAAATAACTATCGAAATATTGAAAATTTTGAAATATGATTTACAACAAAATACTTGTAATGGAAGGCCTACCTGACGTCAGAAGTTGTCAAAAAAATGTCTAATTGAATGTATGCGTTTTTTGAGTTAATAGGTTTTATATGCCATAAAATTGATCATAAAATATTTCAGGTTTCTTGAACTTCAATTGTTTTGTTCCTAGACGTTCTTGTACAGGTAAATGAGCTATCTATGAGAAGATTATTAGAAGGGGTTCTCAAGGAACCAATCAAGTTTCAAGAAATTCAGTGTAATAGTAAGACTGTGGACATACAGTTAGTCTCGCTTTGGAATCAATAACGAGTGAACAGTGCGCTGGTCCAAGACGTTTGGTCTGACAGATGTGACGAACGTAAGTTAAGGAATACCATAGAGTCACTGGGATAGTTATTATAATTGTGTGCTGTCTGCGAAGTTCAAGACAGTCCGTTTAGGAATATACAGACACTTCAAGCTAAATGAAAGGTGTAAGCCAAGAACACCAGTTGAGCTGTATGCCCCCGATAACTATTTACACGCCCGGAAGCGACCCTGAGACAGGACAGAGTACATTGACCTACGCAATCTTCCATATAGAATCAACCCGTCGCGTCGTCTGAAGGATCTTCATTTGACATAACAGGGAGGTGAACTTATATTATTTTATGCACACTTATAAAAACTTATTTAAAAGAAAGACGCTAATACAAGTTACATTAGGACACGATATTTTATAGGAGGATATTTTATTTTATATATTAGGACACGACGAGATTTTTAAGGACACGATAGAAGTTATATGAGATACGATAGAGTTTAGATCGCTACTATAAAATTTACACAGGATACGGTAGATTTTATACGTTACATTCTCTATCCACAGCTCTCTTTCCATAGCACATAAAGTAGTCAGTTTCCGGAGTTGGCTTTTGCGACCTGATTCACTTTAGAGCTCTCTTTCTCATGCACTGCTGAGAGTTCTTATTAAATCTGAAGAATCTATCAAAACTCTCGCTTTAGTGCTTTAATTCCAAAACAGTTTCTTAAAAGTCACTTAAGAACTTGTACAGAAAATTATCATTTACATGTAGTAATTTTTAACGTCTATAAGCGTAAAATATTTCTTCTTTATGCCATTTATGCCATGTCATCATAATTCATCACCCTTTCGGAAACTACAGTGATATACACTGTGTTTCCAACATTACCATCTGAGGGAGCTCTTAAAGTCTTACTAAAGTTACTTCTGTTCTTCTTCTGTAAGGGACTTTGATGAATTACCTATTCCGGTTACAAAGGAATATATACACTACACCAACGTTTTCTAGGTCTTCTTCGCTGTCCATCAAACTCGCTACGGCAACCTGCCATCTGGCATCCTATTCAGACAAGCAATCCATCTCTCTTTGTTCTCTAAAATACGATCTTGGATATAAAAATTGTTCAACTTTTCACGAATGTTTCCATTGTAAAATCTATTCCTTCTGTAGAACAGATAACAATAGGGAATAGATTCTCCGATGCCTGTATTCTACTTAGACGGTTTTTCGCCGGAACCCAAGTTTCAGAACCATACAATAACATTGGGATAGCCATTACCTTGTAAAATTTTTGTCTTCTCCCCTTATTAAAGTCAATGTTAACACTTAGGCTATATTGCGTTTTGCTCCAGAAATATTTCAGGAGTCATGTAGAGACTGGGTAAAGCATAACTGAGACTAGATAGAATAGGCAGCTACGTAGTGCCGCATCGTGGTAAGAGGGTTGCAAGTATTTTTTTGATTTATATGGTATTATTTAATACTGAAAATCAATAGGCCTACATATACATGTTATCGTGATGTCCTCAATATTTATAATGATCAGCATAAAGGTTTACAAATGTATTATAAGATAAAGTGCATTTTTAAATAAATCATTGTCAGATACTTTTAATGAAGTAAAAAATTAAAACAAAGTCTCATTGAGACGATTGATACTCACCTGTTGAAAATGTTTAGAAATGGGGTAATAAATTTTCTCGTTTAAAATGGGGGCCTAGGGAATAAACTGTCTAGGGCCGCAAAATAGCCAAATCCGCTGCTGACAAAGGCCTCACCAAAGTCGACATGACATTCTGTCTTCTTATTGCGATTGTTATTGCTCAATTTAGTCGTAGGATAGGAAATCTTATATTATGCCTTAAAAACATCGTTCAAATACTGTCCTTAGTTTGTCATTTATGATAGATTCCGTAATGCAATGACTCATCTCAGAGTTACACATACAGCGCCTCGCCGATTCTCTCTTGCGACCAACCTCTCTTGGCTTTCAGTACTTATTCATCTTTAGAAGGCGTCTTCTTCTTACACATGACACAGTTGATTGAGTCCAGTTATTATAGAAAAAATTATTATAATTTGTTTTTAATGAAAGTAACAACGTTTATAATATTATAATCACCCATTTTAGAATAACGTCGACTAAATGTGCACTATTCTAATTTAATTACCCATTTTATTATGCAATTGTTGCTGAGTAACACAGTCATATTTACCAAAGTTTAGTGCAAAACTTAGAAATCAGCTTCAGCAGTTTCATTCAGTTTATTATAGTTTAATAATTCTTTCTGCATTTGTGAATCAAAATCTCTCACTAGATTATTTTAGTACACACTTAACGTAGTATTAATTTTTAAATCAATACTACTTACCAGATTATGTTTGTACTCAGTTGCCACCCTATTCTATTTTAATACTATTTTGCAAAAAATTTATAAACTCATCATCTAAAACAAAAGTTATTTTTTGAAATTTTCATTACACTCTTTTTGATTATACTGTTCATATTAATATTTCATTTGTCTGTCACTGTTAATGACACATCAACTTTGTTATATGCATCCTGTATTTTATTATTCACATTGTTTGTCACTAGATTCAATTAATTATTCACATCATTGGTAATTTTTTCAAATTTTCTATTTGTTAATTTTGTAAACTTATAGTTCACGTATAATGTTAATATCTCAATATTGTTACTTACGTCCGCCTTCAACTTTAAATCTACCTCCTTTATATCCATTGTTAATTTTCTTAATATCTTGTCAGGAAACTCAGTGATCTCATTAAACAGGTTTGAGTGTAAATTTGTAATACTAGTGTTCATATCTTTAGTCAATTTCAAGTTGTCTTGAGCACACGTATGCTTAATATTTTAAGACTTAATTTATGCTTCGATTCACGCTTATAATTCGCTTTTTTCTACCTGCGCTAATATGCTTTGAACCAAGTGATATAACGTTTGATAGATCATCATATTTTGCTAAGTTTCTTTGTAAATCAACATTGAGGTTTTTTCATCTATACGATTACTTACAGTCTTCAATTTCTCATCCAGTACGGCTGCCTCATTAGCTATTTTCCGAGTCAAGGTAGTTTCAACGTCATACATATATTCTTTCGTCTCTGTATTAACGACTCTGTATTCTTTCCTCAACCCTTTAAGCAACTTAATGTGTACACTTTACTGAGTACTTATAGTGCGTAACTCTTAGTTCAATTATTTATCAGTTCAGACAAAATAGCTTCTATTCTTTGAATAAGAGACTGCAATAGGTTTTCTGTGCCATTAACTATATCATCAGTATATATAACCTGCTCACCGAATAGGCTACATCAAACTGAAAAAATTGCTCATACATATTTATTATAGAGTATTTTATCTAGAATATTTTTTAAGGATCTCTTTCAGCAGAAATAATATCCTACGTTACTTTTATTAAAAACAATACTTGAATTTTTTGGTTGTGTTCTTTTTACTCATTGTTTATTATGTAAGTCTTGAAAATGGGTATTAAGTTTTGCTGAAATGTCAAATATAAATTACATATTTGGACTTTTAAACTACAATCTGGAAGATACTGAACTGCGATTTTACGCAGAACGCTTTCCCAACCGAAACTTGCTGCTTCGGAAAATGTTTGTTAGGCTGGATAATCGGAGAAAATTCTGAAGTGATTACAAGAAGAATTAATATGGTTAAAGGTACTGATCACACGACTAATTACAAAGACAACAATTACAAGAGTACCATTTACAATGGGTAAAGTCCTTGAATATGTTGACTATAAAACAAAAACGTTTACTTTACTACGCAAAATTATAATTGAACCTCACGTGTTTGGCCTCTGTCATATTCACTAGAGACGTAGTTTTATACGAAATAGAATTCTAGACCTGACGATAGATTTTGAACAGTCACTTAGAGATGCGCAGAGGACAAACACCTCCTTGCAAGGCTAACGAAATTTCCAATCATTTCACACGACCACAACAATCACGTACAGTGTTTCAGAGTGTGAATATCGGTTGCAACAAGGCTAGCGAGAACATTAGGAGTGTTAGTGCGTGAGTGAGACGGCGAACTGTTATCCTCTTTTCACCCCTGTCTCCTCTCTAGATACTTACACTATATTTGTAAGTGGGGATAATTCTTTAGCGGGTTCGAATCAGCCTACCCCTTTAATAAAGCTGTCAGATTTCTACTGAAATCCATAAAATTATTATTGGGCAGAAGAAAACCACCACACATTCTAGTCAAGATTTCAGAAGTCCTTTTCAGTGTCTGGACAGATAATATCGGTGACCCCGTAGCTGTTCAATGGGTTTGTTTTGCTTTAAGGTGGGTTAACGGCCTGAAGGTGGGTACCGATTATTAGTTTAAATGAACGTTGCTTTCTTCAAAACATCAATCAGCGATGGGAAACACCTGTCTTTTTAATTTAAACACAACCAATTCTATCACTATATTTTGCCAAACGAAAGAAAAGGCAAGATTTTGTACTCTCTTTAATTAACAAGTAACAAGTTAAGAAAGTCGGACACAATAAAAAGACAATATAAATGGTTTTAAACTCAGTTTGTATACACATATTACTGAACAAATGACGGCGTTCGACTTGATCAGACCTGACACGACTCACCATCGTCAGCGCCCAATGGAGCTTCTTAGTCTCTTCCAGTGCACCTTCCATTCACCATTAAAAATAAATCGACCTGAACATTTATCTGCAAGTTTTGCCTTAGTGCTTGCGTGCCCGTCATATTTGTTGAAATTTCGGTTATATTATTCATGCAATGTAATATTATATTATATCGTGCTATTATATAACTTATAAAACACAAGTAATTTTGTATTACAATATAAAGTTGTTTACTGCGTTTTAATAATGTATTGTGTAGTGCATTGAATGATTTTGGGTTTCTTATCCTATATTCCTTTGGATACTATGAAACGGTTTACAGTAGGTAATTATAGCCTATTATTTTAAAAATTACTATTTGTAATTAACATAATAAAAAAATAATATATAAATATATTTATCTTATATAAAAGCTATATATGTACATACACACACACACAATGCATATTATATTTTAAATATATTGTAGTGTTACGACAATTATGTAACGCTTTCGAAAAATGGAGAATGTCGTTGTAGGCGATTCACGGCTAGCCGAGCAGGTGCCAAGGCCGTGCAGTCAAGTAGCACACCAGACTGTTCTAGTAGTACTTGTAACTACGCAAATTATATTGGGACGCCGCCAAAAGAATGGAAAATCACTTTATAACATCTGAGAGCTAAATACAAGCTACAGCAACCGGCTTAGTTAGTTACACCTGGCGTTATTGTAGAGTGAGGATCAAGTGGTTGTTGCGGATTAGTGGAATGCGATTAATGTGTTAGAATAGTATGGAACTCAAATGCTTGACATTATATTGCGTCTGGTCAAATTTAACTGAAATTATGGTATGAGAGTACCTTGTTGATTACAAATTCTTATTTGGTACTAATTAAAGCTGGTAATTAGTGACTTTACTGGTGTCTGTATTTTGTTCCCACTGTACAAGACGACGACCCGTGAGACCGTCGTAACAATAGATTCATTTATAAACCTCTCACTTAAAACGCAATATCAACAACTTGTGGAAGTAATTATGATTTGATAATATCTATTATATACAGAGTGATTCAAAATTGGACAGCAATCTCTCGGGAGCTGATTCTATAGCTAAAAATAAGAAAAAAGTCCATAAAAACATAAGCCTGAAAACAGTACGATAGCGAGTTACCGAAACATTTCGCACTGATTTCTGCTTTCACGGTAAAATAAAGTCATACTAAAATTCTTGGCGTATAAAGTAAAGGGTAAATTTGGTAATTTCTTATGGTTTCTTATCTACGAAAATGAATAAAGGAGCTTCCAGAACTCTATCTTTATTAGTTTCGAATAAAAACTGTAAAACACAAAAAATTGGAGTCGAAAAACACACATTTTTAGAGTTGGTATAAAATAACTTCGTTCAGGGCCGGCCTTAAGGACGGGCCAACCGGGCCGTGGCCCGGGCGGGGATTTTTAGAGGGCGCCAAAATAATTGATAAAAAAAATCAAGTTTTGTCTTTCCTTTATGATTGTTAAAAATGAAGTTGTTCTCTCAAGCAGGTTAACAGTTTACTCTATTATCAATGGATGCTACTGTTGGTACATAATAAGACAACCAAGATAAAGCTTCACAAAGCGGTATTATTTGACGTATTTTGAAATTTCGCTCAGCCACAAAACGGCGACAAGATAGGCAAGACAGCGCTTCGCTCACTGACGCGTACAACGCCTCGAAACAGATCGTATAAGTTCGGCCCCCCCCCCGCAGGACACAGCTCCCAAGCCTCATCCACGCGAACATCGTGCCCTTCACCCTTCCTCCTTCTTTTGTTTCAGTTGTTTCTTTTGTTGTGACTTGTCACCGTGCAACTGCCAGTGGTGGGAATAACAGTGTAAAGTATTTTTAAGTGGGCATTAAGTGTTTGATTTTTCTTATGTTATCTAGGTATGCTTTTTATTGTTTTCATTTTGTTACTAGCTGCCTAGTTTAAATAATTAGAAATTCAAAGCAAGAAGAGAAAATGTTTTTAAATGCCAGGCAATGGAAGTCAACTTATTTTATGATTTTAAACAAACTTTAAAATTTTATACAGTTTAATTATTAGTAAGTATAACATTCAGGATGGCCATTCGATTGATGGTTTGGTGTAGGTCTTTCGTCTTTTAAATCGTTTTATAACCCCGAAAAGAAAAAAGAACGGTAGAGCCTAATAAATTAAAAAAAAAGGAAAAAGAAAACTTAAAATGGTTAACTTAAAATGTTTTCGTTTTAACTCGGTTTGTGAAATTCGTTGCATTTTTGTTTCAGTACTTTGAATATTTTTGACATATACGAGTGCAGTTTATGATTTCAAAGACTTTTAAAAATGGTTTCAAACCACAAACTTTCAGGAGCTCAAAACTGAACGAGAAAGAATAAAATATTCAATGAAAATAAACAAGGTGCTATGTTCATTCGTGGTTTTCTTTCTCAAAGGTTAGAAATAGAAAGTGATCAAAATAGTCCAAAAGAAGATGTAACCAAAATTGATTTTTCAAATGCTAGAGAGTAGACAAGTTTTTGATGACAATGTTCAAGACACTAATGATGAGACTGAGATGAAGGAAACTGAACAACCTGGGATAAGCCGCCAAGGAAACGATTTTTCCCTTGTCAAAGATGTTACCATTAATTCATCAAACGCTATAACTGACGGACATGAAGATGAAGTTTACCCTTTGTCTCACAGCGACGTTACTTCGTGTAATTTGGACGATTTCGGCGAATAGCTTACCTTGACTCGTCACATAAGGGATCAAATAATTAAAAACGTCCCAAAAAAATTGAGGGTCCGGATTCAAGATTTCCTGTTGACTTGACAAAATCCGATTCAAAAGGATCACGAAACAGAAAATTCTCATTGTTGCACTGCAATAGGTAACTACCCAATAACGAAAAATTGTATCGGAGATATTTGCAATATTCTGAGTCAAAGAACAGAGTGTATTGTTTTAGTTGTAAGTTGTTTGGGAATACCCGCTCTCAATTAGGACAGAACGGTATCAACAACTGGAAACATATAGGGGATTATTTAAAAGATCATGAAACTTCAAGTGAGCACTACACATGTTACAGAAAATGGGTCGATGACAAAAAAAATATTCGTTGTCAAACGGGTATTGTTACAAATAAAAAAATAATTTAAAAAATTAAGAAACACGACTGCCAAAAAAATAAATGATTAAATAAAAAATAAATTGATAAAAAAACTAAATAAAAATAATATTTAGTAAAAATCACAAAATCTAAATAAAGTCGATTTAAAAAGCCAAAAACAAGGTACTGAAATTCAGCTCTGATCAGATTTAACGAAAATGTTATGAATGATTAAACGCATAGTAATTTTATTAGATTTAAATTACTTTTCGATGTTGAATATATATCAATGCATCATATGAAGACTAAAATTATAAAAAATATTGCTGATAAAATTTTGCTCTTCAATTTTAATTTTCAATGCAGTCGGGGGCTGTTTCAAAATAGATTTGTTCTTTTCATTAAACAGCCCCCGACTGCATTGAAAATTAAAATTGAAGAGCAAAATTTTATCAGCAATATTTTATATAATTGTAGTCTTCATATGATGCATTGATATATATTCAACATCGAAAAGTAATTTAAATCTAATAAAATTACTACGCGTTTAATCATTCCTAACATTTTCGTTAAATCTGATCAGAGCTGAATTTCAGTACCTTGTTTTTATCTTTTTAAATCGACTTTATTTAGATTTTGTGATTTTTACTAAATATTATTTTTATTTAGTTTTTTATCAATTTATTTTTTATTTATTCATTTATTTTTTTGGCAGTCCTGTTTTTCAATTTTTTTAATTATTTTTTTATTTTATTCCTTTTTGTGTTTAAAAAGAGTATAATGGGAATGTGCAGTGTGTGCGTGCGTATGTGTGAAGTGCAAAAAAAATTTCAATTTTTACATAGTTTTATTTAGAAACTTTTTTATGTACATAGTATAATTAGCGTATGAACTTATAAACTTATAAATATAGGATATCTTTATTTTATATACTATTATATAACTAGTATAATACAAACATTTCGATAAATTGTTTTATAAATTATATAATTAACTAAATAATTTCATTTATTAGAAATGATAAAGAAAAAGCTTTGGTCTACAGATTTCTGAGTCGATTCAATTCCTCAAGTGAGTTTTTATCGTGCGGTTCATGCAACAATTTTCGTGGATCCAGACAACTTATTGCTAATCCCTCTAATGTTTTCACACGACTTAGTGCGACGTAGGCCTGACCCTTGGCAAAAATATTACTACTCAAATCAATGACTGCTTTGTCTAAAGTAGTGCCTTGGAGTTTATGTACTGTTACAGCCCAACACAATATTAATTGCAGCATACGTCGTTCTACTTTGCCCTGGCCTCGCAAAGCATCATATTCAACAGTGGTGGGCTCTATCTTTACTCCAATACCAGCAGTATTTCCCCTAATTGATCTGTCATCAAATTCTACAAATACGGCTTGTGGAAGCTCACCAGGTTGAAGCTGATCTCGACGTAGTGCAGGCCACTCAATTTTTCTAATGATGCCGATTGCTCCTTTGACCAGACCATGATTAACATTAATGTTTTTTCGCAACATTACCCTAGATCCGACTCCGATTACTAAAGAGTTTGGAATACCTCCAGTTTTGTTTGGATCCGTTGGTATGAAGTCTTTCTTTAACTTTTGTCCGTAATTCTTAGCTTCGACAGACACATCCACCGCTGCAATATCGTAAACTTTAGATGATGTTTTCAACTTTTCAGTCATCATAGCATTATATTCTTCTACCTGTTTAGTGGTTGGGAAAATACGCAGACACTCGCCATTAGCAAATTCATCTGTCAAAGGAACTCTTCGACGATCTAAAATTTCTAGCTGCTGCATGGTGAGTTGGCCGACTCGTAAATTATTTAGAATGTCTATAAAAGTAGTGTCGTTAGCTTGCCGCATATTTTGAGGTAATTCACAGAAACTAAACAGTTTCCACAAATTAATTTCAGCTGATAAGTAATGAGACTGCTTGAAGCAGTAGGTACCACCAACTGCTTTTGATACAGGTGGCAACTGCATTAGATCGCCAAACAAAATAATATTGATACCCCCGAAGAGAGCATCATTCATTTTAAGCTGTTGCAACCTTAAGTGAATATTTCTTAGGGTAGTATAGGGTACCATTGAGATTTCGTCAATGATTAGCCAATTAATATGATTCCACCTTAGGCGTTCCCTTTGAAGACGCTCACCAGTAAGAGGGCGAAGAGCTGTCACCTTGCCTTTTTCGATAGGAAGGGCAAAAGTAGAGTGCAAAGTGCTACCTCCAATCAATCTTGCAGCGACACCTGTGGGTGCTGCTACCGTAACAGCTCTGCTTGCAGGTAAATGAGAAAGACGACGAATCTGTTCTACAATAATTTTCAGAGTAAAGGTTTTGCCTGTGCCTGCTCCTCCAGTAACGAACACACGTAATGGCTCAGTATTATTTTCACTTAGAAGCAATCTATCTGAAATTATTTTGAACAATTGGCGCTGC
This sequence comes from Magicicada septendecula, assembly GCA_034769895.1. NCBI lineage: Eukaryota > Metazoa > Arthropoda > Insecta > Hemiptera > Cicadidae > Magicicada > Magicicada septendecula. Next base: position 625,716,770 of record CM068368.1, read on the forward strand.
TGAAAATTCATTAAGTTTACTTCTGCGGCATATTGTTGATCCGTCATTTCATCTATTTCAGGTTCACCATCTCCGCTAGCTAAAGCAATTTCATCATTATGTTCTTCAATAAGGTTTTTGTTCGAAAATTTCACGCATATTATTTTCGACCACGTCAGCATCTAAATTAACTTCATTAGCTAGGTTTTCTGCTACAATTCTAGCTACAGCTTGCTGAATCTCTTCCTCCCACCTAGCCATTTCCTTCACTTTGTTTCCACCTTGCATTGGTCGTAACAAACTTTGTTTTGCTACGAACGCTTGTTTTGCACTGTTATACCCCTCCATCAATTCAGATTCAGAGCGGAAAGGAATATGCGTGACTAAAAGAGAATAATAATATGCTTCCGGATCTGAGTTTGGTGTGTAATACCTAGTTCGTAAGACAGCTGGGCGCTTACACTTTTTCATTTTTCCCTGATTATCAAGAAGAGTGATACATCTCTCAGAGGCATTTTCTTCTGGAGCCTGTTCCTAAGCATCAGCATCCTGATCATCTTCTGATAATCTATTGTGCGTCACAGGCTCATACCAGACAGCGAATTCATGCAAACTTAATTCTTCGAGCGCGTGAGGCCTGGCAACGTAGCGGTCAAAAATATGTCTGTATGGCTCGTTTGCATTATCATCAATTCTCATCATCCGGTACCTTAACTCAGGAAAGCAAGTATTAACAAAGATCACTTTTCGTGAGGAATCCCGCATTTTAAGGTGACACAGACGTACTGCGCACTCACATGCTGACACCTCTCTGTGCGTTAAAATAGCATTTTGAATTGCAAAAACTTGTTTCGCCATGCTGCCTCCCTTTTCTTGCACACGTCGAATAGCGTCGCAAATATTACAGAATACCTTCCACTAGCGCCACCTGATGGACTAATAAACGAACAAAATAAATCCTTAGAACCGATCACTTGTATTCACTTCCGGTCAAAACCGGAAGTCAACTCACGGTGATATATAGCCTATGACACTTCTGGTGAAGTAAGGAATCCATCGAGCTATCGAACATCAAAATCGGTAAAGCCGTTAAAAAGTTATAGTGGAACAAACATACATACATACCCTACTACTGAAAACATAACACTCCATTTGGCAGTCGTGTAAAAAAGGTAGATCACTGAAAAAAAAGTTTTAGAACGTCTAATTGTAATAACGGTATTTTTATCTGAACATAACCTGGCATTCCAAGGAAGTAATGACCTGTTATTCGCAAAAAGTAACGGAAAATATTTTGGTACTTGTTGAGTGACTTGGAAAGTACGATGTAATTATGGCTGAACACATTAAAAAAATTGAATCTAATAAAATCCATGATCATTACTTGGGTAAAGCAATCCAAAATGAGTTGATTAGTTTGCTTGGGACTGAAATACAAAATGATATCATTGAAAGAGCAAAGCAAGCCAAGTACTTTTCACTAATATTAGACTGTACGCCCGATATCAGCCACCAAGAACAAAATTGTCATTTACAATTCGTTTTGTTGAATGTACTGAAACAGTTGTTCAAGTAAAAGAGCATTTCTTGTCATTTTTTCCTATTGATGACACTACTGGAGAAGGTTTGACAACGGGCCTTTTGAAAGAAATTGAAGGGACCTGTCGGTTAGACATGAAAAATTGTAGGGGGCAAGGTTACGATAATGGAGACAACATGACTGGAAAATATAAAGGAGTGCAGTCAAGAGTTTTGTCAATGTTTCCTAAAGCTTTTTTCAATCCTTGTGGATGTCATTCACTTAACCTAGTAATTGGAGATGCTGTTGTTTCATCTGTTAAATTGTTTTTTTGTTTGGAGTTTTACAACGTTTGTACGTCCTGTTTTCATCATCTACTAAAAGATGGAAAATACTCAAGGAAAGTCAGTTGACGCTTACCGTCAAAGACGTTTGTGAAACTAGATGGGAGTGTAGAATCAACAGCGTAAGGCAGTCAGGTATCAAATGGTTGAAGTTTGTGAAGCGCTACAGGTAATGCAAGAGGAACTCATTGATCCAAAAGTGACATCTGAAGCCAAATCATTAGAAAACAATTTAACATGTTTTGACTTCATTGTCTCCCTTGTTGTTTGGCATGATATATTGTTTCAAGTAAACTTGGTCCTACTGGATACGTAGGTGCTGTAGCAACAGGCGAAGACATAGCTGAAGACTTGGAAATTGAAGCTGTTTACAAGAAGCAGCCTGAGAGAAAGAAAAAAAACGGCAATTTGATTATGAGTCCCGATACGAAGCCCCAACAGGTCCAGAGCACTTGTTTAAAACAGTTGTCTCTTACCCGCTTATAGATCAGGCTCTGTCATCCATTGAACAGCGCTTTCCACAACTTGAGACTCTTAACCAGCATTGGGGGTTTTTGTACAACGTGCAAACTCTTCCAAAATCCGAAATCTTTAAACGAAAATGTTTGAATCTTCAAAAAGTTCTTCAAGAACTCTTAAAAATAAATTAGGAGAAATGAAGAGGATAAATCAGGAGAAAGTGACATCGATGGCAACCACCTTTTTGAAGAGCTTAAACATATGGATGTATTTCTGAAGAACTCTGAAATAAAAATTCCTGTTCAAACTTTGCAACTTATTTCAAAAAGTAACACGATTGACTGTTTTCCTAATGTATGGATTAGATTGAGGGTTCTTTTAACAATTCCTCTCACGGTTGCTAGTGAAGAACGCAGATTCAGTACGCTCAAATTAATTAAAGCTTACTTACGCTCTACAATAACGCAAGACCGCGTATCATCTCTAGCAACAATTTATACTGAAAATGACATTGCAAACCAGTTAGATTTAATGAAAATTGTTAAAAGGTTACCTGAAGTAAAAGCAAGAAGAAAGAAATTTAACTAAACTTTCAAAAACCAAAATCTATGTTTTTTTAATTTTTAAAGAAGAACTTTATTGCATTAAATCTTGGTGTGACATTTTTAGTAAGAATAAACTTTACATGTGAAAAAACATTTGTTTTTTGATAATATCTGTTCATATACTTATAATGAGAAGAAGTGTACACTGACTGAATAAAATTATAGGAAACTGTTTGAAATTGATTCGTTTTATTTGATGTTTTGCACTCGCACTGAGCGTCCATGTGAAACACTTATTTAGGTGAGTCAAGTTACAGATTTATTAAGTTAAATTTTTAAAACAGGCCTTAGTGATAGTTAATGGGTTTCAAGAAAAATAAAATAAATATTTGTTAACATTGGAAGGTTATACAGTATATAGTTTAAATTTTTTTAATAATTTCATGTAGACCTACAGAATAGTTTTTTATGTGTAGGGCTTAACCGCAGCCACTAGTATAAAATAGTCATGATAAAACTTTTAAAGTATAATGTTATTAAATTAGTACTGTACTGATAAGAAAATGAGCATCACAATTTTTTTGTGGGGGGGGGGCGCAAAATTGTGTCTCGGCCCGGTGAGACCTAAAGTTTTGGGCCGGCCCTGACTTCGTTATTTTGCCAATAAACAAATAAAAATTTCTAGCTACATTTATGTAAAATTTAATTTTGAGAAAATTGATGTGTATAAAGCCTTTTAAAACTAAATACAAATTTAATATTCATGTTGAATGCGTTATCCAAGTCACATGTACGAATTAGTAACTAAATTACCTTAAATTGTCCGCCTTGTAACTTCTTGTAATTTTTCACTATGACGCGTTTCAGAGCTTATGCTCCATCATCAGATATTTATTAATAAAACTATCACTCTTGCCGAGGTCGTTACATAATACAAAATGTCAAAATTTCCATATGAACTGCACGCGGAAATATGGTGCGCACCCGTTCAAGTTTAATGGCGGCGTATAATAGTATTTAACATGGTATTTAAATTCCAAAATGTCAAAATACAGTTATTAAAAACTAGCTTGCATATTAAGTTCAATAAAATTTGTTTACAAAAGAAATAACTCCTAAGTATGCCACTGTGAAGATTAATTGCTCCTCCAAAGCTGCGAAATCAACACAACAATACGCTGAACGTTTTCGCGTTAAAGAAGAAATTAAGACATTATACATTAAAAAAATCTCTCCTCAGTATTCGTTTATTCAAATTGCATTTACAGATTCTGAACAATATTCATCCTGTCATCATTGATAAGGTTTTAGAAGCAGCAGACAGGTAGCCTACATATCTATTATTGTACGCTGCACACATTTTAATCAGTTACGCAAACTTCGTAGATTAGAGCATAATTATTGCCAAGAGTCCACTATTGTTTGTAAACACGCATTTTATGCTAGAGTCATAAACCTAGCTACAATAAGCGCTGATGATAACGAAATGAAACTTTTAAATAAAGGATTCAATTATAATCTTCCACCTGTCGGCAAAAACAAACTTATCTATGAGGTCGTTGAAGCGTAGCCTGCCATAAAAACTATTTCAAACCCGCACTTGCAAAATGAAGCACGTGTACTTATAAATAGTAAATTCAATAAAGCCATCAAACAGAACAATAATTTACCTCTCGTCTCACGGTGTCAGTCTAGGTACTCCGGTGAACATAGAACTTTATAACATATGAAAACAAAATTAATCGACAACAATGCCCGTATCGTTAAAGCAGATAAAGGAAATAAGCTAGTTATCATGGGCACTTATTCATACAATGCTAAAGTTCATGATTTTATTTCTAACAACATTAAACTATTAAAATCTGACCCCACTGAAATATATGTCAGGGAACTTAACAATTGTATTAACAAATGTATCAATTTATTTAATTAAAACACACGACGGTACCTAAAGCCCATCAACGCAAAGGCCCCGATATTCACAGGATTACCCAAAATTCACAAAGACAATATACCTCTCAGACCACTTGTGAACTTTACCACCGCCCCTGGCTTCAAAACAGAAAAACCACTTCTTCGTTTGATTAAAGATAATTTACAATTACGAAATAATCATAGTATTGTAAATAACACTGATTTCATTAACAGAATTAAATCCGTTGAACTACAACCTAACCACAAATTGGAATCATTCGACATAACTAATTTATATACAAATATGCCGTTCATAGATACATTACAGATTTTGAGAAACAATCTGTCTGATAGTTGTTGCATGAATACACAGATGATAAATGAATTAATCAACCTACTCGAGGTTGTTTTAAAACAAAATTATTTCACCTTTAATGGCTTGTTCTACTTTCAAGATGATGGACTGGCCATGGGCTCGCCCCTCTCCGGCCTATTGGCTGATATTTATTTTAATTTTTATGAGAATACGCACATGATAAATAATAATATATACGCAAAGAAAATACTATTAATATATACTATATAGAAACATTAACTATGTACATTAATGTGTAGGTAAGTCTTGAGGAATAAAATTTACATAGTCTAAACATTAATAATTTCTAAGTATACACGTTTTAATAAATATTCATATACTTTTCCGCATAATCTGCTGTGTAAAACCGCCATGATTGTTACGAAACAAAGCGGTGTTTTCCACCCTCAGTAAAATACAACGTAGCCACTTCACCAGCTTCCGTTTCTCACACCCTGCCGTTCTACTTATCGCTACAGAGATATTTCCCGTACCACACAATTCCCCTTCATTTAATGTTACAAATCTAATTATATGCGTTCTCAGAGCGCTGTGTCTATGAAGAAGTTCAGCGGTGTAATAAATATTCATCATCGATTGCTTCCTTAATCAGGCGGTCAGCAATTCTTGACAAAATGTTAATAAATAATATTTGCGGATGACGTATCACTACACTTTCCTAAAATAAAAATGTTAAGAGATTCCCGAATCGAACATTATAATACTTTATTCGTTTCATTAAAACATAATAATTTTCTTGTACTGATGTCACTTCTGTGTGATGTTATAATCATTGACGAATCCCATTTGCTTTACACACCAAAACAGTATAATGTGACACAGTGACAGTGTAAAGAAAACTTGATGTACAGTATTAATTACTATTTAAAAGTATGGTGTCATCCAAATGATATTTAATAGCTGCTATCAACTGAATAACTATTCAAAATCTTTTAAAACTCAAGGGAAGGTGAATTTCCTATAACATAATCACACAAACAGTAGAGTCTGGTGTTAACAGATATACGAGGGTTGTGTGATAATCCTGAGCAAAAATAATGACACACAAATATTCTGTAATTATTTTTTTGCGTATTTTTCTTTAAGGTCACAGTAATTTGTCTATCGCTTTTCAAACTTCTTTTGACCTCTTTATGAAGTGAGACTTGTCCAACTCTGGAAAGTAAGAGTTTATTTAACTAATCACTTTAAAACTGCATGAAAATATCTTATATGTAAGAAACATGTTCGTACTTTGGAACCAGTAACAGTCTGAGGAGACCAAGTATGCAGGATGCAGAGAGCGAGAAAGAAGCTAGCAGCGTTATTTGAGTAGATACTCTGTTGCAAGTACAAATAATGAGCTCGAGAATTGTCATAATGGGTAATAACATTACTCTAACAAACTGTAGAATTTTGCCGTAATTTGTTTATTATTTACCTGACCCGTTATAGATGCAGAGTACTTCCCGGTTATTTTGTTGGCCTTCACCATGTAGTTGATTAGATTATACTATCGATGTCTCCCGCCCTCCGCCCCAAGAAAAACATTTATCATAAACTTTCTTCTTGACGAAATCGCTTTCGTTTTCTTGTCCACTGATTCGGTTGTACCATCCTACCATTTTAATTGCATTTTACTTACTACTATGTGAAACGTATCATAATAAGCTTCGAGGTCATTGCGGTATTGCCATGTCACTTCACTCACGCACTACACTCACACTCACGGGCGCGTTACCCTCCGAAGACAAACAAACGTCAGCGCATTCTTGTACAATAAACATAACACACACACACACCTCACGCTACTACACAGGTTAGCTACTACGAACAAAGAGAGAAATAAATCCTCTCCTTTCCTCTGTTTTTTCTCTCTTTATATAATTTTTGTGTTGTTTTCAATTTTGTAAGTAATATTTTAATATATTATTTTCTTTATTCTTTATTATTATGACAGTTGTCTTTGCATTTTATTTGTTTCTAAAACAGTCATTAGGTTATATGTTATTTAATAAACACTTCATTTTTGAACAAATTTGCTAAAGAAAAATTATGCACATTATAATACAAAATATACACAAAAATTTACGTATTACAAATATTTTTAAATTCTTTCAACCAGAACTGGATTCGCTATCTTCTAAAATTTCTTCCGTCACTGCAGTTACTATAGTCTACGTTCTATAGCCAAATCTCCAGGACATTCTTTCTTGTAGTCGTCCTTTTGAAGCTCTTCGGAATGTCGAACGCATTTTCTCAAGTCTTCAACCGTTACTTGAGGCGTACAACCTCATGACACATTTCGTAGGCTATTTGATCATTTTCATATATTTTCAGCGCATTTATTATTTCGTTTTTGTTTAGCAATTGAGCCCTCCTATCTTGCATGGAAAATTCAATTTTATGATTTTTCAGCCATCCTTGAATTTCCATTTTCTCCAGTTTGATTTAGGAGCTTTCTCAGCAAGTGCAGAATGATAACTCGTGTTATCTATTACTATGACGGAACTTTCTTCCAGTAAATAGAGAAAGCTGACGAACCACTCTTTAAAAAGTTCCGAATTCCTTTCGTTGTAATAATCTGTATTTAATGAAGATTTGTATGCGTGGAAAATTAATTTGCATTCCTTCGCGAAGCCTGTTTCAGCTGACCCCGCATGAAGTACAATTAATCTGCCACCTTTTCCGACTGGCACTTTTAAACCACCCCTTTCCTCTGGGTCCTGCCAAATCATTGATTTCCTGTGATCTTGGTTCACCCATGTCTCATCCAAATAAAATATGGGTATTTTTAAACTGTCATTCCTAATTTGATGCATTTTTCTCAGAAAAGTAGCGCGAGCACAAGCAATATCTGCTTTTTCCATTAAAATTTTGGCCGTCATTACACTTTTCTGCAAAATCTGTTTCAAAATTTACTGCGCTCATTTCTTGGAGCCCCTAAAATTTATTTGTTCAGCCAACTGCTGTTGGATTTTTCCCAATGTTGGGTATTCTCCACGTTCATAAAAACTAAAAACACATCTTCGCCTACAACATCTTTGTCGAAGTTGTCCAAATTGTTATTGTCGGCTACTTTTTAAAATGCTTCCGCGGCGTACCAAACTTAGGTTCATTTCCTTCACACTTACTCACGTCTCGCTTTACGCCTTGAACTGTCGATCGACTTACTCCACTAGCTTCGGCAGTCAACTCTTGAACCCTTTTAAAATTCAAATTTTCAACTTTCTTGGGATCGTCCGCGAGACTCTGTAAAAAGTTGTAAACATTGGCAATTATGTGTTTCCCTTGCTTCCCTAAGTCCTTTTTACCAGATCTTCTTCCTCTGTTTGATGACACTGTAGGAATTTGAGGATCCTCAACAATTTGTAAATTATTATTATCATTCATCGTGAATAACCCTTATAAAATTATTAAATAACAACAATAATACAATATCACAAAAATAATTAGTAAGAACTTTAAACGCGTAATCCTAGAAATACTGAATGTAATATGTGCGTTGGTAATGTTGAGAAGACGGAGATGGTTAACCTGTAGCAAGTGGAATGACTTGTCAATAGAATGTGAAGTGTTTACATCAGACCTTCCCTCCCCGCCTTTGCCTACGCAGAACCAAGTGTAACGTGCGACAACGCTGTAGGGCGTGGGGCGGCGAAGAGCTGTTACTATTGCGTAACCTCGAAGCTTATTATGGCAAGTCCCGTACTATAACTGATTCAAATCTTAGAATTCATCTGAATTTCTGTGAAACCGGTCCAAATTGCACTTTGAACTGCTCGCCTGTTTACGTCATTGATCGATTGTTAACACGGCAACTTTCTGTTCTCAAATTATTTATGAAAAATGTTGGAGTCTGCAGCAGCCCAAAACATATCATGCAATTTCAGTACTTTGTCCTACGTCACCATATTATGGACTCTTACAATACTCTCTGGCTAGTGACTTTAGAAAGGCGTCTGCAAATTTAATGTACTTAACTCGTTCGGACGCAACGGAAGTCAGGAAGCCACTGAAAAAAACCTTCTACGTAAACCTTCAAACGCGCCATTATACGCCTATTCATCAAGCCTATCTTTAATTTCTGCCGCAAATTTGGTTTTGAAAAATCAATGTGTAATCAACACACGGGACGTAATTATCTTCTGTATATGGGCGGTAACAAGAGCTGACCGGCTAAAATTGCTGCCAGTCACACCTAAGTGTCAAAGGATTTTAAAAATGTTTATACATATGCCTTTGAAGAAAGATATAGGGAGAACGTCATAAAATGAACGCCATCTCTCGTCTTTCGCACGGACGACCCTAATAGGTTGAGAGATAAAAGGAACCAGGAAATAGTTTTCTCCGATATTATTTTTACAAATATTTTGAGCCGAGTTTTGAAAAAACTCGGCTGTTTTTTATGTTAACGAGGGCGGACAGCGCCGAATTAATTAATTGATTGACTTACCGGCGCCCGTCTTGTTATGCTATCCGCCGTGCCGATCCGCGCGCGCTCTGGGACTAGCGCTATGTAACATTTTTGCAGTCGTTGTATAAACCAGTCCTGTAACAGCATTCAACGTAGAAGGTCGTTCTCATTCGCCTGACAGCTTCGAGTTGGATTTTTTGTCTACTATATATAACTATGCCTAAATAAAAGCTACGCGACTCTCCGGTAAGTGTGTCTAAGGTATATTACTTATTGTTTAATAAAACTAAATTGTATTTAACTTAATATCAACGCCGATGCCGGGCGATATATTTGCATAGAGTCACCACGTGGCGTGCATCAGGCTAATTTCTGATTATTCATGTTTCGAATGTTAACGCTGGCTAAGATACAGTATTTTACAGTTTTTTGTGCCTGTTTATATTATTAATTATAGCAAATGGGGCGTAAGAAAATTATTTTGTGATTTTGTTGAAACGAACGTGCCTCACAAACCTGTTAAAGTTTGCTAGCTCATGTCGAAATTATAGTAGGTAATTAAGTGGTTGACGAACAGTTATGAATAACTATTTATTTGATTAAATGTTTAATATATTTAATATAAAATAATTTATTTAATTCAGTAGGTAGTTTCAATGTATAAGTAAATTTTCTGGAAATTTTAAACTGGGCATGTCGTAATGTGTGAGTTCAGCTGGGTAAATGGGGTATTGTGATTTATTGAACATGTGAGTAATTACCAATATAATTGTGCAGGGTTCCCGATTAAGTCGTCTATCTGTCTCGCTCCAGCGGATGGCCGATCACCTGCCGTCCATGGAGTTAATCCAGTAACTTTCCGTTTTGGCTGTCAGGGCGAAGGGACGACACACGCTACAAGATCCTCAAGCCTTGTGCTGTAATACCAGGTGACATTTATGCCTTTTAAAAAACGTTTGTGGCCGCTACACTTTAGATCGAGATATTTCGGGAATGCTCCAGTTAAAAACTTTGTTGTGCACAAGTCCAGCGGGACATTTGGGTTAAATATTGTCTGTTTCATTTTACAAATGCTTACGCCCCAGAGAATTTGTAAACCCAGCCAGGGTCATGCATCACCCGATTTGATGTTAGATTTTTTTCTACTGTAAATGTGGGCGGCACTGATTGTTACTAAGCTGTATTAGCGTTAATTATGCATGCACGGGTGCCTCAGTACCTTCTTGGGTGTTATATATATTCATTTATTTGGGTATTTGATTTTGTTATTAATTTAAAGGTTTGGGGAGGTGCTTTAACCTGTGGATGTCACCTGTTGGTGCCGTTATCCACAGGTCCATAACATGTCATTGTTTGTTGGATCTGGTCCGGGCGCATGGCCGTGCCTGAGGTCAAGTCGGTTCTTTATGAACACCTCAAGTATGTTTCATCAAATTAAATCCAAAGATTCTGCTTTTAGGAAATTCATTTTAACTGTTTAAATAATTTTGTAATTACTAAACTTTTTCCATAGGCAGTACATGAATTGTTAAGTTTTCTTTTTGATATTTCATAATAATACTTCACTGATAAATGTTAACGAAATGTAAAACAAATCAATACCAGTGCTAAGTTATTTTGGGTGGTTACGTTCCACTGATTTTTGCTCAAAATTTTGTCTTTTTGTAAGAATATAAAAGAAGTGAGCATATGCATTTTATGAAACCGTGCAGCCATGTTGACCTCGTGATGGCACATTTATTATTATTTGGGGCACAAATTTGATATTTCACGTTTATACTTGGTACTTAAGTGCCGTTCTGACTATTTTGCCAATTTGACTTTGGCCTTTCATTTACTTAGATTTTTTTTGGGGGGTGTTTCTACTCTGGTATTTTATGACTTGTTATTTGTTTTTGGGTTTGTTATTTGAGAAGCTTTTGAAGCTGGCCGGGTACTTGATCTGATTAAGGTGGTTTGAGGGTGGTAGGATAACAATATATATATATATGCTGTCAACCAGGTGGACATGTGTGTGTGTGGTATTTATATGTATATATATATATATATATATATATATGTTTCCTATGTGTATCTATGTTAATTATATGTTGTGTGTCATGCATTTACGAGATTATTAAATTGTTTATACGTTCTGTTATATATATATATATATATATATATATATATATCATGTTCATAGCTTATGTTGCTTACTGGGAGGGTCGATGCTATGCGCTGTTCTTAAATTATTTAGAAATACATGTATGCTGCTCAGTGATATTAACGTCAATTATTTGGAGATGCATATGTATAGTATTGAATTATAATAACGATTTTGAGCTATTCTTATGAAGGTGAAAACACTCGCAATCATAACTTAATTGTAGGAAGATGCAGATATGTGCACATGCATACTATTGAATCTTATTAATGAATTGATTTATTATTCTGATTATGTAAGATTGACTTTAATTATTTAAAGGCGCATATATACATATACTGGGGAATTAATTGTACGAAGAAAAAAGATTCTAATAAACTTGTTATTGTTGTCTTAAAGCAGAGTTTCATTTGCAAGTCCCGTCTCACTGGACCCAGCGCATTTTTTCCCTTCTCTAGGCCTTCCGCCTAGTTCTAAATAACTAGTGGCCCCTCTTTCAAAAAAAAAAAAAAAAAAAGGAATTTTTGAGTTTTTTTTATGAGGCATAAAAAGTTGAAAGAGGGGTTTCAGTTTATATTAAAAATGTTTTGTATCAAATACTTTGTCTAAGATCCTACAGCATCTGTCAAACTGTTACTCAGTAAACGCAGCATATATTGAATATCAGAAATTGTTTTAAGAATTAAATTAAATCTGTTGATACATATCCAAGAGAAAACATTTTACACAATCAAAGCAGCCTTATAGTGCCTACGGTATGTGGAAGGTAGATGAAAATTAAAGTTAAGAAGAAATAAACAAAACTGAGTATGAAATACAAACAGTTTTGTACGTTTGTAATTTAATGATTTTTTTTTAAGTTTACAAAGAAATGATGAATATAAATTAATTACAAAGCTGGAATATAAATTAATTATTTTACGAAATAAAACTCGGAAAGAAACCCGTATGAAATTTTATAAAACAGTAGTTGTTCCGACATTCCTTTACGCAATTGAGATATGGGCCCTCGGTAAAGGGGAAGAAAAGAAAATTCAGGCTGCCGAAATAAGATTTCTGAGAAGTGTCCAAGGATTCTCCCTTCTGGATAGGAGAAGAAACATAGACATTAGACAAGACTTAAAGATCCAGTCTTTAAATGAGACGATTAAGGAGTATAAGAGGAGATGGTGTGGACATGTGGCCCGAATTCCAGATACCAGATTGCCAGTGGCAGCTCTCAAGTACAAGCCGAGTGGAAAGAGGAATGTTGGTAGACCGAGGAGGAGATGGGTTCCGGAACAGGCCAACTAGGGCCTAATCCCTGTAGTGAAGATGATGATGATAAATTAATTACTTGTTTACACGTATAATTCTGTGAGATGCTGAACGAGAAAATAAGTTAGCGGTTTATAATATAATGTATTTAGAATTAATAATTATTATATCTGTGGGTTGAGGGCCTTTGTAATTAAAAAGACTATCACCAGTTGCGCTGAATCAGCTGTAAAGAACATTGCGTCCAGCCGCACGTGGAATACTCATGGAAACCTTGAACGATCAACAAGATTCAAAGCTGCTCAAGCTGGAGAATATAGGGGGCACAGCTGTATCTCTAATCACTCTGAACATCCGAAAAGTGGATGTAGTGTGCAAAGACCTACTTAACTACGGAGGCAGAAATTACGACGGAGGGAGTTTGCCCCACAATGCGTTGTTGCATGCCGAAGACTAGCGGTCCGAAGTGATTGCTTGATTAGCGCTCCTATCTATGTCTCACGTCCTCAACATGAACAGGTAACAGGACTACCCTGCCGGGAAGATCAGAGCAGGCTCTGATACTCATAACTCATAGGATAAGTGTACGACCTTCCATCCCTTAGCAAATGCCGTGTTTTCAGTGTTTGCGTTTTGTGTAGATTGAATCAAGATCAAGACATCCACCTGTAGGGAGTAGGCTCATTGTGACGACCCCTGTGCTCAACCTATGAAGTGTGTCAACTCCGGTAGTCAACATTCACCTAGATCCTTCAATTATCTCGTTTATAAGCAAGAGGTGGTTATTCAGGAAGTATGGACCCTGAAGAAAATTAGCTACTTTTACGCAAAGAAACTTGTACGCCCAGTCAACGGATAAATATGTAATGCACACGCTGTAAAATCAAAATTTTCACCAGCCTCTTTTGTACAGATGTTGGATAATCCGTATCCCTCAGGCAGGTGGTTGTTCATCCAGAACACGAATACCTTGGTGGAACACCGCTGAGAGACAGTGAAAAAGTAGCGACAAGAAGCGAAAGTGGGAAAACTACGTCTCGACTATTACAAGGTGACCCCAGTGACAGAAGTATAAAAAAAGATCAGTGTAATCGTTGGTACATCAGTGTTTAAGCCTATCAAATATGTAAAATTGATTCTATGGCCTATCATGATGATGAATTGATATGTATTCGGATACAATTAGTTATATCTTGACCGCCCAATATGGCAGTAATAAACAAAGCTATCCTAGAAAGAAAGCAGACGCACAAAAACATCTTAACTTTGAAACTGAAAGGCGTAGGATTTACAACTTGCTCTTCACGATGAGGGACCTCCAGTAGATCTTCGACACACCAGCGGGTCAGGAAGATATTCCTTACACCATTATACGTCAACGGTGGCTATGACTACACTACTGGCACCTTAAACATCATTTGGAAGCAAAGGGACTTCCCTAGGCGATGAAAATACGTGATTGTCATTCTGCTTCTGAAGGCCGGGAGGACCCTTTTAAAGCACAGAGCTATAGTTGATCTGATATCGTTAACGTGTTGTTTTGGGAAATTATTGGATAGTATGTTCTCCTACAGGCGCAACTGGTGCCTTGAAAAACACCGTCTACTGTCCGCATACCAGTCCGGGTAACGGAAGCAGCATTCTACTACCTTATACCGTATATCTGGAGAACGTAGTTGGAAACTTTCATCAGAGGAAAACACATGATTTCTATCATTTGATAAAACACGGACACACAATATCATGAAACAGCTGTAAGATTTGATGTTCAGAGGTAACCTGAACAAATTTATGTCGAGGTGGGTGTCTAAGGGATAAGACTATCCATGTTAGGGTCAGGCAATCGGTATCTCTCCTACACGAACTGGAAAAAAAGTACCTCAGGGATCTCCGTTGAGCGGCACGTTTTTTAGTATAGCTATAAACGGTATCTTTAAGCGTATATAAACGTCAGTTGGCAAGTGTTTGAATGTTGATGATCTTGTACTGTTCTACTCGAAGAAATTATTAAACGTAAAAATGCAAGGCGCTATAGACACGTTGGGTGAAAATGCTGACAGTATAGGTTTTACTTCCTCGGCAACAAAGACGACCTGTGTCCACTTCTGTCGAAAGGGAGGAAGGCGTCCGAACCCGATGCTCACTATTAACGGTGTTTAGTTGCAATACTAACTGAAATCAGATTTTTAGGTATAAGTTTTGACAGACACTTCATATGGAATGCACATGTGGACGAATTGGCTACAAAGTGTAAATCCTCGTATTAAGCGCATCTACCATATAGCCTAGTGAGCTAATAGAGAAATATCATTCACTTGATGTTTAGGAAAATTATTGGAGAGGATAGTAAATAACCGGCTTATCTTGAAAAACACAGCCCACTGACCGCGCACTAGTGTGGGTCCTAGAGCACCATTCTACTACTGTAGGCCTACATGAGATCAAATGGTATGAAACAGGTTCGTCCAAGAAAAACACATCGTTGCGGTATTATTTGACTCGAAGAAACAATATGATAAAACATGGACATACAGTGCCATAAAATGACTGTAAACCTTGGTGGTTCATAGGTAACTGCCCTAATGTACTGTATCTCCATCTTTCTCAGAGATAGGATTTTCTGAGTTCGAGTCAAACACTTAACATCTACATAGGCCTACATACGGAACGGAATATATGGTATGCCCATCTATGGCTCATACTATTTTACAAAATACGGAACTTTATCCGTAGTCGATAGTGTCGTTCTACGCGCTTCTCGACCGGCCCAGCAGGTGCGTGTTTCTGCCAAGGCCGCTCTCAAGTATTCTCTAGTCTCCGGAGGGAACATCTGCGGACTATAAATAGGCAACAAGTTAGTTTAAGTGGCGATTTATTCAAGCGAGTTGCGAAGTATTGTAACAAAGTGTTATTATGTGGAACTCTATTATTTGACATTAGTATTGCGTGTGGACAAATTTAACTGCAATTATTGTACGAGTTGATTACAAATTGTTATTTGTGATTAATTAAAGCTGAATATTAGTGATTTCATTGAGTGGTTTCTGGCTCATAGGGCGATCAGAGTGAGACTGTCGTAACAGTGGTGTCAGAAGTGGGATGGACTCTTTAACAGTAGAAACAGAGCAGATTTCATAGAAGAGTAGTGTGAATGGTAATTGCAAAAAAAAGAATGGATACCAGTCAGATGATAGAAGCATTATGAGCAACACAGGAACAACGAAAAGGAGAACAAAGATAGGAAAGAGAAGGAACAGGAAATCGGCAATAGGAGAAACGTAAGCAGGAAGCAGAAGAAGCAGCAAGACGACATGACGAGAAAATAAGCGTAAAAATGAAACACCGGAAAGACGGCAAAAAGAAGATTTAGACGTCAAGTAGACGACGTTTAGGAGTTTACGCAAGAGGATACCACTGCAAAATTCGTCCTGGTACGAGGTGAGCTGAACAAACGATTTGAGAGAATATCTGAAATAGAAAAATCTGTGTCAACTATGAAAACAAATAGGTTTGTCAAGTTTAAAAGATTCTATTACAAATTCAATAAAACAAATTAAAAATAAAGTCAAACATTTATTGAAGGAAATAGTTAATACAGAAATACCATTAATGAATGCTGAAGAAGATACAAAAATATCAGAGAAATCAAACACCCCCATTAAGTGTACTAGTGCCAGTTTACGCAAAGCCCCCAACGTTTAACAGAAGTACTCACTGGGCAATGTATCTTTGCCAATTTGAAGCTGCCGCTGGTCTAATGAAATGGACAGAAGAAGGGAAAGACCTTCCACTCACTTTTGCTTTAAAAGAACCTGAAGCAGAGCTAGTACGGAAAGTATCATCTGACAGCAAGAACAGCTATGCCTAATTAACAAATGTTCTGGAGTTACGGTACGGTGACCAGCATTTGTGCGAACTGAACCGTATTCAACTTAAAGCGAGGTGACAGCTTTCAGGGAATAGCTTTCAAGGGTTTGAAGCAAATGTCGACTGACTGACGAGATTGGCTTATCCTGAAGAATCGGAGGACTTCAAAACGTGGATTGCTCACATTGTGTTTATTGACGGTATCAGAGATAATCAATTACAACAAGTGTTAAGAATGGCACGACATCAGAATAGGTCAGACACTCTGGTTCATGCTCACCGTCTTGAAACTGCCAAATCGGCGACTTACATTAGTCAACGTATGCCATCGCGTTGTAACCAAACGGAGCCAATATTACAGTACCGTCATAACGGACGAAGTAAAGAGACTATTCATGAACAACAGTTTACGAAGGAAGTAGAACCACAACGATTTTTCTAACCAAAAGATAAAGCCAATAGACCTAAGTGTTACAATTGTGGGACAAGTGGCCATTTTCAGGCGGATTGTTGACAGACGAAAAATCGGAGAGAAGAGCGTGATCGCACCAATTGGAGAAATAAAGCTCCAGAACAGCACACAGTTTCGAAGCTACATAAGACCAGTGGAAACTAGATCGTTAATGGGTTTGCGGAAGGTAAACCGACATCATTTACAGTTGACACGGGCGCTACAGTGTCCATTGTGCGCCCTGATTTAGTTAGCAAATGTCAATTTGGCTATTGTACAATACAGACTGTGACAATTGTACAATTCCCGTCGAAGTGTTAGGAAAGGTAGACGTACGTGTACGCCTGGGTCTTCTCGTGTTTAGCCACCAAATGCTGGTTGCAGACATTGTCGATGAAGTGATTATTGACACGTACATTATGAATGCCTACGGATTCGTTGTGGACTTAAAGAGATAATGTCCTGAAAGTGGGCCGAGAGGAGATAAAGCTTTGCATAGCTAAAATGACGGTCTGGGAACCATTCGATTAAGCAAGAAACTGGCCAAAAGAGAAGTCGACAGGTGTCATCAAGAGGAACCTTTTCTATTGCAGGCAAAAATGGAAGAAGAACGTGCAAAGGAAGTAGAAATGTGTAACACGACAAAAGAAGCGAATGGCAAGTCAACTATGGGTGTCGAGGCAAGACTCATGCTTGTTCCTGAATTAATGGAGGGAAAAGTTACTAAAGATGAAGTTCCGTAAGAAGTCGTTGACGAAAACCAAACAGACTTGAACCAGCTAATAGGTCATCAGTACACGAAACGACCGGCATGACTTCAGCAAAATTGGTGTTTGGGTGAGAGATTCGTCTTCCTGGGGACTTGGTGTTCGGATCACATGAGACTCAGTCTAATGATCCACAGAACCCTTCCTCGCAATTAGAAAACCACTACGAGATATGCATCGCTTGATAAGAGGACGGCCGAAGATAGCCAGTGATAAAGTGAAAACTCGGTGCGACATTCGCAGCAATAGAGTGGGTTTCCAAAAAGGAGATTGGTTTTGTTATACAACCCAAAGCGCCATCGAGGTCGCTCACCTAAACTTGAAACTGACTTGAAATGACTTTACGCTGTGAAAAATAAAATCAACGATGTAGTTTATCGGATGCAACAAAAAGGGTAGCGACAATTCAAGGTCTTCCACCTAGATTGCCTGGCCAAGTATTCCTTCAGAGACGGATTGCCAGTACGGGACTTACAGGCTTAAGGAGGGGGAAATGTTACGCAATATGAAACGTTGTTATGCAATGTTACAGTCGACAGCGTTGTTATACGCGCTTTTTGACCGGCCAACAGGTGCGTTTTTCTGCCAAGGCCGCTCACAAGTGTTCTCTGGTGTTTTCGAGTGCGAGTGTCTGTTGTTGTTAAGGACGAATGTTATGGAATATCTGGTGACTATAAATAGGCAAAAGGTGCAGCTTAGAAGTCAGTTTAAGTGGCGATTTATTCAAGTGGGTTTCGAAGTATTGTGGCGAAGTGTTATTGTTGGGAACACTGTTATTTGACATTATTATTGCCTGTGGACAAATGTAACTGGAATTATTGTACGAGATGATTACAAATAGGTATTTGTGATTAATTAAAGCTGGTGACTAGTGACTTTAGTGACTTCATTGGTGTCTATATTTTGCTGTCTACTGCACCATACGAAGATCAGAGTGACCTTCGTAACAACATATTAATCGTTTAATTTACTATATTACACCACACTAACAACATATCAACTACATAAATATATTTAACAACATTAAACATACAGTGGCCTTTACACAATATTAGTTTTAATTTATTTTTTCAATTTATTTTTATTGAGTCTAGTTAATAACTATTAAGCGACTTTATTCTTCCATCTATGGTAGAAGTGTACAATGTACTCACTCCTCACTATAGTTTGTACTACTTTTTTTAGTTTTGCACTACACTTTACTGCAGATATTTCTTTAAACACTTGACTTTCTACGTCATTTTAAGCGGTTTCTGTCTCTGCACTCGCCAAAAGAGTTCAGCATTACTAAGAAGTTATATTACTTCATTATTTTTGTGTTTATGAAACCTTTGTACACATTTAACCGCAAAACCTTTAATCTCACCAGAAACCCTATGTATTTCAATCTCGATGGGTGTCATCTTCCCTCATATACCACGGTGCATCGACAATACTGCGAATAACTTTATTTTTAAAAGCTTGAATTATTTTGATGTTGGATTTCTTTGTGCAACCGAAAGGTGTACACCAGAAACCAACATTGGTGGGTTTATGCACAGTTATGCGGTGTATTCCAAGTAGCTACCATATTTTACTGAATTCTCTTCCAAATTGTTTTTTTCTTGACACGTTATTTCCATATAAGCTTAGAATCTACAGTAAAGTCCTAATACTTTGACGAATTTGCAAGTGGAATTAATTTATGATTGACTAACATAGGAATGTGCTTATTTTCCTGTTGGTGAAGTTGATGCGTCGATTTTGGCTCATTCAGTTTAATACATGCATATAGTACATTTATTTTATTGCCCATCTAGTGGTATTAATAACTGCTATCTGAAAACTGTTTGTTGCAGTTTTTACATTGTTACCGGTAGCTAATAATTTAGTATCATCAGTAAATGTAGCAATTATCATCCCATCACATTTCGGAATATCTCCTGTGTATAACAAGGATAGAATAGGTCCAAGAGGATTCCCTTGCGGTAACCGTTACATAACTCAACGTTTGTAAATCAGACGAATGAAATTAATCCTTAACTGTGGACTGGTTTTCGACTACGCTAGAAACCTAATGTTTAGGCAGGAAGTGGATGTTATCTCGACCGCGTACTTATACACGCAAAATTAATGAAGAAGGTTGTCAAATTTAAAATAGGATCAGAATAGAGTAAACCAAATAAATTGAATTCCCACAATTCGGTAAATGAAGCAAGTTGAGCTATTGCGGAAGTAACTTAATAATCCGGAATTAAGTAGTTGATTTAACTTATTGTATTAAACTGATTTGTAACACAAATGTTATGCGACTCGCACACATGTTATACCCCTGACGTATTTAACACTTAGTGTTTAGTGAATACAACAAGGATAACAGAGTTTTGACTAGAACGTGTGATCCGCCAATGTGTGGGAGGTTCTACGTTAGTGAGTCCCGAATACGTCAAGGTCTCAGGGCACCAGGACCTCCCCTATTGGTCCTAGCAGCCTACTCGAAGGCTTTGCAGCCATAGTCATATTATTTCCTCAGTACTCGTGTGACCAAAATGTCAGATTCAAAAACACATCCTGAGATTGAGGGTTCCCTTTTAAATCCTCGTCTATAAAAGAGCCCTCCTCGGAGGGTGAACTGAAGGAGACACTACACAACAGCTAATGACAAGAGGTTTTTTACACCATCAGTCAGTACAACTGCGGTATCTAAATTCCTGTTCGTGAAGACGAAAGCGAGGGACTTCACGGAAGTTAGTCCTTTTTTAACCGAGTAAGCTGTAACTATTGTGCTGGACCAGTTATCACGGACATCAGGAAAACAGCTGGTAATCTATTGATTGAGACGCTAACGTACCAGCAAGGGATGTGATTACTTGAAGAAGTTCGGCGACAAAGATTTTGAAATAAGGCGCCATACCTCCAGGCCACAAAAGGGGTTTGTAGTATGTCGTGACTTACTTAACTGCATTGATAACTGCATTGGTGACTTACATCAACTGCGGTGAGAAACATTCTCAGGTCAAGTTAGGTTAGGGAATTGTCCAATGTAGAAACAAGAGCTAGCCATAAAGAAGGTGAAAACATTACAGGTATTCAACTATCTCAAAGTATTCACAGTGAACAAAGTTGTTTGCCTAACAATCAGGGAAAAGTCAGTTTCGCACAGGTTGTTAAAAATACATTGGCATCCACACCAACTGTGAAAGAGATAATGCCTGCAGTTACGCGCTTCATTATATAATTCGCTGAATTTTATTCATCTTTCAAGAAAGTAAAGAAAGTGCAATATCAAGCATGAATACAGCTGATAACGTCAGCTCAGCTACAAGACCCTCTTCCGCCAAGAAGGGAGGAATCAAACCTTGTGGCTTGTACCACCATATATCGCTCCGTACTCCAGTACACTAGCTATGAAGGACTTGTTAAAAACAAAAATACGGAGAAGAAATGTCCCCGAAGAACAGGAGATGAGTTCTGAATTAAAGTTCAGCCCCATTACCGGGGTCAGTGATTTAACCGTCCTTGGTAACTTGGTAGAGGTTGGCAAATTGTGGAAGGCGAAAGGTTGGACAACAGGAAGCCAGGGGAACTAAGCTCGGTCCATGGCAACTAACTTTCGACATCTAACGTGGAGAGCATTCTTCAGTGGAACGCTGCATTTTTCCTCATTGCGAACTAAAGATGCTACTGGCCAGACATACACCTATGTGTGTGTGTGTCTGCACGAAACACATCTGAGGCCAGAAAAAAAAATGGAATGAGTGGATATGAGTTCTACCGCTGTGACGTTGCACCAAACATCAGACCTAA
Source organism: Magicicada septendecula (assembly GCA_034769895.1). Taxonomy (NCBI): domain Eukaryota; kingdom Metazoa; phylum Arthropoda; class Insecta; order Hemiptera; family Cicadidae; genus Magicicada; species Magicicada septendecula. The sequence goes on from CM068368.1 coordinate 625,738,573, forward strand.
GGGAGGTGCTGTTATGTTCCTTAGCAACACATAGCCCCCCCCCCTTTACGTCTACCTCAAACAACTGCTACAAACACCAGAAGGCAAATTAGTAGGTCAGACTTTATGATATATTAAAATTTGATAATTATTTATCAAAATGTAATCAACTTTTTACTTCTGTCTGCGTAAAACTGTGTCTCTCCATTATACAGATTACAAAGTTAAGCTAACAAAATTAGTAAATTACTATTTATACTAACGTATTACTGAGAAATTATAAAGTCATTTTGTTAATTGAAAAATAATAGACATGCAATCCAAAGTGCTATTGGTATTTGGTAATTGACATAATCGGTACTAATGTTATAAATTAACTATACCACTCCTAATTCTTTTAAGGTCATGAGACTCACAAACGAGTGTGTGATGTACCGTAGACTTTCTCTTCTCGATAAACTAACTTAACCATCCATATATTTTTTTATAGTATGCAACAGAACGAATAGACGCAGACAGTGGAGATGTGGCCTACAGAGAAGTGCTGTACTCGACAACCTGCACAGGGAAAGAGTCCAAAGGTTTGCTGGCTCTGATTTATTGATTTTGGTGTTTTTTTTAAGTGTCAATGTCTGACGTACTGCACACAGGACAACGCAGCAACTAAGCTTTACACGCACCAGTATAACGAAAAATTTAGTTTTAATCATCGACCGTTTTCTGAAACACAGAGTTTTGTTTTGCGCTATGGTATTCGATGACATGCAAGGCTCTATACGAACTAGAACAAAATTTTCTATGTTAATTGCCAAAAACAAGGACACCTGTAAAGTATTTCACTACAAATCTCAGAAATATTAATTTAGTATAATCCTTCTACAATTGCTCTGATATTCCCCTAAATTGCATAAGAATTTGCAATGATATGATTGTAGTTGTATTTCGCCCTTCACCTTAATTTTATGTTGAAACCGTTTCGTGGTCGTTGTTCGTATCTACTAACTTTTTAAAGTCATTATTTTTATTTCTTCTGCATTCAGACCTTATTCGTTTATATACGGTACAAAGGCTAGAAGTGACATACTCAGTGTTATTGCTTTAACATGATTGTGTGTGTATGCATCGTTGCGACGAAATATTTTTTTATTTGTAATTTATTAAAACTTCGTATAAATAATAATTACATAGGGTCGTGAGACCAACAATTTTCCAAACACAGTTGATTATAAAAAATGTTAAGTATTAAACTGTGCAAGAAAATTATAAATTCTCATGTTTATTTAATAACAGGTCACTGAAACATACAGATTCCATTGACGAATACGTGAAGAATCCTGTAAATTTTATAAACTTTTGTATGCTTACGGTAAGTAGTATATATGTGAAAATTTAATATCGTTTGCCAACTAATATGTAAACCTCAAACAATTTAGACAATATAATTGTTACGCACATAGTATTCTTGAAAGTGAAAAATGTTTTTAATGTAGACTGTGAACACCAGAATGTTACAAAAGTTTAAGATAGTGGAGCGTAGAAAATTTTATGACACAAACAATGTAAAATAGGAAAGCTTTTGAAGAGATATAAAATGTACCGACAGATAATTAATTAATTAATTATGTATGTTCAACATATTCACATGAAAAAAGGAATCGTTGGACATTATTCCTAAAATTGTTAGATGGGAGATTACGTTTGCAGTACTTAATAAAATGGTGGGGTCGCTAGATAAATACTCTAGTAACATACATTAAATTATATCATTCTTTTCTGAAGGTACAAAATTGAAACTTGATTCGCCAGATGTTCCTTCAATTGCAGCAAATGGTTAACAATGATGGTGGTAAAAACGTATGCCCTATCAGTTACAAACAATTTAAATAATAAAACGTATCATAGAAATTAGATTTTAAACCACATGATATGTATTCAGTAAGGGAGTTGAAAAAGAAAACAAAGTTTTCTTGCCTCCACCTGCAGAGTTCTAGAAAGCTAAAAGAATATGAAATGTTGTTTACCACACCAATGTTTGAGTTACGTAGTGTTCTACGCAAATTATACCTTGTTTAATGAAAGATATTTACTGAGTATAGGACTTCCGATATTTACATTATCTACGAAGTCAATACATGTAACTTGAAATACTCATTTCTTTCTCTACTTGCCTGTGAATTTTTGTGTTTTTTTGTTCTTTATTATTTTATAGTGCACAAGATTAGGATAAATAACGATTATTTTCAAGTATGATACAAGTACCTATTTTTTTGAGCTACTATGGGTAACCCAGACATCAGAAAAAATTCCTGTTAAAACTGATTTGCACATATGTTTCCTATTACATTGAAAATTTTGTTCTAGTTCGTGTAAATTTTAAAGCTTATTAAAATTTGTTTTGTATCATGCAGTTGTGTTATCTAAAAATTATACATAAATAAATCTTTTAGATGTTAAAAGGCATTGTTGCAAGTACGTCATCGAGACAAATAGAAGAAATGTATTAAAAATGAATTATTCGACAGATATATGAAACACGAAAATTAATGTGTCATGAATGGAAAAGTACCTTCAAACTCGCTGCTAAATAGATCTATTTCATGAAATTACATTCCAGCAGCATTCCACATATAATGATGGTTTATGCATACGTTACAAATTTATTCAGCAACATCCGCGTATATAGCTCCTGAAGCCTTGCTCTGCCATATTCTAACATCCGTGCATGTCGCTGGTAGCACTAGGATAAATACTACCATGTACAATAAAAACTCTTACTTATTCATGACACGTAGTTGTCGTCGGACAAACTTCGTGACAGTTTCAATGAAGATTTATAGTCCATACTGCCACTGACGTCATTAGCCAACTCAAAGTGTGTAGTAAGCGCTGCAGACACTGTAGTTGAGAAGTTTTCAAGAAACCAACTACAAAAAGCTAAGTTCCTATAAGTATCCTTACAAAAATACTTTATTTTCCGAGTTCAGTTGGGGAGCTTGTTCGCTCTGGTAACTCGAAGTGAGAGTGTTCGCATATTCTGCTCAACTGTTTAACAAAGATACGTAAAGTTAATCGGTTTGTTTTATTTTAATATAATATTAATTATAGACCAAAACACAGAATATAACTGTCTGTGTCTGTGTGTGTGTGTGTGTGTGTGTGTGTGGTCTGTGTTTTCTTAGACCGGTAGGAGTGTGTGTCAGCGCCAATCAGACTGTCCTCTTAGTAAAATGAAATAAAAGATTTCAGTCCATGTAGCCGAGGCGTTGCTACAAATATAATATGTACCAGCTACTGCTTATTTTCATTAACAAGGCTGTAATTTCGTCGTCATTCCGCTGTTGGAGTAAGCCTTTCTTTGAATGATCTTCAGAAACATGTCAACATCACATTTCAAGGTGCAGCTGAAAACTTAATTACGACTGGTAACAGTTGCTCTGACAGTCAACGGTTACGGTTAAAGCGAGGAGTTAATAACTACAGTAATGAATAGTAGGTATGGGAAACTGGTGCGTGAAAGAATAGAGGTGTGCGAGAGAGAGATTGCATTTTCCAGCAAGACAGACAGCATAATTAAGGAATATGTTCGGGCTACCTGGGTAGACACCTCAACCCAATTATTGGCAAATGTCAGACAGGTTAAATAACAAAACTGGAGAAGGTAACTTGTCCAGCTTAAATCATTACAGTCAAGTAACCGTAACAGTCCTATTTTGATGATTAATTTGTAAATAATAGCGTTTTTTAAACTACACAACATGTAATTACTGATTCGATCGAGTGATAACATATTACGGAATTATCTGTTACATGAATTTACCTGTATTACACTGTAATTATCTGATAATTGAATGCAAACTTGGTATAGTCTTGTTACAGTTCCATAATCGTAAGTAATATTAGTATATTATTGTAGTAAGCCAACTTAAAAACTAGTGGCTTTCACTTTAACAAACATGTAACACTATCTTCTACTACATTAGGAGAAAGAGTAAATTTAGAAGTGAAAATAATCGTAGAAATACTAAGACACTAAATAATAAAAGGAAATGGGGACTCGCTCCAGACAGGCACCTGGCTTTTATTTATTTATTTATTTGTTATTTAGCCTATTTATTTCATTTATTTCTCAAAAGCTATTCATACGGCAGTTCTAGATAAACTATGGTTATTGTTAAAATGCCGACATAATTGAAAATTCTTACTTCCTCTTTATTTTATATTGTGTCTGCTTTCAATAATTTTTAAAAGCAGAATATAAATATTTTTATATCAGCTATATCTGTTATCTACCATCATGTTTATCATTACAGATACCATCATCATGAAAACCAGTCATCATCTTCTTCAGGTACTGCCATTGTCCTACAAGTACGTCGTCTGTGAAAGATAATACGGTGACACACACACACACACACGCGCGCGCGCGCGCGCGCGCACAGAGAAACTAAAGCAGTTTTAAGTTCTAAAGGTTGTATAATTCAGAGAGATAAATTGGAATGATAAAGAATGAAGGCTACGTAAACCCTCTGTGTTTGCCGGTTGTATGACGTCATAATTTTACCATATTCTAAAATTTCATAATCTGAAAACAGCAAGTTGTGTATCATGTGAGTGTCTGGAAAAATAAACAGTTTTACATTAACTTTCCTGTTTAAAGTTATAAAATGCCTTAGCGATGGTATTTTCACCGTAGTAAGGTAACACTTTTGGGGGCGTATAAAGCAACTTTTGTTAGGCCTATACATTCATATAAATTTGCGGTTAGCACACTATTACTTTAATATTTTTAATTTTACATTGCCCGTAAGGAAAATAATAAGATTCCGGTGACAAAAAACACCAGAAATTCCTGGAAAATCCTGCTACAGTTTTGAGCCAACCATGGCGTCTTGTGAACTTGTATAGAACTTTCTAAAGTATTTGTAGCTAATCGGCGACCGTTAAAAATAGGCGTTTTTAGAAATAATTCTAGGGAGAAGATGTGCGCTACTTTGAAAGTCAGTGTTTTTCAGTATTCTTCATAACAGATGGCTTTCAAGAGTATTCTTATGATCTGACAGTCCGAGGTGTCAGTGTTAGAGTAATACTAGTCAATACTATCACCAAAAACATGAGTCAGCACAGAAGGTTGTCAGCTATTCCGTAGTTTTACAAACACAAGGTCACGAGGTGCTCTGTTCTGCACGACAGGGAGACGCCAAGTTCATTATTCAGGAAGTAATATTATAAATATAAAATAAATTTCAATTTATAACAAAAATGTTAGGAAAATAATTATGTAAACTCATATTGAGAAAACATAAGTTTACTTGTTTTTTTATATACAAAAAGCAATTCCGGCTTGACATTATAATATACCTGGGTACATGTGTGTGTAGGTTTACAAAGTGTACTTTTTAAAGAACCTTGCCTTTATTTAAAGTTTTTTAAATTATTTTCTTAATTGTCTACATTTACTCTGTCTCAATGCTCATTACTAATGTTTTTTTTAGTTGCTGAGTGTTTCTAAGTCGATGTCATTGTTTTAGCGATTGAGATTCATTTTAATTGCTACAAACTAGGTATCGTGTTCAAGTAGTTCTAAATACATTTAGTTACTTCCTTTGACAGAGATGCAACATATTTACGTAATTGCTCTGATGTAATCGCATACGCTTTGTTCATAGGTGATTAACAATGAAATTACTGCCAAGCTTGATGAGCAGGTTTCGCCACTTCAATGTATCCTGTGCGAGCGAGCTCTTAACATAATTACCTCGAGTGTCGATCAGATCGCGCTTCTCAAGCAACGTCGATGGAGAAAGTTTTGCCCTCTATAAGCGACATCCACCATGACGTTCGTGTAGCAGGCATAATGAATCTTACCTACGCTTAACTCACTACCTCTGAGTACAAGCCCAGTCAAAGTACATGTTGGTTAGAGGATATAGTAGTCTTATACTACTGTGAATTATATGAATTATAGTTTTTAATTCATACCAATAATTTACAATATTAAAAACGGTAACAATTATGTATTTAATTTTGATATTAGTTGTAAGAGAATTTGATTTGCAGCAATTATAGTTATTTTTCCTCCAATTGAAAGAATCTCTTATTTGCACATCTGACACAACAGGTTTTTTCAGACAGTATGTTACACACTGATAAATATTTTCAACAAAAATTTGTAACAACTTTTTTACCAAACAATGCTTATTAAAAGCTAACAAAGTAATAATGTATTCATTATTGTGTTTTTAGTAAAACATACATTGTCGTAAACACTAAATTATCTTCTTGATTGTAATTGGAAAACTTTCCTGGAAAACAACTTTCCACACATTTTCAAGAAACACGTTATTGCCGTAGTATTCATACATATGGTAAGTAATATTTCTTAGTTTTCATTTATACCCGAGATAAGTGCGTAATCCATACATTCTTTTCCTATCTGTGAACGTAACTGGGAGCTTTGTCAATACAAAGGTTAATGTGATCTACGTACCAACCTATTGACATTTTTGCTTAACAAAAATTCAAATTTCAGTACGGGAAACATTGTATTGTCATTATTAGTGTAGAATGTGTCACATAATAGTTGTTACTGATGTAATTATTACACGCAATTTTATAATTTCTATGTAATATGTTACATCCTTTTTAAACGTAAATTTTATTGAATTGTGGTGCCTTATACCTAATTTGAATTGTGGTGCCCTAACGTAAATTTTTTCCCTAAAACAAAACGCATAAAAAAATAAAAATTTTGTAAGGTGTGAGGTAATTTCAAGGTGCTACAAATTCCCAACACCAGAAACATTAAAACAAACATCGACTTTATAAATAACCTCAGTCCAACCTTAAAGCATCGATTCTTTACAAATACAATAATCACTTCACTACACCAGACTTCACTTCTCACTATAATTAACATCCTTCTCATAATAAACTAATTAGCTTACTAAATTTACCGTATGCCGATAGTACTAAGGTAACCATATAACGATGCACCTACAAATAGCCCAAACTGTAGCGTCCTGCACAGGCGCCGTAATAACATCACACAGATGAAAATACAAGACAAAGGCAGGACTACATAAAGGTCAGCAAAAGCAATAGGCTCTTTAAATCTTTATAGTAAGATAATTATTAAGTAATGCTTTAAATTCGGGTACTGAACAATGAAATAAAATGAATAATGTGTTGTGTGGAGATAAGTAAGAAAAAGGAAGTATCAGGATTAGAGAGGAAAACTGCTACGGCATGAAAATTCAAAAATACTGATAGAGGGGCGTTATCGTTACGATCAAAAATACAAGTTCAATGTGGTTGGATGCTGCTTGGAGATGGCAGAGGATTACTGGAGTAAATAAATCTGTTAGTGATGGCCAGCGGAAGCAGACGAGAGGAATGATGGCATCCTCGGAGAAGCTATAATTTACAGCTTACTGCTAAATGTGTTAAAGAATTTCTAATTTATATCACTTGGTGAGAGGTGTTAGGGATCCCTCTTTGAAATTACTTCATTAACTACGGGAAAACTGATTTCCGGGACAGTGTTTTGCAAGTGGCTACAATAGTAGGCAGTTAAATTGTTCATTACATTTATTTGTATGGAAAAGTATCGCTAGACGTACCTGTACTGAGAGGCTTAGTACACCAGTAGGTACATTTAATTGTTAAGCTAGATCTCCCGGGCAGAAAATTAATGTATGTTTTCCAATACGCATGTCGGATTACCCTGTAACCTCTGGGTACCTGGAATCGTAATGATCAGCAATGCACGGGTTACTTGAAACGGCTTGCTTAGACAGTTTACACTCCCTCTCCTATACTACTTCAGCAATATAAAAGAACACGGTTATCACTGTTATTACAAATACTAAATGAAATATTGACAACACTTTCTATTAGGTTTTAACTGGTTATATTACTTTCTATTTTTTATACTCAAATCTTTAATTATATGACATCATGTTTTAGTGTTTTTGCCTATGTTATTAAATTGGTTTGCAAGACTGCTAGCACAAATTAAAGACAACTGGTTTAGTGTGCAAGTACGTAGCACTAAAATCATACTAGAAAAAACGACTTAATCAATTACGTATATCACTGAAGAAGTATCATTCAGAAATGACGATGGTATTAAAAATATAGGCATGAAGAGACAAGTAACCTTTCTTGCAAATTGCCTGAAATACTTACCACACACCTTTGTAAACGGTTTTAAAGTCGCGTTAAAATATAGTAAGAATATGTATCGTATAACGTAAGAATATGCATCGTATCGTAAGAATATGTAATAGAATGATAACATAATACATTGTTCCAAACATGTCATTCACATACATGAAAATATTACAGAACACAGACCTACATAGCAACAACTAACATAGAATTATCATAGTAAAAAACTACAAAGTAATTTTACGTTAGTAATTTACGTTTTAATTTTATTTCCTGGTACAAATGGTTATTTTCATATGTCACTTACTAAATACAAGGAATACGCTGCAACGCGCTTAATAAAATTAAAAATATTGCACGTTAGGCCTATATTTGTGCTAACTGATTAGGGATTAAGGATTTCACAAGTCAATTAAAATTTACTTCAAACTAGTTCTCAATTATCAAGTGAAATCAAATGGGATTTAATATTATTGAACACAGTGATAGTAAATAAATGTTTAGTGAATAAAAGTTTAATATCTATATAAATATGGAGTATATTCTTTAGTGTCACAATCACATGGGAATAGTTTATAAATATTTTGACGTGTGTACATTTTATAATAGAATATTTATATAAATTATATCACGTTCAGTAGTGACGCTTGTACGTTATAGTAAGCCAAAACGGCAGTATAAAGAATTTAAAGAAACATTAAATTTTATTATAAATGTATCACTACTTACTCGGAACACTAATTTTCTATTGGTAAAAATGTAAAACTTTTACCTTGTAGCCTGAACTAGTTTTCGCTGACGTCAGACGAAGCTTGTAATAAGCGAAAACTAGTTCAGGCTACAAGGTAAAAGTATTTCATTTTTACCAATAAAAAATTAGTGTTCCCAGTCAGTAGTGATATATTTATAATTAGTTGATCAATGGACATGGATCAACGGATCAACGGACAAAATAATCCATGAATTAAATTTAACAAACAAGGAATTTTTAGTGTTACTTCAGTCAAAGACGAGAGAGGTTTAAGTAAATTGTATACATTATGTTCAGTTTTTCCAAAAAATTAACAAATATTTGTTCCGTCGCAATGTGTTTGTCGCATGTATAGTGACTAAAAATATAATGATGAAAAAATATAGGAAGAGAAACAGTTAGTGAACACAAAAAAATCTATTGTGACAGCGAGGGGAAGCGGAAACAAGGAAGAAGGTAGCATATGTAGTGCCCATAATGTTGGCATTACAACCAAAATCTATATATATAAAAGAGAAATACCACTGACTCACTGACTCACTGATTCATCACGAAATCTCCGAAAATATAACACCTAGAAACTTGAAATTTGGCATGTAGATTCCTTATGTGATGTAGGTATCCGCTAAGAAGGGATTTTTGGAAATTCGACCTTTAAAGGGGGAAAAAGGTGGGGAAGTTTGCCTGACTGACTGACATAGAATCAACGTAGAGCAAAAACTACTGAATGGATATCAATGAAACTTTGAACATAGCTTCATCATAGGTCTTAAGTGCTCACTAAGAAACGGTTTTAAAAACTTTCACTCCTAAGGGACAACCCCTCCACCCCACCATTGTATGTATGTATCTATGTATGTATGTTCCACATCTCCTCCTAAACCACTGGACCGATTTCAACCAAACTTGGCACAAATATTTTACGCAACGGGAGAACCAACATAGGATAGGTGTTTTCTTCGATAGGGTCCTTTGTGGTCTTCCACATCTCGTAAACCACTGGGCCGATTTCAACCAAACTTGGCACAAATATTTTACGCAACGGGAGAACCAACATAGGACAGGTGTTTTTTTCGATACGATCCTCTGGGGGGTCCTTTGGGTCTTAAAAACTATTAGATCTGGTTACTATGGCAACCCAATAGAATAGATTCTGGTTACCATAGCATCGGTGGAAGTCTCCCGCGTAGGAAATAGCGCGGGAGTCGTCCGACGGGCCTTCCCCGGAACGATACCTCTGAAACCTTCTGGTTTCACGATATCTCTGAAACCACTGAATGGATATCAATGAAACTTTGAACATAGCTTCATCATAGGTCTTAGGTGCTCACTAAGAAACGGTTTTACAAACTTTCACTCCTAAGGGGCAAAAACCAAATACTGAAATTTATCCACTGTAAGTGGTTGACATCTCAGTTTACTGGAAAGCCCGAATACATTTAGTCCTGAGTTTTTAATCATTGTTTTAAATTGAAAAAACTTGGTTGTTTGCAGGTTCTTATAGTCGAGAAAATTTCGAAGTTCAATTAATTAATAAATGTATGTCCTTTTTTTCTCGGAAACGGCTCTAATGATTTCTCGAAATAAATAATAAATAGCTGTTGCTATGAATGTAAATAAACAAACTAAGAGTTGAGAATTTGTACAATCTATCTAAGCCTATACTATTAAGCGAGCAATAATTGTACAATTACGTACAACGTGAAACTCCGTAGCGAAGCACGGGTATTTTGCTAGTTCAGTATAAACTACACATATTTTGTTTCTAAAATGTTACTACGGCTCTAGGGTAGTGTCATCAATAAGCTAAGGTTGTTAATATCATTTTTACATCGTTTGCTCGTATTACTTTTTCCGCGATCACAGTAGGCTACATGAAACAATTTTTCATTTGATTCGACAAGTCTGAAGATTATTTTCTATAGACACGTTTAAATATTCTTTAGTTCGTAACATGTACTGAGGCACAAAATTATTTAGTTAGCACCAAGTAAAAATAATAATTTAAGATCGGAAAAGTTGGTACAAGGACAGTAGAATTGTCAATTATTAATTAAAAAAATTACCAGTAACTAAAGTGTTAATTGTTGCATAATTGCTGCATAATAGAAACCGCAATAATTTTTGCATTAGGCTTTGTTTCTAAGTTTTGTGTAGGTTTGTTTCTAATTTCAATAAAACAAAACACAATTTCCATCATGTTTTACAATTTGTCACATGTATTCCCTTCCATCAATCGGCTATACAAAAAGATGCATTTGTCTAATGTTTTGCTTTGATTCATAATTATGAATTAAATTCTGAATATAATCAGCCGCATACTTTATTCAAAGTTACTTTTAAGTTTTTTCAGACTACAAATTAACATACAGATAAGATCCGCTTAGTGAGTTCTTGGAATTCATTAACATGCATTGGAGGTAAGATACATTATTAACACGTTTTTTAGTTATAATATTAACATAGACAATAATTCATTATTATAGTGACATAATAAAGACTGTACCATTTAAAATGTGTAGTAAAATACGTTAAATGTATAAATTACTTCTTTTTATTTATTTACAATTGAATATTGCGTTTTTCATTTTTACGTTACTTGCGAAAATTTATCACTTATTTACCGATAGATTTCTAAGATTAATTGTGGCCCTCACGAATTTAGGAACTTTCGTCAACCGATAAATTTAGTAGTAAGGTTCGTTTTTTGGCAAAGATATGTCGATGTTATATTATGTCATTTTAAGAAGAACAACAAGAGGCAAAGACATCTGAATAATTAGATGAACATCATAAATTAAAAACCACAGGTTACAGTTGGAATAGAATCAAACAATAGTATTGACTTCTTAGATTTCACCTTAGTAAATAAAAATAATGATATTGCCTACAAAGTACCTACAATACCCCACAACCAATCGACGATGACAACAACCCACCCAACGACCCACCACTACACACAATTACCACCACCACTACCCCTCACTACTACATCTTACACCGGAAGTTAACATCCAACACCACCCCCACCTCCACCATTTTCAAATTTACCGCCAAAATGGGCGCGGCGGGGGGGGCAGGGCGGGATGACGTCACTTCTGCGTTAGAACCCTCATAAGCCCCCTACTTCTACAAAAGAAACAGATACGTAATAACTGTTGTTCGGTGTACATTTGAGGCCACAGTGTATATACTTAGTGAGTATCGTACTAATACTGAAAAATATTATTGAAGAGTGATTCAGTCATTGTGTATGTAGGTAAGTCGCTTTATGTATTTTTCATATATATATATATATATATGGTGTACGAGAGAATAATATTTCAAAGCATACTTTTTATTACGCACATAGCTATTTTCGCTCACTCCATACACTGAAAAGACGATTTATTTATAGTTAATAAATAGGTATTTAATTATGGCGAAATAAATATTTTCTTGTTTCAAATAAATTCTTTTCCAAAACTAAGATTTTAATATTTGAAAGAAATATTCTATTCATAAAACATATTTAAAATAAACTATTTACACTTTCTGCAAATAAAATATATTTGAAACAAACAAAAAATTCATTTCGCCATATTCAAATATATCTTTTCTCATTGTACATAATATATATATATATATATATATATACATATCGTCGCTACTCTTAAAAAACTCGTATCTCAGTACATTAATACTTTTACCGTACTTTAATCTTTGGACATTTTTTCCTGTTCCTGTAAAATAATCGTTTTTGAGATACGAGTTTTTCTTAAGAGTAGCGACGTATGCATGTATAAATATTTGAATATTGCCTTTTCAGATTGTAAAATTGAAGACGGATCAAAATAGCCAGTTCGACGATGAATTGAAACGAAAAAGGGAATTAGCTAATGCGCGCTTGAAAAAACACTGTAAAAGAAAGCGGGAAGAAGCTCAGCAGCAGAATTTAGTGTTGCAGAATGAACCTAATGAACAAAGCAATGAACAAATTCAACAAAATAAAATGAAACAACAAAGAGAATTAACAAGTGGGTGCTCTAGAAGATATCGTGATAAGAAACGACTGTACTATAAAAACTTTTGAACATGTGTTTCATGATTCGCAAATTCACGGGCCTTCAAACCGTAATCCACCACTCGTAATTAAGAATCAGAGAACCACGATTCATAATTCACAGATCTCCGGAACATCCACAAATATGAACATCCCTATTGTTATAAACGATTATTCAGGAATGTGAATTATTCTGAGGAAAACTGTGCAGGACCTTCACAAGAAGAAAATCTTGTAACACAAGCAAATCAGGAAAACTATTTATCACCACCAGACGAAGAAACCCGACAAATGAACATTGATGATAATTTAGCACCATTAGAAGATCAAGCACATGCATCGCCTGCTCCTAATTCACAACTCGACAGATCATCGACTTACAGTTCTTATGCAAGACACAGCAGTGCCCATATAGAATTTCATAAACAGTTTACGCAGAATAGTTTCGGACGGCTTGCAAAATTTTTGATAGATTATGGTTTAAGAACGATTTGAAAAATTTAAATGATGAAAATATGAAGTTCGTAAAGACATTTCTCACAAAAGTCGACGAACATTCCATTGCACTTTGTTCAACTTGTCGAACCAATATCCAGAAAAAATCTATTCCCCAAATGGCTGTATACAACGGTTTTGAATATCCTATAATTCCAAATAATTTACTAAATTGTCCATAAGATTTAGTGTCTGAAAGACTGATTTCTATTTATGCAAGTAAGGAGACTTCGGAATGTTCATGGCCAATACGGATTTATGGACAAGTTATTAATGTTCCTATGGAAGTCAACACGATGGTCAATTCCTTACCGAGGAATATCAGTGATGATCATTGCATCTATGTACACATCAAACGGAAACAAATCCACAAATAGAGTTTTTTACATGGGTTGGTTAATAAAAGAACTATTAAAGAATGGCTACATTACTTGGTAAATACTCCACTTAATAGAACATATGATACTACCAGAGATGAACAGTTCTTCGATAATTCATATGACGATGGACTTGATGCTCCGAGTGAAAATCATATCGAAAATGATAGCGATAAACGTGATGAAAATAATAGCAACGAACTTACTGAGGATATACCTATTGAAGAGAGTTTATTAGCTCAGCAACAAACAGTAATGTGGAATGACTACCTGTATTTAAAAATAGCCCCAGGAGAAAATAACGTACCCGTAAGTTTATTATTTGATGAACACGCTGAATAATTATCATTTCCCTCAATTTATTTATGCCAATTCCGTCAGTTTCGAGAAGGGGTTACAGTTACTCCGTTCATGATGGCAACCAGTGAATTGAGACGGTCCGATAGTCGAGGAGTAACGCCACATCATTTAATATACATGGCAATAAGAATCATGAGGATAAGAGTAAGGGATTCTCTCAGAGTTGCTTTTAAGCATGTAGGAAAAATTCCAATATTACTAAAGAGCAAATACAATCCGAGGACTATATTCATAGTTGCATCGAAAGTAATCACGCTTTTTTACGTTCAATACCTAATTCTACTTGGTACTGGTCTGAAAGGAAAAAGGATCTATTTGCTATGATCAGGCAATGAGGTAAACCGACTGTATTTTTCACAATAAGTGCTAACGAAATCGGGTGGTCTGATTTGCTGCAACTATTGTACAAATAGAATGAACACTATTATATCACGAAAGAGTCGGTAGCAAAATTACACTTCATGGTGAAAAATACTCTCATCAACGAAGACGCTTTTACTTGCGCTATATACTTCAATAAATTACTTAATATCATAATTAATATTCTTCAATCAAAGAAATGTAGTTCTTTTCGTAAGCTCAGAGTTCTCCACTATTTCAAGCGCATTGAATTTCAGCATCAGGGCAGTCCTCATGCGCACATCTTAGCTAGGCTTGATAATGCTCCGAAAGATGCTCTTAATAAAGATTATGATAAAGCCATTGAACTCATAGATGCCTTAATATCGGCTTCAGCATCGGAAGCATCGGGAAATATTAAACTTCAAACACATAAGCATACATTCATCTGCTACAAAAAGAATACTCCAAATAAAGCACAAAAATGTAGATTTGCCAAGCTCCTTTTATCCCATGCAAAAAGAACATGATTTTAAATCCAATGAAAGATACAGAGGAAGGATTTGTCAATTATCGGAAACGCTATGCACAAATAAGAGTACGATTGGAAAATTAAGATTTTGTGGACATGGAGGATTTTTACAATCGTAATGGTATACATTCAGATGAAGAATATTGCAATATTATCAGAGCAGGAATAACTAGACCAAACGTTTTCGTAAAACGAGAACCTTTCGAAAAATGGCATAATCCTTTCAATCCATTGATATTTAATATTGTTAAATCCAATACCGACTTTCAATTCATTACAGAAGATTATTCATGTGAAAATTATATAGTAGAATATGTAAATAAAACAAATAGAAGAGTAAGTGACTTACAAAGAAAAATAATCGAAACAATGAATGAACATCCGGAATTTGATATCATTGAGATAACCAAAAACATCAGTGTGAACATACTAAATCATACAGAGGTCACAAGTCAAGAAGCTGCTTGGTATTTACTACGAGAGCCTATGTCAAAAACTTCATTAATCGTCGTATATATTCCAACAGTATGGCCAATTGAACGTCAGCGAATAAGAAAAACTATGGAAGAGTTGAGTAAATTAGATGATGATTGTACTGATTTTTGAAAAGGGAACTGGTTTGATAAGTACGAGAAAAGACCAGAACACTTAGAGGATATTACATTAGCGCAATTTGTATCTAAATACACGAAAAATAGAAAAGGAGAATTTGTTGAAAGGAATGAGCCGAGGATATTTCGGTATCGAAACTACGATATGGCCACTGATTTTAATGAATATAAGCGAGAAATGGTGACTCTAAACTTACCATTCCGAAGTGAAGAAGAGGGAAATATTAGCAGAGCTGAAATTGATTTCCATTTATGATGATAATGAGGATACTGCTAAGGAGGAAAGAATTCGAGTCAAATATAGATATTGATAAAACTATTCAAATTTGTAGAGAAATTTCCCGGGAGGAAACTCCCCTAGATGAGGATGAAATACGAGATCTTGTCAACAGATACCCGGAAGCAAATCCATTCGAACAATTGTATAATAATTCGAATTCAGAAATAAATAGCGATCTTTGATTAGCTACTCTAAATAAACTTGGTGCTATTGCTAAAAAAAAGGAAAATATTATGTCTAGTGCGGATTTTTGTGCAGCTATGAGGATGGTTAATGAAAAACAAAAGGCTCTGCTATTGCATGTAATCAACAAATTATTATCTAATGATAATAGTCCTTTACAGATTTTCTTCACTGGGCCAGCCGGATGCGGTAAAACTTTCGTTATAAAACTTGTAATGAAAATATATAATCGGTTTTCTGATAGTGATGGGTACTGTAATGCCTATATAACCTGTGCATCGACAGGAAAAGCAGCTGTAGCAATAGATGGAACTACTGTTCACACAGCTTTGAAAATATCTCTTTCAAAATTGTTACCACTGAGTACAGAAGTCGCATATCAATACAGGTCATTATTTAAATATGTCAGAGCAATAATTATCGATGAAGTAAGTATGATTGGCGCAGAGGTTCTAGAGCAAATCGATTTACGTCTTAAGCAAATGACCGGTAATTTTACAAAATATTTTGGTGACTTAGATGTAATATTAATTGGTGATTTGAGACAATTACCTCCAGTCAGAGCAACACCGATTTACAAGCAAATAAATCGCAGAATGACGGGGCCAACAGCGTGGCGCAATTTGAAATTCTATGAACATAACAGAGGTTATGAGGCAAGCAAACGTTGTTTTCCAATGCTCTTACAAAAATTGGAAAAGGAGAAAAACTGAATTCGGATGAATTGACATTCATTGAATCAAGATTCGTCAGTGAAGAAGAAGCTGATATTGCTTGCCCTCATGAAATACGACTGTTTTTATCAAATGTAGCTGTTCGAAATTATAATAATTCTATATTAAATATGGCAGAAAATAAGGTGACTTCTGTTGCAAAAGATATTTATACGGGTTGCCATAATCCTGAACAAGAAGCTTTCGTAAAGCAGAAGTTCCATAAAATGTCGACAATCGATACAGGAGGATTGCCTTACGAAATAAAATTTCGTATTGCGTAAATTTTATATGTTGGCTACTAATGTCGATGTATCCGATGGATTGGCTAACGTGCTGTAGGAAAATTGTGCCACATAGATTATGGCGAAGTTAGCAGAGTTTGGATCATATTTTCAAATCAGAAAAGTTGGAACAAAAATACGAAGCAAAGTTTCGTGGTACATGATGGATCACAACATTTTAAGGAATGCTGTGCCAATAGCTAGAAGATCATGCACTGTACCACTTAATAATAATAAAACTATACATGCCAAGCGTAATCATTTTCCAGTGGTGTCGGCATGCGCAATAACGATTCATAAGTCACAAGGAGCAACTTTCGACGAAATTTCTTATGAATATGAGAAAAAAAAATCTCAACAATTGGTATTCGTTGCATTATCAAGAGTAACACGCATCGAAGGACTTCACATTGTGACCAAAAATAACAATCGTGCATTCTTTCACGGCCGAAGAGAATCTACATCTGTTACTGACTTACAAACAGAATTTAAAAGGTTGTCACTGAACAGGCTTCAAACAATCACTTCTGTGTTAACAAACTTCATTTTAAACAGAAAGGGAATATCAATATATTCATTAAATTTTCAAAGTTTTACGCGCACATGTCTCGGACCTTGATGACGGTGTTACGCAAAATTCAACTATATTCATTTTATCTGAAACTTGGGTGAACAACGAAGAAAATATCGATATTCCAAATTTTCATTGTGTTGCTAAGTTTAAGAGACCTCAGTGCTGAGCTGCAGGAGTAGCCATAGACAAAAACAATAAAGACACGAAAACATTATAAGTTCACAGATGGATGTAGTATTTAGCCATTCTCAATCATATGGCTTTAACAAATCATCTATTGGAGAAATTTGTGTAGCAAAATGTGAAGCCAAAAATGGACTAATTATCATAATAGTTGCTATTTACATCTCATCAAAACAAAGTGTAAATAAAATCATCGAATTCATCCATGAAAATTTGCTCATTTATACAACAGCAGGGTCTGCTCTGCTCAATCGGAATTTACATCGGTAACTGACCTATGATTTTGAGTGGAGAGTTCAATGTGGATTTCTCAAAAGAAAAATCAAAGCCTTCAATTGATTTTTTAAAAACCATATTGGATTTTTAAATGTGTCGAATGACCCAAATGAGAGTACAACAAAATATGGAACTACAATTGACGGAGTTTTTTTCAGTTATTTAGACAGATTTCAATCAAAAGTATTTATCTCGTATTTTAGTTACCACAAGCCCGTTGTTTCTTTCTTAGATTATGATAATATTGAAGAAGATATTGATTTACAAAATCAAAAACAATAAGATTTGTGCCGGTGTAAATCCGGCCGTTACAAAAATTTTAGAAAAGTTTTGTTTAATATAACGTGAAGGCGAGAGTGCTGAGGCGACCTTTGTTCGGCTGTGTAAGGGGAACGGCAAAGTGTGCGGTTGCGTGCGCAACTCGCCTGTGTGCGGTCGCTTCGCTCTGCCTGTGCTGGCAGTCCAGGTTATCATCCAGCTACGAATACATCGTGTCTCTGTCTCTCTCTCTTCGAACGATTACGACGCAGTTTGTATCCGTCTTCATGGTTGGCTAAGGCTTAAACGACTCCCGGTAAGAATTTCATTATTTGGTGTCTATAAGTAATTATATATATATATATATATGGATAATTAATCACAATATGCAACCGTATAAAATACGTAATTATGTGTGTGCGGCCCGACAAGTTTTATATTAAGAGAAACTCATTATTCACTGATTTACTTAATGCTCAGTATATAGCCCATGCTCCTTTTATTATTACTGTAATAGTGTGAGAAGTTTTGCAAGTGTCATGGTCATGATAAAGGTGTACAACCTTAAATTATTAAAGGCTAAAACTTAGTGCGTAGGCAGGGTATGAACTGTCCATGCAGGCAATAGACTGTCGGGGAGTATTTAATTAACTGAACAGTAGAGAGTTTCTTTGTGTGAACTTCCTTAGATGAAATTTAATTAATGTTAAAACATTCTTAATGCTGTTAGTGCCTTGCAGTTGAATTTTTTGGTCAAATAATGATTAGTGCTTACCACGTGGCGCATAACCTGTTAATTTCTGTCGAAGCATGTAGCCAGTGAGCGGATAACTTTTATATTACGCCACGTTTAATAAAGTCTGTTCATTATTCAAATTTACTTATTCCATGGCTGATTTTCTACCCATTAAGCTGGTTGCCAAAACTTTATTAATGAAAATTGTGCATTTATTGAGTGGTAGTTGGAGGCCCGTTATGAGGTTAATTACCTGAACTCGGGTGTACATTTTTAGTGAACAGTTCTCTAATTTATTTGAATGAACAGGGTTCTCGAATTAAGCCGGAGACTGGTCTCGCTGATAGCCGAACACCTGCATCAGACATGGACCATTACAAGATCCTCTCCGAAGAGGGAGCGGGAGACTGATTTTCGATGTAGCACTCGCCAGCATTTCTAAGGTGATATTCACACTTATTTTCCTTTTTTGGGGCCGAGCCGGCAGTGCGCCCGTTTACTTTAAATATCTTTGAAGCCATGTGACCACGTGTCCAGACTGTCTGCTAGAAAAGGGGAGAAGCTGATCATTACTGAACATTATAAGTTAAATTCAAGAACACTTTTTTATAACTGATTTACATTACTCTAAGTGCACTCCTTGTAATTGTGTGCTGCACTGGGGGAGCGTGCCAGATATTTTTGCACTTGCACATTTTACAGCTGCATATCATTATCCTTTAACTCTTTACAAAATTCATGGTACAGGTTAGTAGCCCTGTTCCGGCTGGAACAGCAGTGAATAAATTTTAACTTCACTATGGGTCTAACATTTAAGGGCTGGGGGTTTTCCTTGTTTTTTTTTGGGGCCGTTTTCTGGGGTTTAAAGGTGGACTTAGTTTTTGTCTGACATGTTGATGCAGCTGAAGGCAGGTTGTATTCCTGTCTAACTTTGTCAACTACATGCGGGCGCGCTGCCTCAGCTGCTAGAGCACAAACGCCTTATTGTATTTTTTTTCATTTTAATTATATTTATGTAGCCATTCGGGGTTAATAGAAAATAATTTGTTTTTTGTCTCCTGGACATAGATTAGTTGATTTTGATCCTTACAAAAGACTATACTGATTGTTTTTCTTAACTGGCAAACACATATTGGTTAACTTGCACTTGTAGTATCTGCTGTTTAATTTTCTTTAACTCTAGAACATATACTCATTATTTCTTTTGTAAAACATATGTTGTCTAAATTTTTCTGGAATTGTAAAGCCTCGAGTGATTAATTTCTGATTGTTAAAGCACATAAGGGTTTTTTAAATCCTTCGGAATTTGTGAAGTAAAATAACCGTTTAGAATTGTATACAACGGTTTGAAATCAGGTGATGTAGTTCTGTAAATTTTTATTTAATGCTGTGAAAGGAACTTAAGGTTCATACGCTCATGATGGGTCAGTGATCAGTGGAATGCTATACAAATGGGCGGTACGGTCTCAATTATGTGTTATGAATTATTATCATCCTTTCTGGGGTTCTGGGCTTTAGGTAATTCTGCAAACACGGGTTGATGGGCGAATATTTTATTACTACTGGTTCGGAGTATTGTAGCTACACTGCCTGCAGGGCGGGTGCATTCCTGGGGCATTCGTGTTAGAATTGATGTAATTGTGAGTTTGTGTGCCTTATGTTCTGTGTGTGTTATGTTTGTCCGTGTCTAGCTAGCCACAAGATGGGGGAGAATCTTATATATATATATATATATATATATATACATATACTTGCTGAATTTATACACACTTGTTATTATATTATATTTATATATGTGTTTACTGAATTTGTACACACTGGTTATGCTATACACATGTTGTTTTGCTTGTTATGCTTTATATTTATATATATGTATATATTTACTGAATTTATGCACACTTGTTATGATGTACACATGTTGTTTTAATTTAATACTGTTAAAGCAGGGCTTAAATCATTCGTGATAATTATGATTCAGGGGGGGACAATGATGTACTAGAGTTGGCCTGCATGTATGATTTCTAAGCATACAATAAACTTGTTATTGTTACATTATAGCTGAGTTTCATTGCAAGTCCCGTCATACTGGACCCGGCACGATTTTTGCTTCTCTAGGCTCCAGCCTAGTCCTAATTGAGTTGTGGCTTCTCTTTCAAAAAAAAAAATTAAAATTAAAGAAGTTGTTTTATATTAAAAAAAAATACATAAAAAGAAACAGGGGTTACAAATGGTAGCAGAGCGTGGTTTATAAAGTCTGCTACCACAAATGGTAGCGGAGAGCGTGGTTCATTCTAGGCTTGAACCCTTGGGTCCTGGTGTGTGACGGGGCTTGCAGACTCGGAAATATTAATGCGATTGTTGTGACATAGTTTTTGATATTTGCCCGTGTAGGCTAGTTGGAGGTAGCATAACTTGTGAGTCGGGTCGCACCACTGAGGCGGTTATTTGTGTTTGAGAAATGTAATGGTCGTACGGCCGGGGTGTCTCGAGCGTGGCCTGGAAGATGGAAGGTTGATTTAGGGTCGGAGTTTAGAGTGTTATATTGACGGGATGCGGTATGGCCCGATCGGAAATCGGTACCGGCACAGACTTGTGTCCGGTTGAGGTCGAAGTATTAATTCCCGGATTATCATTTTTAGTTGTTAGTTGGTTATTGTGAGTTATGTGTTGGTACGGCGTGTGTGTCGAGTTGCTGTTTGATGTTATGTGTGTGTAGTATTGTTGCTTGTCTCTTGTCTCCTTCCGTCGTGGAGGTGAATGGTTCAGAATAGGCCAGGTCTCCGCAGCGCTAGAGAACCCGGGGGTCTACTCAAAGGAAGGACAGTACTTGAGTTTTTCCGATTTTGTTAATATGTTTTTATAGGTTATGTTTGTGTTAGGTGTTTAGTGGGGATTTGTTTTATGATTGTTTGTTTTGTTGAATTGTGCAATTCTGGCGGCGGTATGCTATCAGGAATTGCCCCACCCTCTTACAGGTGTTCTCCAGAAATTTTCGGTGGTGAATGGATTTGATGAGGACCAGCTGCTGGTTTTCTTGGACCTGGTCCTGCAGGTGGCAGATTTCCCGGGGGTGTCCGATGGGGAGGTCTTGTCTCTTATATATCCGTATTGCCGGAGTACGTTGGCTGATCTGGTCACCAAGGCCCTGCGTCGGGGTGACAGTGTTGATGCTTTCCATGGGCAGGTGATGAACTTCTTCCTACCCATTCGACGACGCGCCAAGCTTGAGTTGGAAAAGTTCTATCGCCCACAGGCCAACGGAGAGGCGTTAGGAGACTTCGTGCGCGATATACGGAAAGCTGCCCGGGTGTTAAGATTGGGGTTGCCAGAGACGGAAGTTATACAAGCGATTCTAGAAGGACTGACTCCCCAGGAGAGATCTCGTTTGGCATTCGCGGACCGTCCACGTTGTTCTGCGGACCTTGAGCGACTGTGTGTGCTTTCAGGAACGGTCAAGGAGTTTGACGAGTCCCGGGGAAAAGAGGCTGCCGATGTCCAATACTCCGGCGGTTCATCAGGAAGAGCCAAAAGGGACAAACATGGTGGTTGGAGGAGAACCCAAGAGACGCTTAGAAAGCCAGAATATTCCGGAAGTGATGGAGGCTACAAGGGGGTGGCAAGTGTGAAGACGGTAACAACAGCTACAGCACAGAAAACAAGGAAACATGAAATTAACAGGGGAAAAAGAAATTATGTTAGGGAACAACCATCGGCAAGTAGGGAGCCTGTAGTTAGGCGTTATTCTCATTGGCAGAAAAGTGAGAGTTTAAAGGTTCCAGAGGAAGTACAAGTGCCTAAGTGAGTAATAGAGGAAGAAGAGGAAGCAGAAGTAGAAGAGCGGAATTACTTCGTGGGAACAATACAAGAGGATAAGAACGCGTCAGTTAATACTGAATTACCGGACTCAAAGAGGACGTCATGGTTGAATCCAGAGGCCGCAGAATTTGTTCCGGTATTCCCATCTCGGTTCGTGAGGGATCCAGATCCTGTAACATCACCATCGCCAGTAGAAATTAATTTAGTCATTGCACATGAACCTGGACAGCTGGATTCCAGGGTGGAAAATGTTGATGATGTTGTTGTTGCTGACAATGGTCAAGGAGTGGAATCGACAGAAGAGTCAGAAGAGCGGTCTGCAGATGCTGCGCAGGTGAGTATATTTGTAGGTGTTAGGGAGACTGTAGAGCCTGAAGTTGCAGATGGACACAGGGATGTCCGGGCAGCGAGTGTTTCTGAGGTTGTGGATGGACAAGAGGATGTCCATGCCGCAAGTGAGGTAGAAGTTGAGGAGAAATTTGGTGGCAGCGTTGTAGAGTTTGTGAGTGAGAGTGATGTAGTGTGTGAAGATGTGCAGACGCCTTCTGTAAGTAGTGTTGAAGATTCCAAGGAGCGGAAAGAAGTTTCAAGTGGACCAGGTGAGCAACCAGAGGATGAAGATGTGCAGTGTTCAGATGGTGGTAGTGGCGATGATGTTGATGATAAATGTGTTGGGGAAAATGAGATTGGAGAAGAGGTGAGTGAAGAAGTTTGTGAAGCGCCTGGCGATGAGTGTCATGAAGAAATTGGTGAGGAGCTGAGGGAAGATGCGGTTGAAGATGGATCAGAGGAGCAACGGGAAGATGCTGAGGAGGTGCAGTGTCAGGAGGTTGATTTGGATTATGTGGACGAAGAAGGGGAAATTGTAGAAAGGGAAGAAATTGTGGCAGAAGAGTTAGACGATTTTCATAATCCAGAGCGGAGTGAAAGTAGTGAGGTAAGTTGCCTTGATTCTGATTCCGAAGAAACCAGTCAGTACAGCTCAACACGAGATAATTTCTTAGAGAGTGGTGTCCGAAAGGAGCGAATACCTAAGGTGCGTCATAGAAAGGTGAGAAGACGAGGTTAACGGGTAGCGGGTAGATGTTCCCCACACTCCCAGTGGTGTTCATCTATTTCAGGGTTGCGCCCCTGCCCACGCGAGCCTTGGTTTCCTCCATTCATCCTTATTTTCGGAGGGAACCAGGTCCTTACCCTTAGTCCTAACTATTGACCCTTTAATGCTCCTTGCCCCAGTTCATCTTCCCGATTTTCCTACCCTTGCTCTCAGTAAAAAAAAAAAAAAAAACCTATCGATAAGGAAGTGGAGAGAGACTTGCCGGAAGTGAGTAGATTGTGGTCCTCGAGATGGTCGTGGTCTTGGAGATCGTCAGTTTCCCCTGTTTGAAAAGTTAGATGGAGTGATGTTGTGCTGTTGCTGGTTGTTAATAGTTGTTGATGTTGATGTTGTTCATTATAGGGTCTGAGCCATGCCGCATTCTCCGGTTTTCCTGGTGTTATTTTTGTTGAGAGAGAAAGTTGTGTAGTAGGTGCTGTAGAAAAGTAAACCCCCTCTAGTTATGGTGTATTCGAATGAGTAAATGATGGGATTAATGTTCGTGTGCCCTTGGTACGGTCCTCTCTGTCTGGCTGATCGGGGCCGTCCGCCCTTGTGTAGGGAAGTGGGCTAGCCATATGGCGAGGATGGAGATGCCTTGTGGGTCCATGTGGCTGGTCGGTCCAAGTGAGGGACGAGGAGTAGCACGGTCGCTCACATATGAAGGTGTGAGATGCCTTGTTGGGTCTTAGGACGAATATGTGAGTGGGATCGGGGGGAGTAGGTGATGGTCACCGGAGAGGGTGACGTGTTGGGGCGGTCCCGTGGGGTTGGCAGGGCGGAGAGGGTCGCATGGGGATGGTGGTTCTCCTGGGAGCAAGTGCCGCCGGGCCACCTTATCCACGATGTCCACCGGAGTATTTAAGATGGGGGTACACTGCAGGGTACTTTCCCGAGTTTCAGAGTGGGGAAACCGGGGTGCCCTTTCGGGGTGGGGGTGTGCCGGTGTAAATCCGGCAGTTACAAAAATTTTAGAAAAGTTTTGTTTAATATAACGTGAAGGCGAGAGTGCTGAGGCGACCTTTGTTCGGCTGTGTAAGGGGAACGGCAAAGTGTGCGGTTGCGTGCGCAACTCGCCTGTGTGCGGTCGCTTCGCTCTGCCTGTGCTGGCAGTCCAGGTTGTCATCCAGCTACGAATACATCGTCTCTCTGTCTCTCTCTCTTCGAACGATTACGACGCAGTTTGTATCCGTCTTCATGGTTGGCTAAGGCTTAAACGACTCCCGGTAAGAATTTCATTATTTGGTGTCTATAAGTAATTATATATATATATGGATAATTAATCACAATATGCAACCGTATAAAATACGTAATTATGTGTGTGCGGCCCGACAAGTTTTATATTAAGAGAAACTCATTATTCACTGATTTACTTAATGCTCAGTATATAGCCCATGCTCCTTTTATTATTACTGTAATAGTGTGAGAAGTTTTGCAAGTGTCATGGTCATGATAAAGGTGTACAACCTTAAATTATTAAAGGCTAAAACTTAGTGCGTAGGCAGGGTATGAACTGTCCATGCAGGCAATAGACTGTCGGGGAGTATTTAATTAACTGAACAGTAGAGAGTTTCTTTGTGTGAACTTCCTTAGATGAAATTTAATTAGTGTTAAAACATTCTTAATGCTGTTAGTGCCTTGCAGTTGAATTTTTTGGTCAAATAATGATTAGTGCTTACCACGTGGCGCATAACCTGTTAATTTCTGTCGAAGCATGTAGCCAGTGAGCGGATAACTTTTATATTACGCCACGTTTAATAAAGTCTGCTCATTATTCAAATTTACTTATTCCATGTCTAATTTTCTACCCATTAAGCTGGTTGCCAAAACTTTATTAATGAAAATTGTGCATTTATTGAGTGGTAGTTGGAGGCCCGTTATGAGGTTAATTACCTGAACTCGGGTGTACATTTTTAGTGAACAGTTCTCTAATTTATTTGAATGAACAGGGTTCTCGAATTAAGCCGGAGACTGGTCTCGCTGATAGCCGAACACCTGCATCAGACATGGACCATTACAAGATCCTCTCCGAAGAGGGAGCGGGAGACTGATTTTCGATGTAGCACTCGCCAGCATTTCTAAGGTGATATTCACACTTATTTTCCTTTTTTGGGGCCGGGCCGGCAGTGCGCCCGTTTACTTTAAATATCTTTGAAGCCATGTGACCACGTGTCCAGACTATCTGCTAGAAAAGGGGAGAAGCTGATCATGACTGAACATTATAAGTTAAATTCAAGAACACTTTTTTATAACTGATTTACATTACTCTAAGTGCACTCCTTGTAATTGTGTGCTGCACTGGGGGAGCGTGCCAGATATTTTTTGCACTTGCACATTTTACAGCTGCATATTATTATCCTTTAACTCTTTACAAAATTCATGGTACAGGTTAGTAGCCCTGTTCCGGCTGGAACAGCAGTGAATAAATTTTAACTTCACTATGGGTCTAACATTTAAGGGCTGGGGGTTTTCCTTGTTTTTTTGGGGGGCCGTTTTCTGGGGTTTAAAGGTGGACTTAGTTTTTGTCTGACATGTTGATGCAGCTGAAGGCAGGTTGTATTCCTGTCTAACTTTGTCAACTACATGCGGGCGCGCTGCCTCAGCTGCTAGAGCACAAACGCCTTATTGTATTTTTTTTCATTTTAATTATATTTATGTAGCCATTCGGGGTTAATAGATAATAATTTGTTTTTTGTCTCCTGGACATAGATTAGTTGATTTTGATCCTTACAAAAGACTATACTGATTGTTTTTCTTAACTGGCAAACACATATTGGTTAACTTGCACTTGTAGTATCTGCTGTTTAATTTTCTTTAACTCTAGAACATATACTCATTATTTCTTTTGTAAAACATATGTTGTCTAAATTTTTCTGGAATTGTAAAGCCTCGAGTGATTAATTTCTGATTGTTAAAGCACATAAGGGTTTTTTAAATCCTTCGGAATTTGTGAAGTAAAATAACCGTTTAGAATTGTATACAACGGTTTGAAATCAGGTGATGTAGTTCTGTAAATTTTTATTTAATGCTGTGAAAGGAACTTAAGGTTCATACGCTCATGATGGGTCAGTGATCAGTGGAATGCTATACAAATGGGCGGTACGGTCTCAATTATGCGTTATGAATTATTACCATCCTTTCTGGGGTTTTGGGCTTTAGGTAATTCTGCAAACACGGGTTGATGGGCGAATATTTTATTACTACTGGTTCGGAGTATTGTAGCTACACTGCCTGCAGGGCGGGTGCATTCCTGGGGCATTCGTGTTAGAATTGATGTAATTGTGAGTTTGTGTGCCTTATGTTCTGTGTGTGTTATGTTTGTCCGTGTCTAGCTAGCCACAAGATGGGGGAGAATCTTATATATATATATATATATATACACATATACTTGCTGAATTTATACACACTTGTTATTATATTATATTTATATATGTGTTTACTGAATTTGTACACACTGGTTATGCTATACACATGTTGTTTTGCTTGTTATGCTTTATATTTATATATATGTATATATTTACTGAATTTATGCACACTTGTTATGATGTACACATGTTGTTTTAATTTAATACTGTTAAAGCAGGGCTTAAATCATTCGTGATAATTATGATTCATGGGGGGGACAATGATGTACTAGAGTTGGCCTGGATGTATGATTTCTAAGCATACAATAAACTTGTTATTGTTACATTACAGCTGAGTTTCATTGCAAGTCCCGTCATACTGGACCCGGCACGATTTTTGCTTCTCTAGGCTCCAGCCTAGTCCTAATTGACTTGTGGCTTCTCTTTCAAAAAAAAAAATTAAAATTAAAGAAGTTGTTTTATATTCAAAAAAAATACATAAAAAGAAAGAGGGGTTACAGATTCAGCAGAATAATTGATACATAATTATGAGTGCACACATTATAGATCTAATGAGTATACGAATGAAAATAAATGATTTTATCTATATATATATATATATATATATATATATATATATATATATAATAATTTATGCCTTGTTCCTGATTCGTCCAAGTAATATCATCCATAATAATATAATATTAATATCATTCATATATATATATATATATAATATCATTCATATTATATATATATATATATTTATTACTTAGAATCGATTACGATGGTCATAGAAGTTTTCACTTCGGTCGTGGGGTCTTAAGCAGACACTCTTTTTTTTATTTACACTGATTAGTAATGTTTCATATAAACTTAGTGTCATAACTCATTTTGACACTCAGAAAAATTGCACATCAAACGCAATACTTCCTCACATTAAGGTGAAAGCATGAGCAAGTATTTACATTGAATGCATTTAGTATTCTCTTTCTGAGACACTTTTAGTTTAGATTACATGCATTTTCAACTACACAGTTGTCACTTTATAAAAAAATATTACTCACCCTGAAACAAAGAAATTCTCACAAAGAAACCTAAGTACTTAACCTTGCAGTATTAGAAACAAAGTTATTAGAAGTTATGCAGTTTTTTGTTACCACAGTTATTTTTCGGGAGATATATTCATTTACGACGAAACCGTTATGATTTAAGTTGTTTCTAAACTACGTAACATTTAATTTTGCCTTTAACTTAGACACAGAGTGCATATTACGTACTAAACAGAACATTAGATAGCTTATAAATCTATACCTTATTATTATTATTTATAGAAATAGCTGGTAACGTAAGCAATCCAAAAAGTCTTAAAATCCCTGTCAATGACAACCAATCATATTCTATTGGTTGTTTATTTAATAGCTTATGTTTTTAATCTAATTAGCATAATGTATGCTGAAGTACATTCTTTCACCTTAGTTATATTCTGTGCACACGTACAGATAAAACACAGAGTCGTATGAAATTATTTTAGACAGATGGAGGTTAACTTACCAGAATATGGAAAATAAGGACTTATTGCCTCTGTACGTTACAAAAGCAATTATTCCTTGCACTGGTGTAACTTTAGACGCATTAAGGCAAAGCTGTTTGTGTACGATACGATTTATATCCATCTGTAATTTATTTGTATTTAAATGCTACATGTATATTCTGTAATTATATTATAGCTTTTGCAATTACTTTTAGGATGGAGTAGCTACAATAACCTCATATTGTCAGTTTGGTTTTACTGTTGTGTGTGTGTGTGTGTGTGTGTCGTGCTGTCTATCTGTCTGTGTGCAAGCTCGTTTGTGTACGTCAGTGACAGGTATTCACGCGGACTCAGTATTGTGCTTATATAAGTCTCAACTATATACTAAATGAAACAATAAATTTATTGTTGACAATAAATTTTTGACATCACATAGTCATATATTAGCTATGACAGTGGTAAATTCTGACACGTGGCACAGGGAAAGTTATAAACGACCAAAAATTTAAACCAAGGAGTGTAATGTTTTTGAAGCTGTTGAATACCAAAATAATACTGTGCTAGAACAATACACCCTCTCTTTCTCACTCTCTCATTCAGTCTCTTTACTCCCTCCTTCTCTCTTTCTCTCTCTATCGTACTCTTTATTCTTTCATTCTATGAGGATTATTCTATTACTGTACATTCTACAATTAATTATGCTACCGTTTCAATGAATGATACTTTCAAATGTACTGTGTGTCAATAGTGTAAACAAATTAATTAATTTCATTGGCCCTTTTGAAACGTTATCTATTTTGTGTATTTTCAGTATTATTTCTTGCCCAGAACATCATGATTTATAACAAGCATGCGATATTTGAATCAAGCTAGGTTAAAGTATTTAATATTTTGTTCATTGACATTTATAATCATTTACTTTTAATTTACTTGTTCTTGCAAACATTATGATTTTTAATTTTACTGGTTATTTTTATTAAATCGCTTTATAATAAAAATCAGCGTCTACTTACAGGAGTAACTGGATTTACTCTTGTGTGTTTATAGAAACACTAGAGATTATTTTATTAGCTCTTCCACTAATTTATTTCTGATCCGTGATTTATAGAATCGATTGGTATATACAATAAGAAAATCTAATTCAGTATTACTTAAAAGCTGGATTTCTGAACCACTAGGAATAACAAACACACAAAAAGAAATAAATACAGCACTCTAAACGAACAGACACAGTTTTTAAATCACAGTTCAAAATCGCCCTTTGACCTCAGTACACACTGCAGACACAAGAACCTTCTGTTAATCGATTCAAACAACGGCGCTAGCTTCAATAACGGAACTAACAGAGCTTCTTGCGAACGCCTCTGATAAATGTCGTAACGATCAAAAGCTAGTTAAGGCAAAAGTGAATTTTATTTCTTAATTTTTGTTAAATGTTATTGCTCCGTGTAGGAAAAGTGTATACGTGTAATTACAGACTTAAACCATGTTAATTTTAATGAACGGAATGTTACACTCCAAGATTTTATTTGAGCTTCAAAGACCAAAGCTTTGGCAACTGTCTACTACTCTAGTCGCTAAAGAACGCCTGCAAAACTGTGACATCAAAACAGAAAGTGATTTACATTTTCACCGCTACAGACAGAAAACTGAAGTTGAGCTGTATGTCTTGCACCCTGATATGGGTGCGTTGTCCATGTCGAGCTCAATGAACGCCAGGTTCCTCAGTGCAACGCGGGATTTTAAAATGTTAGTGTTCGCAATTCAAAATGTTAGGATGCGGTCCCGTTTGCACGAGTGGCGTAGAGGCGATTGCTCCGTAAGATTCATCCGTAGGAGCTTAGAGCCACTCTGCCGAGGACAGGCGAGGATAGGCGTAGTCGTGGGCTATCACTTCCAGGCTCCCGCAATCAGGCAGTTGCACACATCGCGGTCTCCCATGCCTAGGGCGCAGCGCAGCGAAGCGGTTGGAACAGGTGCATAACATTGGCTCTTCACTGAGAGCGACGTTCCGTGGCTCCCTTAATGATTCACTCGTAGGAGATTAGAACCTTATTGGAGAAGGCAGTATGCGCGGCCACCATGAGCAGTCGGGCTGATCGTCGATTTACCACGCCCAGGTTATAAAGCTTCATAGAAGGTTAGAAAAGCAGACGATGCAAACAGGGTTTCTGAGAAGAATTACCTATGATGGGTTGCTAAGTAGCGCCCGAGTGCGTCTGACGCCTATCGTGTAGGGAGTGTTGTCCGTACTATCCAGCTGACGGTTGTCCGGTAAAGAGGGTGCCTCAGCCTTTGCAAACAAGTTTGTTACCAAGGATCGGATAAAATCCTTCAAGGAACGATTTCGAAAGACGCAATGTAAAACATAATTTTTGCCATACAACGATCACAATTGAAACCGCTTGAAGTTTCGGAATGCTGGCAGCCTAAGCTTTTTGGTAACCAGCGGATAGGGAAAACTACCAAGTGGGATCCGATATGTGACTGCTGGTCATAGGAATTGCAGATACAATGAGAGTTTGGTGTGGACAGCCAGGCGGCTGGAAAGCGTGGAGATATGTTTGGCTCTGACCCTCCAAGAGTACTTCACTGATTCGGCGGTTTTCACCTCCAGAACGAATCTGTAGAAATGAGTGACCAGTGTAACCTTTAAAAGACATGCATAAGAAATGTTAATGTATGGGTAATTAACTTTTGTTGCTTTTTTAATCAGCAAGAAAGTCTTTTACTGGAGTAGCACATGTGTTTCTTTCTTAAGTTATTGCTCGGATACACTGTTTATCACAGGTTAAGCAATACAATTTGAGATAAAATTGGGAATAAAATGTAATAACAGAATGTTCCGTCGAGCTGAATGTTTTGCTTCGTGTATGAGTTTTGTATCCAGTAAAATTATTTCAAAGTCTCATTGCTAATTTTACTTGTAACGTCTCACTGTTGTCTGGTGGTGGCCATAGTCTCGTAGCAGTTTTAATATTCTGAAATAATATATCGAAGAGGCAACTATGCATGTATAAAATACATATTGTGATGATATAAAGTGCACAGTTATTTTTTGTTAATAGTTAAAATAAATTAAACACTAAAACGAAATGAAATTGCAAATTATCACTAGCAGGTAATATTCCAATAAGTATTTCATGTAGTTATAATAAAAAATATGCAAAAAAATACCACACACACCATTCAGTTAAGCGTATAGAATAAAAAAATCGGTATGGAGAACCATACATGACTTCCATGTCCTAAAATGTATATTTACAATCATTTAAATATTAATTAAACAAGTGGCTGCTTGAGTTCTGAAAAAATTACGTATCAGCTAAAATGGTACCACCATGTCAGGTGGATTAAGACTATCCTCAACCTTCGTGAGGAAGGACTGTATTTTGGATAAAATGTCTGTAGGTCGAACGAAGAGCTAGCTAAAGGTAGCTGCGATCTGATTCCTGTAATGAAATTGGACACTCGCTGCGAGGGGCCGAGGGATGTCTATAGTGTTATCAAAGTCCTTCCTGTCAATACCATACTAGTCATTTATCTTTTTTAAAATCAAGTCTTGATTTCTTTCTTTCCATTTGTCTTCTGATTTCCTGAACGACTATTCTGTTCACCCGTATAATTATAAATTTCTCAGCAAAACATTTCTTCCTTAATACGTTTGTGTCTCCTTTTAAACACCCACCATTCAGATCCATGCCATAACGCTGTATTCCACACAGGCTAGTAAATAACTAGCCATCAGGGAGGTCAACATTTTTTCAAGGAGGGGCAAACAAACAGTTTTCCAAAGGAGAAAAATATAGGTACAGTATATATAAATATTTTCATACATACACACATGCACAGTAGGGTAAGAATGAGAGTTCTAACGCGGAAGTGACGTCACAGCCCCCCCTTTTGGCGCGAAATTCAAAAATCCATGTGGTGGGGGTAGACTTCCGGCGCAGCGTGTCGTCATGTGCAGAGGTTATGATGGACCGGGGGGGGTAGTGGTGTGTCCCACGTGACCTCGATGGGCGTACCGAAGTTGTCGGCCATGTTGTCGGCGTTCGGCCATGTTGTCGTCGTCGTCCATTTTGCGTGGTTCCGTGTGCGTTGATTGGCGGAGGCGTGGCCGCCGTTCGGCGACAAAATGGACGACGACCCCACCACGACGGGCGAGGATCAAGCCAGGCCGCCGCCCAGCGACGATGACGACGTCAACGACGACGGCGAAGGGCGAACGGCGAACATAGCCACGCCTGGTGGCCATGTTGGGAAAGCTGTGATGTTGTCGGATTGTGCGTGTGTGCTGGTTAAGGTTGGGCCACGTTGCCGGATCGTGGTGTGTTATAGTGTATGGTTTGGGTATATGTTTTGTTTTTCCGGAAGGGCGGCCATGTTGGAAAAGCGTCGACGTTGTCAACTTGTGCCGGCCACGTTGTCGGCTCGTGCATGTGTTATAGTGTACGGGTTTTGTATATGTTTACACTGCCACCATTGTCCGTCGACGTTGTCAACTTGTGCCGGCCACGGCTCGGTGTTATAGTGTACAGGTTTTGTATATGTTTACACTGCCACCATTGTTGCCAACTCATGAACTGTAAATTTGAATGTGTGCTTTTGTGGTAAGTATATATTGTAAAAATACAAAAAATGTGCACAGCATCGATGTGAAACTCTTGTTGACTGGCTATTGTGGTGTAATTGTTTTGATTGACACTTCACTTATAAAACATGCATGATAGAAGGAAAAAGGATAGTTGAAAAGAAAAGAAATAACTAAGCAAATTTAAAAAATTTACATATTTATATACAATATATATACCGAAAAAAAATTACAAATACAATATATATATACAGAAAAAAAACATTATAAATAGACATATA
The DNA here is from genome assembly GCA_034769895.1 of Magicicada septendecula. Classification (NCBI taxonomy): domain Eukaryota; kingdom Metazoa; phylum Arthropoda; class Insecta; order Hemiptera; family Cicadidae; genus Magicicada; species Magicicada septendecula. The sequence goes on from CM068368.1 coordinate 625,772,380, forward strand.
AATAATATAATTTAATGAAAAAAAAAATAAAAAGTTCAGTTTATATTACATTTTATATACAATATATATACAGACAAAAAAACGGTTATAATATATATATATATATACAAAAAATAAAACATTATATCAAAAAAACATCACTTTGTATATTACAATAGTAAAAAAAAAAAAATACGGATACAATATACAGAAAATAAAACATTATATGAAAAAAAACATCATGTTGTTCATATTTAATGTGCACGACCATCTGTAACAGAAACAAAAACAATATTAGTGATGTATAATTGATAGGCGTAGGATGGATTAGAATAATGTGTACTCTTACATACCTCAAAAATGCATGCGTGCATAAAATGGGTGTATTGGCCTGCTGAATGCATACACCCGACATTGCGGACATCCTGGCGGCGACCCCTCCAGTGCCACGGTTTGAAACCAGTTGATGATGCACAGATAGTGGTATGTGTGCCCATACATTAAGCCGAGGAGTCTCTGCCCCTCAGTATAATTTTCTTGGCACACACTACAAGATGTGTGCCCTAACATACCCTGAATGGGGCAGAGATCTCCACGGCTCCATCGCCACGTTGGAAATCTACTTCTGAGAAGTAGTCTCATCGTGGCGACTTCGCTATGCATCCTTGGTTCCACCGTGTCGATAATATCATAAAACACGCATGGCGCGTCTTCTGGAGGGGACTGTAATCGTGGATCGTGCCGCATATGCTGTTGCTGAGGTTGTGGTTGAGGCTGCTGAGGCTGCTGAGGTTGTGGCTGCTGTTGAGGCTGTGGGGATTGCGATTCTGGTTGTCGTGCTGTACTTATCCATTGCGGACGTGGTTGCGGCTGTTCCTGTGGTTGTGGTTGGTGGTGGTGGCGATTGTGGTGGTGGTGATTGTGGCGGTGTGATCGTTATTTGTCGTGCTTGTGGACGAATATCACTGGTGAAAAGAAAAAATATAAAAATCATGTAAAAAAAAAACATGAAAGTATGTAGACATAAGAAGAAGACTTACATATTAAATGTGATGGTAGGTAATTGTTGTTGTTGTTGATGCTCATCAACATTATTTTCATCATCATCATTATTAGTTCTTTCGTCAAGCAGTAACGTATCACTGTCACTATCATCGTCATCATAAACCATCATCTCATCATTGCTGAAAAAAAGTACACTTTTAATACCAAATGTAAACGCAATAGTACAAGTGAACGTTAATGAAAAAAAAACGTACCGACTCGTGCCGGCTTCCTGAGATGCAGCAGCAGCAGCAGCAACAACAGCAGTAGCAGCAGCTGAACCGGTAGCATCACTGAAAAAAAAAATACATTTGAATACCGAACGTAAACGCAATAGTACAAGTGATTGTTAATAAAAATGGTCTTACCGACTCGAGTTTTGTTGTGATACTGATGAAGGTCCCAATAAGGCCTGACGTAACCTTTGGGAACTATAAAAAGTAAACAGTAAGTCAGTCGAATGTTGTATTCTGTTTGTACTCGTTAAATAAAAAAAATGTTGTAATTTACCTTCGAACTCGTCGCTGCTCCTCACAGACTCTTTTATATAATCTATTATCGCTTCCACTCATTCTGTAAAACGTAACAAGAAAAATGTTGTATAGTAATTTGCTAACATAATAATGTGTGTGTGTGTGTGTGTGTGTGTGTGTGTGTGTAATGTCAAATATTAACGTAAAAATATAGTAAGTACTTACATGCAAATTGAAAAATTATAATGAATGTGATAATACTTATTATGACGAAATGCTTATATATACGTATATGCTTGGTAGGAGTCTGCTATAGACAAAGTCCCCTTACCCTCAAAGTGTTCACCACACACACACACACACACACACACACACACACACACACACACGGCTTGCATCCTGTACGTAACAAAGCCCCTCGCCATCACAAAGTTCACACGCTGCGATAACATATGGCTAGTCAGCGAATAAAATTAACTGCACATGTGCATAGTGTGGGAAGGTCTCAGTGGGAGTCGATTACATCCTGTTATAAATATTAACCATTAATGTCTAATCGTCTACCTCACCTCTCCTACCAATTGAAAATTAAATGAAAGTAAATAAATAAATTTTATATTTGCAATACAAGTTTATTATTACCATGAGTTACTGCTCTGTGTATCTTAGTCTCTTCATGTTAGGACTGGTATCGTCATTGGTTAACGCACGTTCACACACTCTGTAGTGTCCGTACGCGAGTGTAGTTACACCATCGTCCAGTACGTACCTCTTATCGTCATAAGGAGACAGGGAAAGTTTTGTTACACGTTGCGTGTACAGCTTATGACGATCGCTTCGTATACACTCGGCAGAGGTGAAAACTGTACGACTATCGAAAAGACACTCGCTGTATAACTGATGACGTAACCTTTTTTTTATTGCCGTTCTTGGAACACCTTTCGCCACCTTTTTGTCGGTACAGTCGGACAACAGGAGCGAGTAACATTTAGCTCTGAGTCCGACGAATTCCCTGATGGGTTTCCCATTAGTTTCATCCTTGAACTTCCCCACGACTTTTTTGTTGTCGTCGCAATGACAAGGATGATCTGAGGGATAGTCCGACGTGTCGAAAAGGTGGAGATCCTCTTTCATATCCAAGTACACATCGTCAGTCTGTATGCTGTAAAGTAAACTGTCGGTATCGGTCATTAATAATGTTAATCGTTGTCCGTACTTGCTGACAGCGTACCGATAATGAAAATCGTACATTATCAATTTACTGACATCAAGTACTGTGAAACCAACATACACTGGACGGGAAAGGTATATAGTTCTGTTTCGTAAAGCCAATCCGACCAAGTCGTCGGTGTAGCGGATCATACGCTTTAGTCGTGGATTGGAAACAAGTTTCTGCAGCCGCCCTTTGGTAGAGACTAGTTGGAAGTCTATTCGTTTCCTTACGTTCTCCAGCGATTTACCATAGACAGCGTTGACCATCAGTTTGAAAAAATCTTTTTCAAAACTGTTGGTGGCTGCTGCTCTCTTTTGTGTGTTGAAATCGATAAACGGTTTCATCCACGCTTTCTGTTTAAAACTCAACACCCTATGGATCGCTTTCAATTTTAGACCAAGGTTCAGATACAACTTTAAATTTCGAAAATGAAGAACGTATTTTTGCTTATCGTCCAAAGTCGTTAGCAACTTGGGGACGGACGATGAGGGCGTTTCTGATCCGTTATACCCTTTTGTATAGTGTAGTCGTGTGTGAAGTCGTCGAGAGTACGGTGAAAGTATGTCAGGATTGACGCAGGAACGCACAGGTGCTAGTGGATAATCTGAGTGAAGATCATGAAGTTCGGATGGATAGTGTAGGTCGACCTCAAGTATGTAGCCCATGTCACTGTCATCACTCAGAGTACGTACGTCCAGTGAGTCGATCTCGTTACGATCGAGCCATCTAAAGTCACCGTAAGGGAGTGGCTGTGACATGGCTGCACCGTAAAGGTTGTTGCAGTCGGTGTACAATATGAAAGAGGTCGGCTTTGAAGCATCATACTGATCAGCGATTAGCGGGTTGTTGGCCTTGGCATAGCGGTTGGGTACCATGCTAACACCACCGCGAACGGCTGATTCAATAAAAAGATGCTGATCTATATCCGTCAACAGTTCCAGTCGCACACCGGTCATCTTTAACATCGCGTGCCAAGCAACGCCGGGAAGCGAGTAAAGATGAGCCGGATCAATCTGGTAGTACCGTATGGCCATCTCACGAAACGCCTCGAAGACGTCAGCCAGCAGCAGTACATCTGTTTTAAGATAAAGATCGTGATAATCACCCAGCGTGCGGATTCCGAAAGTCTGCCACACATTCTGTGCATGTGCGTAATCTTCGTCCAACACGGGTGATTCACTCAGCCTATTGAAAAAAAGTTCGCGTGCGGGCAAACATGTTTCGTCGAACTTCTCGCTACCTGTCATGTAATCGTAAGGGTACACCCCCTTACGTAAGAGTAGCTCGAAGTGTTCTTCGAAACATTGCTTTGTTAAAGCGAAATCCGCACCGCTCGCGCGCAAGTTTCCAACAAGTGTATCCAAGGACGTGTTCAAAAATTGTAACGTGTCTACGAAACGTAGGGCACCCAACGTGACTGATACGAAGCGTTCACTAGTGGTAGCGATACAAGTGAGAGTTTCATCATTGTATTTACCCAACCCTTGTATCAAGTGATGTGCGTCGTAACCTCGTAAGTTATGGAAAAAGACAGGAATATGTTGGGCGGACTTGGAGTTGAGGTTACATACGTTGTGAGCTGCGCCAAGGTATCGTCCAGTCAGATGACAATGGTTGCGCACCTTGTCGTCATCAGTCAGCGGTTTTTCGCAGAGATGGCATACGACAGCATTCGTGAAAGATAATACGTCACGATCACTCATAGTCATAGGGATATTGGTACGCATGATCCTGTACAGTTCATGCTCTTCATCGATTAGTCTATCTAAAAAGGTTTCTATCACGTTCAAACCGCGATAAACGACCTGTGGTTTGAAAATGTTACCCTCGTGGTCGACTATGAGGTAGGAAAAACCTGAAGGAAGATGTAACGACTCTGTTGTGGTGGACGATGTGTGTGGAGGAGCATCGCAACGATGGCAAGGTACAATGAACGATTCAAAGTCTGCATATATAGCGAAAGGGACTTTATGACAGTACGTGTAATTTTTGAAGTACATAACCTTCTCCTTCTCTTTCGTTGGTAAACGAATTCTTTGTTCACCATACGGTGAACAACGAGGGACATGTTCACTAAGGAGTCGTTCTTCACAGAATCTATGCAGACAGTAGTTGCAATAGAAAGAACGTCCGTTGTGTTTGGTTAGTGAAGATAGTAAGCGGCTAATATTTTTTATTAAACAGTAATGTTTTCGGTCAGTGGTGGTGAGAAGTAATAGATTAAAATGGTGTTGTCTGTCACTGAAAGGAGTTATTCTTAGCGGTTAAATTTCATTTTCTTGGTAACCAAAAACATTTATAGAAATGTCAGAATTGTCTCGTTCGAACTTCACAATATCGCATAGGCGGGTGGGATAAGTTATACCAGAAGTGGTGATACTGTGAATATGTGATTTGTATTTGGATACACGCTCGCTGTCTCTGTGTTGTGGAAACAGTGCGGCCAACACTGACCATATAAAACACATTTGATCGCCTGTATTGTTTACATTGATGATGGATTTAGTACAAGACAATTCAGGAGGTGTACGGATGAAACTGGAGGCGGCCAGCGGTTGGTATCGTGAGAGAACGAGTTCTAACGAGATTATATGATCCAACGCCCAACCGCTACCCTCACGAGTGAATTTATAAATCGATTCGATGATTTTTTCGTACGAAGCTTCTAAACGTTCAGGCAATACGTTCTGATCAGCGATCAATGTCGTATGACATCGTCCATGAAAATAGCCTTCACTCGTCACTTCTTCGTCCTCGTTCGTGTCGGCATTTACAATGTACTTGACAAATCTCGCTTTTAGCGCTATATGCCACTTTATAGTAAGCAAACGTGTCAGTTCGTTTAGAATGTCCGTACGTAACATATCGTGAATTTCATCGAAAAAGGTAATGACATCGTTGACACATTCTTCTTCTTCCTCTACAAGAGGTGTGTAAACGTACGACACCAACGAGCCACGCAACGAATGTTTACGATCAACAGAAAACGTCTGCATTGTTAGAATAACGATAAAAGCAAAATCAATTACTTGCTCACTTGAAGAACATTAGAATACTGATACAAAGTTAGAAAATAAGTAACATTTTATAAGCAGTGCGTGAAAGTTAGCCTGCACGAGACTCGAAGGTGAACGCAGGCAGCGATCACCGCTCCACTTATACTATCTATGATGAGTGCGTGCGCAGCTATTTGTTCCCACTACTGTGCTTTATTTCATACCGACCAATTGACGACAGCAATCCCCACTACGATTGCGCGCGCAGCTACCACTGAGGAAGTGAAATGCAGCGCAACAAACCAACATTCTTGCTTCAGATATGGACGTGCACACATATTCTTTTGCAAGCCGATTAAAAAGCTTTTATAACATCCATCGTCGAGGTAACATTAAATTTTACGTACGTAAATTTCCGAATACGAACGTGAGATTTTTTGACCTAGCCAAAGCCGGGTTTATTTATGAAGGCGATGATGATGTTGTAAGATGCTGCAATTGTAAAATACGAATTATGGATTGGATGGCGGGTGATGATCCTGTCCAAGTCCATAAGGCGTCAATGCCTACATGTAGTTTCGTTCGTGAACACTTGTAGAAGTCGACGCACGCAAAAACGGCTCTTTTCAGAGCCAACATAAACTCATGTACAAACATACCCGTTTGGGTAGTACTAGTAGTACTCTGTGTTAGTACTATACTAGTACTAATAGTACTATATATATTACTATTACTAGTACTACTACTAAATGTGTGTACACAATTCAATGTCTGACTGATGGCGCCAATGATAAAAAAATAAAACAAAAGATTTCATAAAAATTATACCTATTAAATATCATGACAATTTCGAAGCTGTATCACTTGCATCGCAGATCGATGACACAATGGATGTTTATCGATACGATGATGGGAAACATTTCACACTAACAAAACCGTTACGAAGCACGATACGTTCCAACTTGTGTTCTATGTATTTTGTGAAGACAAAACGGTTTTGTGGTAACTACTGTACACGTTATAAGTTTCGTGTTGACAAATATCACGGACGTTGTTGGCGTCACATAAAGAAACGTAGCGGTTATCTCCCACCGATCGTGCTGTTGATGATAATCTCTGATCGTATACACAACAAATCACGATGGCTTCATTTTATCGAAGAGTGTGATCGAAACAATGTACCGATTGAACTCGTGGTTTATGAAAAGAATATGTTCAAGTGTACAGTACGTCACGCGTGGAATTTTATTTCACGTTTCCGACCGATTCCTAAACTGTATCATGCCGTTCAACGTGTTCACGGCTTACATGATTCACACGGCCAAATGAACTATGCGACTGTGTACACAGACATGCTCGCCTACGGAAGTTCAATCCCACACGCTTTGTGTTGCATTGTCATTACAGAGCGCACTATTCCGATACGTACAGCGATTGAAATATACAGAAGCGCGATTATGATAGCACCAAAGTGCGCAGTGGATCCTAGCTACAACGTAAGTTTTGACGTGCGCTGCCCGCCATCTTCGTTACCGACACTTGCGAGAGGGGGAACAGTTCACATTGGTGAACAACAAGGCGCAGGAATTGTTTTCAGTAGCCTTTCTGAAGGAATCATTGCCTACACTCCGCAAGTATTGTGAATACTTCGGTCTGCAGTATTCACATGAAAAAGGGTACACAGTGAAAGATCGACGTTTATACGAACAGTGGCAACGATGTACAGGTGCTATGGCAGACGAGTTTTGGTTGTTGAACTCGTATCTTATACACCTGCATATGGAGTCGAGAAGTCATCGTCCGATCATAGAACTCAAAGCTAAACACATGTGCGAGCATCTACCCGTAAACGATAACGTCATAGTCGCGGAAATGCACGAGTATCGTGCCAACGTTATACGCAGCGTCATGTTCAAAGACATGAATTCCGTCAAGACCGTAAGAGCGTTGGACATGAAACAACACACGCTCATGAGATATTACATCGGTATGAGTCTCGTGCGTAATGGACGTATGAAAATCAGTTTAGCGCATGTTTTAACGTACTTACGCAATCACAAGAAGAACGCGTTGTTTTTCCGTTCGGTCGAGATGATATAACTGGACGTGGAGTGGAAATCTTACTACAGTCACGCGATGGAAAGCAGACGTACCAGAACGGTACCGAGGAGAGTTACATTCAGCACTGAGTTAACGCTTTACCACGTTCCGACGTATTGTGAATCACGGTTCGTACGATATGAGAATGAAACGACAGGTGAAGAACATAAAGCAGAGCGTTCGCAAGACTATCGCGAAGGAGTTGCACAGACCGGTAAGAAGGAATTTTCCGAGACGTGCGGTGGAGTTAAAGGGACTTCACGACTTGTACCAAGCGGACCTGGTAGAGATGATACCGCACGCGAAGGTGAACAAGGGATTCAAGTACCTTATGACAATCATTAACGCGTTTGGCAAGTACGCGTACGCTGTTCCGTTGAAAACAAAAACGGGCGTAGAGGTCGCACGAGCTCTGGAACCGATTCTTCGTGCTAATAAAATGAAATATCTGCAGACAGACAACGGGAAAGAGTACTATAACAGTAGCGTACAAAAATTGCTGAGCAGATACGGTATCACACTCTATTCCACGTATAGTGGAAAAAAGGCCTCCATTGTGGAACGTTTTAACCGTACGTTGAAAACGCACATGTATTGTGCGTTCAGTGAACAAGGTCATTATCGTTGGTTGGATATGTTGCCGGAACTAGTCAACACGTACAACAACAGCGTGCACAGAAAGATTGGAATGAAACCGTGTCAGGTGAAAGAATCCAACGAACGTACAGTGCTACAAAGGATTCGTGTGAACACAGCGAGGAGCATCGTTTATAAACGACCGAAATTCAAAGTAGGCGATCGTGTGCGTATAAGCAAACACAAAATGACATTCGCCAAAGGATACACACCAAATTGGACAAACGAGATATTTCTCGTTCATTCGGTGCGTACCGGCAGCGTACCCATTACCTATTCGCTAAAGGATCATACAGGAGAAGTGTTGAAAGGTGGTTTTTATGAACATGAAATCAGTAAATCGAACGTTGGTGACGTGTACTTGGTAGAAAAGATTGTACAACGTAAAGGCGATCGTGTAAAAGTCAGATGGTTAGGATTCGATGGTAAACACGATTCGTGGATACACAAGAAGAACTTGCTATAACAACTATTCGACTCATGGAAATAGAACCAGTATGCATCGATGCGTTATGATGACAACATGCACGCTGTGTACAGTGTAAAAGACATTGTGTCACATCCTGGTTACGATGAGTACATCGTGAACACGACTGCAAACGACGTTGAACGCATGCGTAGGATCTTGACAGTGCACGAGTACTGGCAACGGGTTATCAATCGTGTGAAGAGATTCCGTCTTAACGAAATAGTACCAAGTGGTACCGGATTCGATCACTACAAAGAATGTGTTTGGTCGGATCCGAACTGTGAAACGGGTCCGGACACTTGTGTATGCAGTTACATATCTACCGACTGCTGCAATATAGTGCGACTATTAAATAGACTGTGCACGGAACGTCAACATGAAAATATTGCAGCAAGCGCACAGATTAAAAATAAAGGACGTGGACTATTCGAAATTGTGCGGCGATGGTGGTGGGGGTGGTTGTGGCAGAAAAAAACGTAAACACGGACGTCTTCTGCCCGATACCGTTCGTTCGATCATCTGCGGACCTTCTGCGTGCGGGAAGACAAACGTCATGTTCAACCTGTTGTTCGATGTAAACGGATTAAGATTCGCGAACTTATACGTGTTTTCTAAATCACTATTTCAACCCAAATATCAGATGCTGGAGACCTTGATGACACAACTTTCCAACGAAGGAATGGGTTATCACGCCTACAACGATAACGAAGAGGTACCGCCTCCCGACGAGGTCGATCCTGATTCTATTATGGTGTTCGATGATGTGTCTTGTGAAAGACAACACAATATACCCAAGTATTTCTCTATGGGACGTCACAGCGGTGTGGACGCGTTTTACCTTTGTCAGACGTACAGTCAAGTGCCAAAACAGTTGGTTCGTGATAATGCCAATCTAATAGTATTGTTCAAACAGGACGATCGCAACTTGAAGCATGTGTATAACGATCATGTCAACACGGACATGAAATATGACACGTTTAAGAACATGTGCGCTGAAGCGTGGAAAGATCGTTATGGCTTTCTCGTTGTGGACAAGGATTCTTCTATCGACACCGGTAGGTACAGAGTTGGTTTCAATCGTTTCATAGTAGTCGCACCTAACGATTAAACAAAAAAAAATTGTCAAAAGTTTAGCTAAATACACGTGTCCTGCTGTCAACGACTTTAGTTGTCGTACTACCGTTTATCGAGATGGATGACAAGAAAAAACGATTAGCACGTGATATCGACACGATCAGTGATGACATACGGAAGAAATACCGTGCGTTAAAACATGGTATTCGTGAAGAAGAAGCAACGTTATCCAAAAGTTACAAACCGATTCTGGAACCGTTACAAAATATTTCGCAAGCATTGCTTGAAAAGAAACGTAAAACAAAAAATGAAAAGCCGATAAGAGTGAAAAAAATGAAACAAGAAGAAGAAGAGGAAGAAGAAGAAGAAGAGGATCCATTAGATGCAATTAGTAAGAGCGATGTAGGAACACCACTTCGTTCCCGAACGAAACCGTCTTTCCTGAAAACACCCGTGATAGCCGAAACATCAGGTGATGACGATGAGGACGATCCTAGTCAAAACATTGAAAAAATGTTAGACACACCGGAAGGAAGACGTGAAGCGCGTAGATATTTTCAGGACAAATACGACAGTGAATCGTTAGCGAACAAGTACATGCGTATGATCGTTTCGTCCGAACGCGATCGTCTGATGGACTATACGTACGGTGTAAGACATGAAAACGGAAAATGGATGATTGGTGATTCACAGTTCGAAATCGATAAGGACGATACGATTCTTATCAACGGTAAACGATACAAAGGTACACCAGGACTCTACGAACTTGTATTCATGAAGCATCCTAATGAAAATATTTACAAGGAATCAGATCTGAAAACGTACAAAGATATACTGCGTAACACCAACGCGCATAAGCAGTATTACTTAGCGAACGCACAGGTGAACGCGAACAGAGGTGTAAAGTATAAACGAATAATATCGCAACTGTTTCCATCGAAACGTACAGGACAGGGGCATAATAATATTGATACATCGTATATGACGCTAACGAGAAAAAAAGACAAAATCGATTACGTGCACTGGGCCGATCCGAACGAACTGGTGGACAGATTGCGACTGTTAATGGCATCACAACGTGTTGGAAACAGTGGGCACACGAACGAAATCGTCTCCATAGTGGAAGAACTACGTGAAGCAGACATAATCGTATAACAAGAGCGGTATATATCATCTGACATTAGCAGCAGCAGCATGGAATCGATCTTAAAGGGCTCGTTAATGCCATGTGCTCCCTATTCGATTCTGAAAGCCGATAAAGTATAAATAATACTGTCGTACACGCACCGGGGGACATTCCACGATTGGTTGTGACAACATGGATATCGTGCTACTGTTTATTATTATTGCGTGCACAAGTGCTGTCGTCGTCGCATCGTCCGTTAACGCTAACGATGTAGATTTCGCTATAGATTATTTGGTGCGATACGGATACGTGCCCGACGATAGTTTACGACTCACGGACAACACTACCATCGATATGGACGCCTACCTTCGCACGTTTCAAGTGAATTACAATTTAACCGTAAATGGAGAATTGAACAATGAAACGATGAATCTGATGCGTGCGCGGAGATGTGGTAACGAAGATTTCGTGTCGTACACCTTACGAACGCCGTGGGCCAAGAAACGTCTGTCGTGGCGATTCTTTCACGGTAGCGTCAGCGCTATAGAAGCGTCGCGACAAGCGTTCGCTGTGTGGCAGAAACATTCGAATCTGGAATTCGAATATCGACCCAACGACATAAACGCAGACATGGTTATCGCTATGAAATATTTTAAACACAGGTGTCTGACTTCCAGGTGCACGATCTGCGGGTACGATTTGGACGGACGAGGAGGTATACTCGCTCACGCTTACTACCCGCCCGATTTACCGTATAACACTACTGAAATACATATGGACTACTACGAGTCGTGGAATTATACAAACGCAACCGAAATACCGGACGATCAGACCAGTTTTCTTCAGGTGCTAACGCACGAAATCGGACACGCGTTAGGACTGTCACATTCCCTCGAGAGGGATTCGATCATGTACCCGTTCTACGTACCACGCTCGGACGGACCGTTCGACCTGAGAGACGACGATATAAGAGGCATTCAACGCTTGTACGGGAAGCCGCCGCCGCCGCCCGCTACGACGTCGACGACAACGTCAACGTCGACGACGACGTCAACGACGACGACGACACCGACAACGAACGAGACCGTGCGGACGACAACGGATTTATGTCGACTAAAGAACGTTAACCAATTTTTAATAATCAACAGACATCTGTATATCGTGCACGATAACTTTTTGTGGACATTGGATATCGAGTCGAAGCGAACGGGCGTGAGTCCGCTTCTGTTAACGGATTGGTTGACTTTCTTACCGCCGACGTTCACCAACGTTTCGGCGATGTACCAGAGACCGCGGACCGAAGAAGTGGTGCTTTTCGTAGACAACTATGTATACATGTTTGATATACACAGTCTGCAGCCGGTGAACGGGTATCCGCGTTCAATCACAACGCTCAGTGTTCGCACGATGACGAAAATAAACGCTGCAATACACATGTACACGGGTCGAACTCTTCTGTTGTACAACGATATGTATTACAGTGAGATAGACGAGTGCACGTTCACGATCAAGAAACATGGTTATGTTAAAGATCGTTTTGTCGGCTTACCAGAAGCCGTTGATAGTGCGTTCCGATATATCGACGGAAAAATTTATTTCTTCAAAGACACACACGTATACGTGTACGATGAATTTCTAGATACGATTGTAAAAGGAAAACATAACGACGCACTATCCGTTGTCGGAATAAAATGCATAGACAGTACGATCGTATCAAAACTAATCGATTTATTAAGTGAATACGTATAAATGCCGTGCACAACGAACGAGGCGCATCATTCACGAGATGAGTGTCGACAAGTTTGGCTGACACCAGAGCGCTGTCAGAGCGCGAAGAGAGACGCGACGCAGTCTGCGAGAGGATATTGGTATCACAATGACCGAGGACGGACACTTTGATGTAGCGGGAAAAAAAATACATAATTTGGGCGAACCGCGCGATTATAGCGATGCCATTTCACTGCGCTTTGTGCGTGACAATTGTCTGTTAGCTGGCGATTCGTCGACGGCGGCGCAAGGAATAGATGCGAAAGGTCGTAAGCTCGTCAACGTCGGCGCTCCTGTCGATCTCGCGGACGCTGTCAACAAGCAGTACGTAGACTACTCGTGCTTACGTTTCACACAATTGGTACCGAACAAGAAGAACGGGGCTGTCGTCGACGCACGAGACCATCGCATACAGTCTCTGAGGGAACCGATTCGTGCGAGAGACGCCGCGACCAAAATATACGTGGACTCGAAAATCATACCGAAGGATACGAACTCTAACCTAATGGTCGGCAATGTGCGGATAACACAGTTAGCTCCACCCATGAACAACAAGGACGCAGTGAATTTGGAATTTTTGAACCGAAACACGATCACCGCGGTAAACGATGCTTATTTCAACGCGCAAGGAAAAACCATTCTAAACGTTGGCGATGGTGGCGCACGGGCCACAGATGCAGTGAACGCGCGTCAATTGGAGGACGTGAAGCGGTACGCGAAGAGCGAAACGTACAAACTCGCAAAAGTGTTCCAACATCGTTGGGAGAAAGTGGTATCGTATATCTATAAATTGCATACACGCGCAGCGCGTACTTCACTTGGTGCCGAAGAGGCAGACTTACTACTTATGAACAAGACGGAGACGAGCGTGTTGATTAGTGATCTGGACAAATCCAATAACGAGCAAGATTGGAGATCTCTTTATCGAGAGCAAACGAAACAGTAGTCATGTATGAACTACGTAGCCGTGTTGATAAAAAAAAAGGGGGGCGTGGTCTTATCGGAAAAATAGTTAAAAGCGCGGTACCATTCGTCGCGAAGTCAGTACCTACACTGATCAATCGAGCGGTGGACGTATTACCGGTAGAACTACATCTGCCTGGCTACAGGTTCTGCGGACCAGGAACGAAACTAGAGGAGAGATTGAGTCGTGGTGATCGAGGAATCAACGAGTTGGACGAAGCCTGTCGCGAACACGATATCGCTTACAGCAAGTACAAGGACAACGAACGACGAGGTATAGCGGATCGTGTGCTAGCCGGTAAAGCGTGGGAACGAGTTAAAGCTTTGAATTCAGGCATCAGTGAAAGAGCGTACGCAGCAGCCGTAGCAGCAGCAATGAAGGCGAAATCTGCGTTAGGCAGCGGGCTATGCTGTAGTGGTGGTGGTGGTGTGCGTAAACGTCGACGTCGCACCAGACGACGCAAGCCGGTTCGACGCACGATAATCAGGAAGAGGAGGAGGACGACGACAACAGGGACAGGAAAACGACGAAGAAAGAGTGGCGGTAAAAAGGCTTCAGGACTCTATCTTCGACCGTACCGAAAAAACTAATCAAAATACCCGTGCGTGCATTGACCAATCATGATCTTTATGAGTACATGAAACGATTGCGTATACCCTATTTCAGAGGTGTGTACATGCGCGACGCACTTCCTAGTACATCACCGTGGGTGAACGAAAGTGCGATCGTGAATCTGGGCGATGCTAGCGGACCGGGCACGCACTGGGTATGCTACAAGAAGCGAGACGGCAGAGTCTGGTACTTTGATGGATTCGGCAATCTACGTCCACCTGTCGAGCTAATGCGGTACTTTGGATCGAACGTGACCGACGTTCATTACAATTACATGCGAAAACAGCCGTCAGATACGGTCATCTGCGGACATTTATGTTTTGAGTTTTTGACATCGAACGATCAGTAAACTACAAGATGTCTTCGCTTACGGTCACCGTCACAGGAACGGATCCGAGCGCACTGGTTTGTGACTTTTTTCCACCGCTTGAATTGACGGACGGTGAATGGTACGCAGGACTGCTGGACTTTACCACGTACAACTCTATACCGAACGTGGAGAGTGGAAAAAACAATGTCTTTCCTGTACTAAAGGGAGCACGTAAAACGTTAGACCCTGTCAATATACCGACCGGTGTGTATGAAATCAGTGATATTGAAACGTACCTGAAAAAAGAACTAGTAGACCCGAAATTTTCTCTACGACCCAACAACAACACATTGAAATGTGAAATTTATTGTTCATATGATATCGATTTCGGATGTACAGAACACACGATCGGTACCATGTTGGGTTTTTCCAAGAGCCGCAAGTTAGAAGCGTATATATTACACACGTCGGATGCGCCTGTAAACATTAACAAAGTGAACGTTTTGGTGATAAGGTGTAACGCTGTTCAAGGTTCATACAAGGCGGGTCGAAACGAGCATATATTGCACTCGTTCTATCCAACAGTTGAGCCAGGATTCAAGATAGTCGAAACGCCTAGAAACGTCATTTATTTTCCGCTTAACGTACTACACTTGCGTAACGTTACAGTGTCCGTACACGATCAGGACGGTGATATTGTGAATTTTCAAGGGGAAGTCATCACCGCACGTATACATTTGAAACGTGTGTAGTAATCATGGGAATTTATTTTACCGAAACCTCCATGATGATGAAGAGCGGAGGTAGCGACGGCTTGCGGACAACACTTTTGGAAAAGGTATCAGTAGACGTTCGTCGTTGACACGATTAACAGCAACTAACCGACGCTACCTGATTTCACTAGGATTCAAACTCAAGAGAAACAAGTAACATGACGGACAGCGGTATAGTCTTATCGGTTGAACGTCGACCGTTCTTTGAAGACAACATCACACATTATGAATATCATCCTCATGCACCGTACGCG
Source organism: Magicicada septendecula (assembly GCA_034769895.1). NCBI lineage: Eukaryota > Metazoa > Arthropoda > Insecta > Hemiptera > Cicadidae > Magicicada > Magicicada septendecula. The sequence continues at coordinate 625,788,170 of CM068368.1, forward strand.
TCGGCGTCACGATATGGAAATAATGATGAGATACGCATACCTATCCTGCAACAGGAAGTCTTCACTTTACCGATGGAAAGTTTCCTGTACGTTGAAGGCAAGTTGAGCAAAAAAACCACTGCCACTGGTAATGTGAACGTGAAAATGATAAACAATGCGATTGCGTTTCTCTTCGAAGAAATCCGTTACGAATTGGCCGGCGTGGAAGTAGATCGTACCAAGAGTGTTGGCATCACGTCCACTATTAAAACCATACTATCTGCCAGCAAGCAGGACATTGTTTCGATGCAAAATGCCGGTTGGGTTGCTCCTACAGCTGACGAGCTAACATCATCTGGTAAAAATAATGAATTCAACTTTTGCATACCGTTGAGGATGCTGATGGGATTTGCTGAAGATTTCACACATGTTATTTTAAACATGAAACAAGAACTGATACTATTACGCACTTCCACTGACGTTAACGCTCTGTTCTCGTCTACGGATGCGCCCGCTAACGCTGATATAGAACTAACAAAAATCTCTTGGATGATACCGTTCGTGTACGTGAACAATGAAGTACGGATACGATTATTGGATATCATACGCAAAGACCTACCACTATTCTTACCGTTTCGTAGTTGGGAACTGCACGAGTACCCGGTTTTACCAACGACTGACAGACAGACTTGGACAGTGAAAACAACTACACAACTGGAGAAACCGCGGTACGTGATACTCACCTTCCAGACCAGCAGAAAGAATAATCTGAAAAAACATGCCGGCGAATTCGATCACTGCAATGTGACAAATGCAAGACTCTTTTTGAACGACAAATACTACCCGTACGATAACCTGAACCTGGATATCGATAACGGACGTTATGCATTGCTGTACGACATGTATTCACGATTTCAAAAGTCATACTACCACAGAAGTCAACCCAACGTACTTCTAACGCCTACTGAGTTCATAGCAAAAGCACCGTTATTCGTCTTCGATTGTAGCAGACAGGATGAGTCGCTCAAGTCTTCACCAGTCGACGTCAGATTGGAATTCGAGTCATCGAGCAATTTCCCCGCTCAGACCGCGGCCTACTGCTTGATACTGCATGATTCGCTCAACGTGTACACTCCGTTATCCAACACAGTGCGCAGACATAATTAAACATTTACTATAAATTATTGTTTTTGTTTGCTGTAAATATAATGTTGCTTTTTAGAATGTAATGTATGTGTTACATGTATGCGATTTTTATTTAAAAAAAAAAATGTAATCAATTTTTATGTATTTGCTGTAAATAGAATGTAATGTATGACTTACATGTATGTAATTTTTTTATTAAAAAAAAATGTAATCATTTTTCATGTATTTTATTTTGTGGAGGGGGAAACGATTATCCTCTTCTTCCTATTTTTTTTTTGCTCAGTGTTTCATCAACACGACTCGCGAGAGGACGCACAAGATGCTTTCACACGATTTCGATGATGATGATACCAAACCCAAGAACGACCGCTATTTCAAACAATGCGGTGAAGCGACAGCAACAACAATCAAGTCCTTATGACCAGACGATAAAGAAGTGCAAGTCATCTTAATTCAAAAAATCACATCTCCGTACCCGCGTTACAGAAGCTTGGAAAATCGTTTAAAGAGTTTTAAAGAATGGCCTGTATCGTTAACGATAACACCTAAAGAATTATCAGAAGCGGGTTTCTTTTACACTGGATGCAACGATAGAGTGATTTGTTTTTGCTGTGGAGGCGGATTAAACAAATGGGAACGTGGAGAATATGCTTGGATGGAACACGCACGTCATTTCCCTGCGTGCTCTTACGTAATGTTAATGAAAGATAAAAATTTTATCATCAAGGCACTGGGTATCGTTACCGAAGCGCAAGCACCAACAGCAATAGCGACAGCAGAGAACGAACAACGCGTCGACACTATCAAGGAGAATATAAAAAACATAGAAGGAAGCTCTAATCGTGATACAATGTGCAAAGTCTGTTACGCACAAAACGTGGAAGTTGTACTTATTCCCTGTCGACATTTTATCACATGTGTGAATTGCGCCATAACCCTACATACTTGTCCTTTATGTAGAACCACATGCACCGCTTACATGAGAGCGTATTTCTAGTTCATTTTCACGCCTTAATTTAATCGATTAGTGAACACAAGGTTTGAAAATATATGCTGCCGTGGCAAAAGTGTTTAATCCAAGTCCACTAATATCGCATACCTCAGTGTTTGAACAGCACGCGTTGAAGACGGACGCATGGAGCTGTTATCTCCGTACCAGTACATACGCTGTAGTGAATTAAAGCACACAATACTATACCCTATAGACATTTTTGTATACAACATTTTGACCTGTAAATTTGTTGCACTGATCCGTGACGAAAATATAAGGTACAAAATAAACGTTCCGAAAAAATTCTTTACGAGCGTTTCACAACATACAACGTGTCTGTTCCGTAAGACGGACGGATCTGCAGCGTTCATAGTAACACCAAACACATTATTTATAACGAAAAAAGGATGTGCGAGGATAATCTAGCAGTCATCCTTGACTTTCACTGTTTCATCGGCAACGATGGAAACGAACTCGTTAAGGAACTATCCATTATGGATGTCACTGCATTTGCCAGCAGACATTGGATATTTTCACCTCCAGCAAACATGATTGTTTCGAATCATAAACATGCGAGGACAAACAGATGGTTAGCAGAGCATTATCATGGACTAGCGTGGACGGACGGGGACACATCGTATGAACATCTTGTACCGATATTAGAAAAATATACATTTCCTTTTAAATTTGTGTTCGTAAAAGGATTGCAAAAAAAAAAAAATTTCTACAGAAGCGTATCGTACATTTTAATATTATAAATTTAGAAGATTTCGGTTGTCCTAAACTCGATCAATTACAATCAATACATGGAACAGTCTGTCTCGCGCACCACTTACTTCCAGAAATATGTACAAATACTAGAGTACACGCTTTACGCGAGTGGGTTGTATCAGATTTTAGAGTAATCAATATGTTTCTAATAAATTACTAATTGAAAACATTATTGTTTAGCGCTTACGTAAAACAAATTAACCTTTCTGACGATTACATCACTCTGTATAGTCATATAAAAAAAATTAGATTCACCGACATGTTCTAACACGCATGAGTGCTGTTAATTAAATCATTCTGTCTATTCATAAAAAAAATAACCGAGTCGTCTCCTCTTCCCCGCCTACCCATCGAGTCGTGAGAAGTCAAGTCGTATCCTGTTCACACGGATAAAAATAAACGCTTACTGTACGATAAAAAAATTAGCTTCAGCAACATGTTCTAACACGCATGAGTGCTGTTAATTACATCATTCTGTCTATTCATAAAAAAAATAACCGACTCGTCTCCTCTTCCCCGCCTACCCATCGAGTCGTGAGAAGACAAGTCGTATCCTGTTCACACGGTTAAAAATAAACGCTTACTGTACATTATGTAGTTCCCCCTCTCTGGTTCCACCTCCACAACTACCTCCCTATTTATTCCGCTGTGCGCGAGCGTTATTCGTTCAGTCCTTGAGAGACGCGCGAGACAAATATAAAATTCTTTATTTTAAAATGGCATCATTCACTGAAAAATTTGCAACTATTAGCGCAATTGAATATAAAAAAATAAAAGAATTAATAATCGGTGTAAAATATCCGATAGAAGAAATGCAGAATATAGACGCGAAGTACGGGAAAGCCGTACTCGTCACTCTTCAAGATTATAAAGACCCTAAACTAAAATATCGCGTATATCTACCTAAAAGATACGCGAGCGTTTTCGAAGATGATGAATTAAAAGATTTAGTACCGTGTTCGCTGCATCTAATTTTTCGTGGAGAAAAGGATAGAGCGTACATAGTAGAAATTATACAGTAAGACCGAATGGACATACTCACTTACCATGTATAATTTTCATTGTAAATACACATAATTGTCATTAGCTGCACGTACAATTATATATTAACATGTACTTAGTTGTATTTTAATTTATAATATATTGTGCTTACACATATATTTCATTTAATTTAATTATATTTAATTATCAATGTATTTACTGTATATCTAGATAATAAAACAAGGCTTACATGGTGTACATTTTAGAGTAAGCCTGGATAGACATCTTCAAAATTAACAAATATATTTGTTCAAAATTGTCATTGCACACGTACACAAATAGTAAATATAATGTGCTTACACTTATTTATTTTAATGTAATTCAAAACAATTATTAAAACAATTACAAATAATAAATTATTATGCGTAATGAATTTATAAATTAAAATCCAATTTGCTTACACATAATATAAATGTATACAAATGTATTTATTAGTTTTACTTATTTGTAATTCATAGACAATTGTCATACATGTTTACATATTAATTTTTGTCATTACTGTGTACGTCATCATATTTTAATTTGTAATTACTTTATTTAGATGAATATTGTACACAAATGTCATATTGTATATGTTTACATATTATGTATTTTGTACTTGTCACCACTGTTTACTATTACATAATATTTATTTTAAATTGTAATATATTTTGATTACTTGTATTTTAATTAAATAATATTGCTTTAACATTTTTATTCTATATTTATTTCACAAATCCTTGAAAGATTAACACTAATCATCACTCAATATACAAGCTAAAAGAAATGTTGCGCAATGTGCATTCATGTGTTATTACATATAACTAATTTAAAAAATCAATAATATTAAACAATAATTGCTTGATTAGAAATTACAAAAATTATTTTAAAATAAAACTTACCTTGTACGAGCTCTAGTTGAGAATTGCTTGATTATATTATATTTTAGAAATTAAAAAATTATTTAAAAATGAAACTTACCTTGTACGAGTTCTAGTTGAGTTACTGAATGTGAATCTCGTCGAACGAAAATTAAAAAAATTATTTAAAAAATGAAAATTATTTAAAAAAAAATGAAACTCACTCTGTACGACTGAATGTGAATCTTAACGAACGAAAATTAAAAAAATTATTAAAAAAATGAAAACTTATTTAAAAATGAAAAACTCACACTGTACGAGTTCTAGTCTCGTTGAACAATGTGATGATGTGAGCAATTCGTACAGCGTATATATACGCTATCTCAAGGATGAACGCGAAAGTAGCTGGTATCAACCAGAGCTGCTACACGTGCAGTCAAGGACAACCATTTAGCTTGGCTTTTCTGTTTCGACGACAAAAAACCTAGAGCTACTACACGTGCAGTCAAGGACAATCACTTAGCTTGGCTTGGCTTTCTGTTTCACACAATAATTTATGTACGGTCATCACTTCGTTCACACACACACACACACACACACACACACACACACACACACACACACACACACACACACACGCGCGCACGCGCGCGCGCGCGCGCGCGCGCGCACGCACATTAACAAATGCACAGACAGCTGGAGCCCAATTAAAATATTACATCACCAACGACTTGTGTTCTTCAAATTATGTACGGCTATTAAAGCCTCAGCTCTCACGCTTTGGTAATAGATGGCTAGACAATTACATCATCACCAGCATGTGTACATATGCTCAGATAGCCGAAACCAATTATTATTCATTAGTTAGTCAACGGCTAGGGTTCTGTTATTAAACAAATGGATGTACGCACACACAAGCGCGCACAGACAGCTGGAGCCCAATTAATAATATTACATCACCAACGACTCGCGTTCTTCAAATTATGTACGACTAATAAAGCTTTCGTTCACACGCTTTGGTAACAGATGGGCACACAGATGGATTGATTACATCATCACCAGCATGTGTACATATTATGCTCAGATAGCCGAAGCCAATTCATTACAACTAGACATTCAATTATGCAATGCATATCATGTGTATTTTCTTACATGTACACAACACTACTCATTTTTTTTACGTTCGTGCAATATAGATTACTATAGTAATAATTATTTATGCATAAATATATATTTCATGAGTTGGCAACAATGGTGGCAGTGTAAACATATACAAAACCTGTACACTATAACACCGAGCCGTGGCCGGCACAAGTTGACAACGTCGACGGACAATGGTGGCAGTGTAAACATATACAAAACCCGTACACTATAACACATGCACGAGCCGACAACGTGGCCGGCACAAGTTGACAACGTCGACGCTTTTCCAACATGGCCGCCCTTCCGGAAAAACAAAACATATACCCAAACCATACACTATAACACACCACGATCCGGCAACGTGGCCCAACCTTAACCAGCACACACGCACAATCCGACAACATCACAGCTTTCCCAACATGGCCACCAGGCGTGGCTATGTTCGCCGTTCGCCCTTCGCCGTCGTCGTTGACGTCGTCATCGTCGCTGGGCGGCGGCCTGGCTTGATCCTCGCCCGTCGTGGTGGGGTCGTCGTCCATTTTGTCGCCGAACGGCGGCCACGCCTCCGCCAATCAACGCACACGGAACCACGCAAAATGGACGACGACGACAACATGGCCGAACGCCGACAACATGGCCGACAACTTCGGTACGCCCATCGAGGTCACGTGGGACACACCACTACCCCCCGGTCCATCATAACCTCTGCACATGACGACACGCTGCGCCGGAAGTCTACCCCCACCACATGGATTTTTGAATTTCGCGCCAAAAGGGGGGCTGTGACGTCACTTCCGCGTTAGAACTCTCATTCTTACCCTACTATGCACATATTAGTTTATAATTCTCATATCATAATAGAAATAAGTACACAGATTGTATTAATTGCTTTAATACAACAACACTGCCCAGCGAACCACAGGAAGCAAATCGGCTTGCACGCGTTGTGTTGGTGTGGGGTTCGGCACTTTCCATTTAAAAAGCGTGCAAACATAATAAAATAAACATGAGTGAGGCCAGAAATAACGCGAATTATGTGTGTGTGTGTGTGTGTGTGTGTGTGTGTGTGTGTGTGTGTGTGTGTGTGTGTGTGTGTGTGTGTGTCCTGCCGGCCTTTTTATTTCGGTAAACACAATAATAAAACTTTGGAAAATTGAACATTACATAATTGAGATATGCTTGCCTGCCAGGAACGATATATTTTCACTCATACATGATTTAAATTAAAATGAAAATTATAGAATGTTGTTAAAGTGAAATGAAAGGTTTCCATAGAAACTACTTCTTTGTTGTCCATAACTTAGTACATATATAAAACTTAAAAAATTTTGGTACGGAGAACCATACATATATAATTAAAATAATTTTCGAAATGAAATATTTCCATAGAAACTATTTCCTTCTTCAACCTTAACCTCAGTACTGTGGTCACTAACGTATACCACCTCAAGTTAGCGCACTCGATTTTCATTGATGATGCCAGTCGATGAAACTGCCGAAACGTTAGTTTTGCAGAAAACATTGGACCACGGCCAAACAGCCCGGGAAGGAATTTTAACGACAAACTACTTCTTTGTTGCCGATAAAGTAGTACACATGACATATAAATAAAAATTATCCCCTCCCCCTTCATTTATCATTTGTATTTTTAGAAAATTACCCCGACCCCTTTAAATAGCCTTTTCATTTATAGATATTTCATCTACCTTTCAACAGTGGATTATTATGACCTTCTTTTCAGTACACATTTTTATCACAATTAAGTACTTTAATCTTGTTAGAATTATCCGAAGCACTGGATTTTCGTTGCGTTACTCCGGCTACCTACGCCACAGGAGTCAATTTGCCTAGGAGCGTATTTGCTTAGGAGTGATAGCTTGATCCAAAATATTTGCCACTTTAATAGGTACATTTCCGGTTTCGTCTGGTTTTACTAAATTTCTGGCAATTTGTATGCCCGGTGTGCTGACTACCTGGGGTTCGAATATAGAGCACTGGTTGCTCCTAGTATCTACCACGGTTCTAACCATGATGATCATTTCGGAGTTTGGCGGAACAGTTACGGCCACTAGGTTTATGACGTCCATCAATTTTTCTGCTGTCGTCATTGTTGATAGCATTACCTCTTCGCCTCCCATTCTCAAGACATTGTTTTTGAAGTCGACTATAAATCCATATGTTTTCATAACGTCCACACCAAGAATTGCTTCATCCACAATGTCTGCAAGAAGTACTTGATGATTAAACTCAAGTCGACCGAGGCGTAGGTGTATCTCCACTTTTCCAAACACTTTTACAGGCCGTCCAGTAGCTGTTCGCAAGCTGCAAGAGCACCAGATTGGCTTGAGAACTTTCATCACGTTGGGGCGCACAATAGAAACTGTTGCGCCTGTATCAACTGTAATCGAGGTTGGCCTTTCTTGAACAAATCCGGTAACTACAAGCTCCCGCTGTTTTTCTGAAGTGTAGAAATTGCGTATTGTCTAGGGGCTTCGTTTCTCCAGTTAGTCAGCACACGCCCCGTTGTCGCGACTATTGCTCGTTTCCCTGCTGCTGAATTCTATCCCGCCAATCTCGTTGTAGATGTCCAGGTTTCCCACATCTATAACACTTCGTTCTTCCATCCTTTCTTATTTTATTCTGTGGCGCCGACCGTCCAGTCTCTGTTCCTTGTTCTTCTTCCTCATCGTCTGTGCCGTCGCGATCTTTTAGCGCGCCCACTTTATGACTTGTCCAACCAGACGCTGATTTGGTGGCCTCAAATTTCAAAGCATGTACCGGGGCGTCCGCACTGTTCTAGTGTCTTGCCATTCGTTACACTTGCTGTAGTTCGTTATCTCGGACATCGGCAGTAAATGTCTGCATCGCAAAACTCGTTCGAAAATCTTCTGGCGCTTCAGGATAGGCCAACTAATTAGTCAGTCGATACTTGCTTCAAACGCTTGAAGGCTCTCCCCGAATGCTGTCGCCTTGCTTTCAACTGGGTGCAGTACACATCTCGCAAATATTTATCACCATACCGTAATTCTAGAGCTTTTGTCAACTCGGCATAGATGTTCTGGCTGGTGGGACTTTCTGTAGTAGTTCTGCCGCGGGTTGTTTTAATGTGAGAACGAGTGAAACTGCCTTGTTCTTCTCCGTACAATTATTTGCGCATGCAGCAGCTTCAAATTGACGGAGGTACGTTGCCCAGTGACTGCTTCCGTCAAAGGTTGGAGCTTTCACATGAACTGTCCCTACTGCAGGCAAAGTGACTTTCTCTATCAACTTATTGTCTACGTCTTTTTTCTGTCTTTATCATTGGTACAGTCTGTTCACAATGTTGTTTTGGTTGTAACTTCATTTTTAATCTGCTCTTTTATATTTTTGTAATCGATTCTTCTATTTTTGTCGAGATAGCTTTTTCCATACTAAAAACAGATTTTTCTACTGCAGCTATTTTTTTTGACATGGATTCTTCTACGTCAGATATTCTGGTAATTTGATTGTTAAGCTCACCTCGTAATACACCTACGTCACCACGTAGGAGACCCAATTCTGCTGTAGTATGTTCTTGCATCTGCTTTTGCTTTTGAATTAAGGCTTTTTGAAGTGATCTGCTTCCTGCTTACGTTTTCCATCCTGTCGTTTTTCCGCTTCTTCCGTCTCCTGTCTTCGTTATTCATCCTGTCGTTTTTCTGCTTCTTCTCTTTCTTGTCTTCGTTCTTCTTTCTGTCGTCTTTCTGCTTCCAGCAGGAGAGTTTTCTGTCTCTCTTCCGCTTTCTCTGCATCCTGTCGTGGTCTCTGTCTGCAACAACAGCGCCTGGAAATTTTCCATTATCTGACTGGCATCCTTTGTTTTCCGATTAATTACGAATTACACTCGTCTTGTACAAAGTGTCCACTGTTTCCACTGTTAACCGTTCTATCCCAGTTCTGACACCACTGTTATGACGGTCTACTTGATCGTCGTAGGTACAGTGGAAAACAAAATAAGTACAAGACACCAATTAAGTCACTAATCACCAGCTTTAATTTTCATAGTTAAACAGTTTGTAATTAACAAAACAATTTCATATAAAAATCAAATAAAAATTGTTCGCACCCAAATAAATGTCACTAATATTAAAACACAATTATATTATAATATACAGTCCGATTATAAAACACAACAGTTAACTAACAACCTCTTGAACGCAACAGTAATATCGTTTGTAATCGCTCGACAATAACTCTCGAAACGCACTGTAAATATATCGCCACTATACTGAAAACTAAGAAACTAAGGCCGCTGCCGCCATGTATTTATACTTCCGCTCACAGACCAGAACGTTCCTAATTGCGTCTTAGTGCCCGTGTGAATTACGTAATTAACTGCCGCCTTGACACAGTCCGCGCGTGTGGCGGCTTCGAGAAAACTCTCGCGGATGCGTTGACAGCACGTATGCCACATACACTAGAGCGAGATTCTTCTCGCACATTTGACAAACACATAGACTGTTCTGTAATGTCGTAACAATATTGTTTACATTGTAACACTGGATACTAATTAACTATATAAAATAATCAAGTACATATACTCTTTACAGACAAATCAACATTATTGTAGCCTATTTCTATGAAATAAAAATGACTACTGTCCAGTTTTTAGCAATGGATGACTATGTATACTTTATAATCGCAAGAGGAAAGAATTATTTATGTGTCACCCTAGGTGTATACGCATGGACACACATGAACATGCGCGCGAACCTACATATATCTACATGAGAGTACGTTTTGTTTCTGAGCGTCTGCGTTCCCTTATTCAGCGTAATGGAAACAAAACATAGGTTTATACAGATTAATGTGGCAAAGTTTACTTAGTAAACTCGAGTCAATTTGTTAAGTAAATCATAATTTTTTAAAATTTTTATTTGTTAATTAATTTTTAACATTTACCGTTCATTCGTGACAAAATTAATTGTCAGTTATTGAGATAGTCGTATTTAGTTAGAAATTCTAATTAAAATTCTTTTGTATTTATAGTCTTAATTACATTTGTAATTTTCTTTGACATCTCACGTCTGAATAGATTCTCTATATAGGGTCAGATTTGTTGATCTCCTAATGTATTACGATGTACGTTATATACATTAATTTATCTGTTGTCAGATGGTCTGAGTTGTTTATTCTTTTTACTTCCATGTTCCATAAGGAAATGGAAGTATGGTGATGGCAAAAAAAATCATCGTCGAGATTATTGCAGATTCTGATTCTACTACCCTCAAAACATGAAATAAAGTCATTTTTCGAAAACTCTGTGTGTGTGTGTGTGTCTGTAGATTTTTTTCTACGTTACGTGACAACGTGTGGTGGTATACGTTAGTGGTCACAGTACTGTGGTTAAGGCTGAAGCAATGAGTGGAATGAAATAGTTTCTGTGGAAACATTTCATTTCGTAAATGATTTTAAATATAAATCTTAGAACATGGAAGTCATGTATAGTTCTCCATACCGATATTTTTTTATGGCAAACGATAACAGCCGCAAATTCAAACAGAATCAAATAATGTTTTGCATACAGCCCTGAATTGTAGAGTTCTCAAGACCTATTGTTTTTGTTGAAGATCGGTTTAGGGAATGTGGTAGTTTAACAGCAACGTTTTATGTTTTAACATGGGTAATTTTTTCTATGACGAATGATAACTGCCGTAAATTCAATCAGAATCAAATAATGTTCTGCATACCTTCCTGAGCTGTAGAGATGTCAATGTCCGTTGATTTTGGTGAAGATCGGATAAGGGAAAGGGGTAGTTTACCAGCAACATTTTATATTTTAACAAGAGTAATTGTTCCTGTGACGAACGATAACTGCCGCACATTTAAACAGAATCAAATAATTTTGTGAACACCTTCCTCAATTGTAGATACCTCAAGGTCTGTTGATTTTGTTGAAGATCGGTTAAGGGAAAGGGGTAGTTTACCAGCAACATTTTATGTTGTAACAAGAGAACGTTTTTCATGAAGAACTATAACTGCCGTAAATTCTAAGAGAATCAAATAATTTTTTACATATTTGCCTGAGTTGTGGAGGACTCAAGGCCTATTGATTTTGGTGAAGATCGGTTAAGGGAAAGGGGTAGTTTACCGGACACTTTTAATGTTTTAACAGGAGTAATTATTTCTATGACGAACGATAACTGCCGCAAATTCAAATAGAATCAAATACGTTTTTGCATACGTTCCTGAAGTTGTAGAAGACTCAAGGCCTATTTATTTTGGTGAAGATCGGTTACGGGGAAAGCGCAGTTTACCAGAAACATTTTTTGTTGTAACAAGAGTAAAGTATTTAGTTTTGATAAATAAATTATCCTGATACGAAGATCTTAATAATGCACTGTAGAAACGTAGATAAAATGTCTATAAAAGAAGAGGCTAATTGAACGGGGTGTGGGTAATTTTCTAAAAATGAAAATTATAATTGTAGGGGGAGAGGATAATTTTTATATGTGTACTACGTTATTTACTTTAATGTTCCTTAAGGAAATGGAAGTATGGTGATGGAAAAAAAATCGTGTTCCAGATTATTGCAGATTCTGATTGTACTACACTCAAAACATGAAAAAAAGCCATTTTTCGAAAAGTATCTGTGTGTGTGTCTGTGTGTATGTGTCTGTAGATTTTGTTTATATCCGTTCAACAAGCCTCTTCATTTATAGATATTTCATCTACGTTTCTACAGTGGATTATTAAGATCTTCTTATCAGGATACATTATTTATCAAAATTTATCATTTTTCGAAAAGTATCTGTGTGTGTGTCTGTGTATGTGTCTGTAGATTTTGTTTATATCCGTTCAACAAGCCTCTTCATTTATAGATATTTCATCTACGTTTCTACAGTGGATTATTAAGATCTTCTTATCAGGATACTTTATTTATCAAAATTAAGTACTTTACTCTTGTTACAACAAAAAATGTTTCTGGTAAACTGCCCTTTCCCCGTAACCGATCTTCACCAAATCAATGGGCCTTGAGTCTTCTACAACTCAGGCACATATGTAAAAAATTATTTGATTCTGTTTGAATTTACGGCAGTTATCGTTCGTCATGGAAAAATTTCTCATGTTACAAAATAAAATGAACCGGTAAACTACCCTTTTTCCTTAACCGATCTTCACCAAAATCAACAGGCCTTAAGCTCTCTAAAATTGAGGGATGCATGCAAAAACTTATTTGATTATGTTTGAATTTGCGGCTGTTATCGTTTGCCATAAAAAAATTACCCTTGATTAAAAAAAACAGGTTGCAGGTAGACTACCCCTTTCGCTAAACAGATCTTCACCAAAAACAATCGGTCGTGAAAACTCTACTATTTAGAGTTGCATGCAAAAAATTATTTATTATGTTTGGATTAGCGGCTATTATCGTTTGCCATAGAAAATACCCTTGTTAAAACATAAAACGTTGCAGGTAAACTACCCCTTTCCCTTAACCGATCTTCACCCAAAACCATAGGTCTTGAGAACTCTACAATTTAGGGTTGTATGCAAAACATTATTTGATTCTGTTTTAATTTGCGGCTGTTATCGTTAGCCATACAAAAAAATCTACAGACACACACACAGACATTTTTCGAAAAATGACTTTTACTTCCATGTTCCTAAAGGAAATGGAAGTATGGTGATGGCAAAAAAAATCATGTTCGAGATTAATGCAGATTCTGATTATACTACACTCTAAACATGAAAAAAAGACATTTTTCGAAATGTGTGTGTGTGTGTGTGTGTGTGTGTGTGTGTGTGTGTGTGTGTGTGTGTGTTGTAGATTTTTTTCTATGGCAAACGATAACAGTCGCAAATTCAAATAGAATCAAATAATTTTTTGCATACAGCCCTGACTTGTAGGGTACTCAAAACCGATTGTTTTTGGTGAAGAACAGTTAAGGGAAATGGGTAGTTTACCGGTAACGGTCTTTTTTAATCAAGGGTAATTGTTTTATATGGCAAACAATAACAGCCGCAAATTCAAACAGAATCAACTACTTTTTTGTATACAGCCCTGCATTCTATAGTTCTGAAGACCTATAGTTTTTGGTGAAGATCGGTTGAGGGGAAGGGGTAGTTTACTGGCAACGTTTTATGTTTTAACTAGGGTACTTAATATGGCAAACGATAACAGCCGCAAATTCAAACAGAATCAAATATTGTTTCGCATACAACTCTGAATTGAAGAGTTTTCATGACCTATTGTTTTTGGTGAAGATCGGTTAAGGGTAAGGGGTAGTTTACCAGCAATAGTTTTTGTTTTAACAAGGAAACGATAACAGCCGCAAATTCAAACAGAATCAAATACTTTTTTTGCATACAGCCCTGATTTGTTGAGTACTCAAGACCTATTGCTTTGGTGAAGATCGGTTAACGGAAAAGGGGTAGTTTACCAGCAACGTTTTATGTTTTAACAAGAGTAAAGTACTTAATTTTGATAAATAAAGTATCCTGGTAAAAAGCTCATAATAATCCACTGTAGAAACGTAGATGAAATATCTATAAATGAAGAGGCTATTTGAACGGGGTGGCGGTAATTTTCTATTAATGAAAATTATAGTTGAAGAGGGAGGGGAGAACTTTTTTATATGTGTAAAAAAACATTTGATTATGTTTTAACAAGGGTATTTTCTATGGCAAACGGTAAGAGCCGCAAAATCAAACCTAATCAAATAATGTTTTGCATACGGCCCTGAATTGTAGAGTTGTCAAGACCTGTTGGTTTTGGTGAAGATCGGTTAAGGGAAAGAGGTAGTTTACCTGCAACATTTTATGTTTTAAATAGGGTAATTTTTTTTGACGAACGATAACTGCCGTAAATTCAAAGAGAATCAAATACTTTTTTGCATACAGTCCTGAATTGTAACGAAGTGAAGGGCTAGTGGTTTTGGTGAAGATCGGTTAAATGAAAGTGGTAGTTTACCAGCAACTTTTCATGTTTTAACAAGAGTAATTGTTTCAATGACGAACGATAACTGCCGCACATTCAAACAGAATCAATTAATGTTCTGCATGCATGCCTGAATTCTAGAGGACTCAAGGTCTGTTGATTTTGGTGATGATCGGTTAAGGGAAAGGGGTAGTTTACCTGCAACATTTTATGTTGTAACAAGAGAAATGTTTTCATGATGAACGATAACTGACGCACATTCAAACAGAATCAAATACTTTTTTGCATGCATCCCTGAATTTTAGAGGACTGAAGGCGTATTGATTTTGGTGAAGATCGGTTAAGAGAAAGGGGTAGTTTACCGGCAACGTTTTATGTTTTAACAAGAGTAAAGTACTTAATTTTGATAAATAAAGTATCCTGGTAAGAAGCTCATAATAATCCACTGTAGAAACGTAGATGAAGTATCTATAAATGAAGAGGCTATTTGAACGTGGTGGCGGTAATTTTCTATTAATGAAAATTATAGTTGAAGAGGGAGGGGAGAATTTTTTATATGTGTTCTGCGTTATCGTAAACAAAGTAGTAGTTTGTTGTTAAAATTCCTTCCCCGGGCTGTTTGGCCGTAGACCAATGTTTGCTGCAAAACCAGACGATTCGTCAGTGCCGTCGACTGCCATCATCAGTGAAAATCGAGTGCGATAACGTGTGGTGGTATACGTTAGTGACCACAGTACTGTGGTTAAGGCTGAAGCAATAAGTGGAAAGAAGTAGTATCTATGGAAACAAACATTTCATTTCGTAAATGATTTTAAATATAAATCTTAGAAAATGGAAGTCATGTATGGTTCTCCATACCGATATTTTACTTAACATTTCACGTCATTCAAACTTACTAATTAAAAAAGCGATTATTTTATTTTAGCTGCTGGAATAATGGATCTGAACCCAATCCCTCCTTTGTTTTTTAAAATTTTATTTCAAATAATTTTCAATCATTATAGAAAGTATTCCCTATTTTATTTCTGAGGAAACATGAGTTTCTGTCACATAGCACATTTGCCTTCTGCCCCCTATTCTTTTAAGGACCAATTTCAAGAATAATGGAGCTGTGTGAGGTAAAGGTATAGCTATATAAGCTACGTTTTTTGAAAATCGGTTGATGCATTCAAAATTATCGGGACACACGCTTATTCGTGAAATTGAGTATTTGAGTATAATAAACGACATAACACGCAAAAGTATACACAGAAAATATTTTAATTCTGTGAATAAAATTTGGTAGAACACGAGCCACATAAAATCTTTTGAATTTTATTCTTAACATGCGTGGTCACGAGTGTGTGTGCTTGGCAGTCTCTTGCTAAGAAGCAATTAAGTTCACATATAATTGGTCAGTGCTAACAGTGTTCTATACTTAAAAGTAATTTAAAAAACACAACATTGGATTTCATCCTGATTGAGATGGTTACTATAGTGATCCCCTCAGTCGAAATAAACGTACAACTTACTCAAGTTTAGGCTTTCTGTTGACATCTATATTTTATTTTCAGTATTCCTTTGTAGGGACGGAGTATTAATTTGACCGACTGAAAACATCACATCCGTATAAACTACTTTGTCGTTTGTGGATTAATCAAGTGTAAAGTGTGTAACAATATAACAACACAAGATGTTTATTTACCTGATTATTGAACCTCATTTTTTATTCACTATTATACTTTTCGTTAACGTTTTAATTGATTTTATTTTATTTAAATCCTGAAAAACTGAGAGCTGAATAAAGGTGTTACAATGTCAATGTTTATATGTTAGGACAGGAAGAAAACATTTTTTATTCCAGTAATTTCCCTTGAGTCTGGCAGACCTCATATTGGCTTTGCTGAATGCCATTCAGTAACTTCCACACTTTATAAAACATAAACTGTTGCCACGAAGGCCAATTGTACAAGACAAAATCTTAATTTATTTAGCAAAATGACTGTGTTGTTTTTGTGCAATAAAATTTTATTATTGTCATGTTGATCATATTGACATTATTCAACGTTTAAAAATTTATGACAGGTTCCTTAAATCTGTATAAAAAGAAATACCATGCTTTGAGTCTTATTATTTACAGTTAATTATTATTTTTAAATCCGCATTACCTTAACAATTAATAATTAAATGCACTTTCACTTGTGAAAAAACTTTAATGCATTTAATTAGTGAAAGTTCATTTAATTATTAATTGTTAAAGTGCTGTGAAAGAAGTGATGATCATTCAAAATAATATCCGCATTACCTTACTCGAATTGTACAAAAGCTTTAAATTAATTAGCAATCATTATTCTAGTACTACGTATGACAGTGTTATAACTACAAAAAAATAAAACATTGTATGAAAACATTCTATAGAATGTTTTATAATGGAATTAAAAAATTATAAAATTAGCATATATATTTTCTATTATAATTACATTGTATTATAATAGAAAACATTGTATGAAGTAAAATATTAAGTGGAATCAGAACACTACCCCTTTTCTTTTCTTAGGATTAAAAACATCCCAAATTACCGACCTCTGTTACGGGTTATGTTACGTATTCGTCCATGTATGAATTAATGTATACAATGCTTGACTTTA
The DNA here is from genome assembly GCA_034769895.1 of Magicicada septendecula. Classification (NCBI taxonomy): domain Eukaryota; kingdom Metazoa; phylum Arthropoda; class Insecta; order Hemiptera; family Cicadidae; genus Magicicada; species Magicicada septendecula. Next base: position 625,805,603 of record CM068368.1, read on the forward strand.
AAAATATCACGAGTAATTTAGTAATGTAATCAGTGGCGTAGCTAGGCTTTATGGCGCCCGGGGCAAGGAGATCGTCGGCCGCTTCGCCTTCACAATTAAATGGGGACAAAATAGCTAAAAAGAAGGCCCATCCGGTAAACAAAGTACTTAATAAATGCAAATGTGTAGATTGTATTAAAGCCCGTCCAGCAAACGTCCTAAGAATATTTGTTAAGTCAAAATTAAGAAATTACATATTATAATATTATCGGTATTCAATTTGTATACATTTATTATGTAGACTATAAAAAATGTAGTAATACGGTATAACAAATTTATAACATAAAAACGTTCTAATAAACATAAAAATTCCTTATAGGTCTAAAGCGCATCGTCAAAACAATATCCTAAAGCAACCTAAATTTATAAAAAGAATTAAGTACATTAAAAGTAATAAAATAAATCATTTACCATTACAGGTTAATAGTCCTGGCTTCTACTAATAAACACTTAATACCTATTTTTAATGTTTAATAAATATTTAAGACGAGACATTTTAAAATGTAACTTTCCAGGTCTCAATTGCTGCAAAGTCGGTATTAAATCACTATAACCTAAAGACGGAGCACTGTCGTTTACAATTGAAAGTATCGCTAGGATTTGATACCCTGTATTGAGATATCGTAGGAACGATTTAATCAATTTAAGTTTACTAAATGACATTTCACAAGAAGACACATACACTGGTAAAGTAAGAGACATTTTTAAAGCTGTTACTAGTGTTCTGTAGGCTTCTAATCCCATTGAAGAAGTGTATTGTAGCAGTCTCTGAGGTGTAAAAACCATTTCTTCTCCGTTAACTTTTGCCCTTTTTAATAAAAGTATGACGTCTTTTAAGTCACTGAACAATTCTTCACTGTTTAGGTCATGTGGATACAGTTTTGCAAGCACTGTGCACTTAATATTGATTAGGGAAAGATGTTCGTTAAAATCTATATCATTTACGTACGCCTCAAAATAGAGAAACCCAAAGCTTTTTCTAACTCTTTTGGCCGTTAGAGAAACGGCTTAAAATTTCAACTGACAGTGTAAAACATTTCTATTCGAGAACGTTGCATTTCTTACCGAACGGTTAAGGCAGAATCGTCTGCATGCTCCCCTGGTATCGTGCGTTTCCTTCTTATCCTTTTTATGATACTGACACCCCATTCATTACATACCTGCTCTGCCTTAGAAATGACATTGTCACACAGCTCATTCCTCCAAACGTTTAATTGGTCCGTTAGCTTCTCCAGAAGTGTTAATGCTTGACTACAGCTTACTTCTTTGAGCTGCAAGATTTTCTCGATTTTTGTCTATAGAAGAAAGAATATCTGTCCAAAAAAGAGCAAGGTCACAAAATTAAAGTTTTCTATAGCATTAATTATTAAATCTTCCCTCGTATCAATTGTCTCAGTCGGTGTATTCCTCAGTTTCTCCAGTGCAGCGATCATTTCATCCAGATAAGTGGATATAGCTTTCACCGCATTTACTTTTGAACTCCACCTGGTATCACAATGTCCTTTTAGAATAATGTATTCGAAGTCTTAAAACACTGCATCTATAAGTGGAATGGGAAAAGAAGGCGAATTGACGTTCTACTGTCCCAAAAAATATCACTGCCTGAACATTTACATGAGCTGGATGAACTCCAGCCAAATTAAGTGAATGGTTGTCACAGGGAACAAACATAGTTAATGAACTCAAATCTAATATTCTCTTTTGAACTCCTGAATGGACACTACCCATTGTTGTTTGATTGTCATACGACAGACCTCTGCAATCGCTAAGAGTCAATCCATCACTCTCAAGTTTCCTTGTAATAATTTTGTGTGATCCTCTCCGCTGTTTCACTTCTAAAGGAATAAAATCTATAAAATCTATAAAGTATTAGTTTGATAGCATACACGTGAAGTATTATAGATATATCCACAAGACGCACAAACAAAAAACAAACCGCAGACTGAAGACACTCATCGATGATCAACACGTTCGCTGAGTCGAACGGGGAAGAATTGCACATACGTAGCCCACGTAAGGTTTTTTATACTTTTTCAAATAATATATTCGTCTCTATACGAACAGTAGTTAAGATTATCTACATAAATCTAATAGTGTATGATTATCAATTCTCCTTTCCAGCACAACAGCTCACTACAAAATTACTACAAATTTGTTATAATAATGAACCGTAATTAAGATCCTTCAGCATAAATCGACTAATACTGTTTATCACGCAAGGTTTATGACAACAGAGAAGCCGGCTGGTTATGCTTCTTTTATGAAAGGAATAGTCATATCAATGGAACAAGTTGTTTGTAGTTTTATAAAATGAAAACAATTTTTTCAAGACTATACTCACTTTGCCGCCCAGGGCGGCTGCCCCCTTGGCCACCCCTAGCTACGCCTCTGAATGTAATAAAACTTCACGTCTGATAATTTAAATACATATTTAAAATAAATAGTATAATACCATAATATATATTTACGTTGTGTATGTACATAGATAATGTTTTCCACATAATATTGTTAAGATTACAAAACGATTCAAAAACCTAATTTTTGTTGCTTATAATTATTTTGTAATTTCATACTAAAGCCATGCTACATTTGAAACTGTTTTCAAGTTATTTGTTTATGTTTATGTAGTCTACATGTAGCACTGTAAACACTAACTCTGTTGACTGTTTAGTGAAATGCTCAGATAAGTTATATTGTTCTCTTTGTTCTGTTTTCCAGCATAACAGTAATGTAAATAGTAAAAAAAACTGCATAAGCTTTAGCTCAACAAAACAATTTGCTGCACATTGTCTGTTGTGAAGTGCACAACACAGTATACACATTATTGTTACGAGTATACCTTCTTCTAAATGATTTTCTGTAATTTACACATCTGCTTTTTCTAACTGCTGAATGCTGAACAATAAACGTGTATAATCAACTGAAATTGTCTTCCTACAATGTATACGTTGTTAAAAGCAAAGAATTAAAAACTTTGTGTTATAAAAAACCAGTAACTGTTGGCCGTTTCCGCGTTTTAATATAGGCCTACCTTCAATATACTTTTGTTTCGTGATTACTGAACTAGCATTTAAATATTGTTACGACGGCCTACTTATCGTCGTATGGTATAGTGGAAAACAAAATACAAGACACCAATTAAGTCACTAATCACTAGCTTCAATTATCACAATTAAACAGTTTCTAATCAACAAGATAGTCTCTTACAACAAACCAAATAAAAATGTCAACTAATATAAAACACAATAATTCTTCACTTCGACAAACACTCGATCCGCGCTAACAAAAATCGCTCACGTAACTGAACGTTCTAGAATTAACCAGATACTCATCCTATAAACTATTAACAAGTATACACATTAAATAAACAAGATATAAGAAAGGTACAATTATTAAAGGTAACGAGTTAAGTGTGTCGTTACAGAGTATATATATATATATATATATATATATTGTTAAATACAAATATAACAAATATAAACATATGTCAGGATAATATTTGTTGAGCGCCAATTTGCAATCACCGGTTGCAAATAAAATTTATTGGTAAAAATATTAATTATCAATTTTTATTAAAAAAAAATTATATTATATGGTTTCTTTATCAGCTATAATTAAATCTCTTTTAATCTTTTCTTTAAGAGATGAATGTGATAACTAAGCTCATCAAAGCAGATTTGAATAGTCTGCCATTTCTTTCAAATGAGGAGTGTTGCCAACTTAATCTAATTGCTGAAGCCAATTCGCAGTCCCAGATATATTGTTTAGAATATCATACCCATTTTGTATTCATTAAATAAAGAAACGAATAAACCTTTTATCTGTATTTATTACACTCAAAATGCTTTTATTATTTTCTTTAAATTGTTTTTTAAATAACATATATTATCATTAACAAAATCTAACCGGCTCTTCTTTACATATGCTCAGTATGGCAGCAGTAGCAGTATTGATTCTTATATTTCAAGGCTCACATTTATATTGATTAAATAAAAGACAAATAGATTGTGTTACGTTAGGTCCTTTTGACTACGATATAAACCACAGTTACTATAGGAAAAGTACCAAAATACATGGGATTATAAATAATTACAAAATACCTTAACAGGATTATATGAATAGTGTAACAATGTTCAGTGTTTAGGTTATGTTTAGTTAAAAGTTTTTTAGACTTAGTTCACTTTATATTATTATAATACTCTACACTAATAGTTTTTCATACTGATGGTAAAATTATTCATTGATAATGTTCTCAGTAAAAGTTCCAAATTGTTCTTATTAAAAGTATAATCAGTGTCTCTGAAACCTATGGCCTAGGCTTATAATGGAATAGTTCAGTTTAATTATATATAAAAATATACTTCTCTTCGTGTGTCAGTTGATTGTATTTCTTCAGAGATTCCATGGTTTACTTCTTTATAGTAATGTAGCACTTCCTTCTTCTATTTAGTCTGGTTGAGGATGATTATTTAACTTTTTTATTTAGGTCCACTGATATAAAATGTCTAATAATTTAAATTAGTCACTATCTGGTGTTTAATTCAACCTTTCTCGTTCAGATCCAATAACACAATTCTTATTTCATTTATTATAAAATTTTTAGTTGCTAAGGCCTATCTCAGCTCTCTTATTGGTTTCTAATGTAACATATTGTGTCACCCTGGTGATATCATACCATTAACATAAACAAACTCTTACTATTTTATCTTTCATTTTCTTTAAACTGATATACCTTTTTTATAAGAGGTTTGATCTTCACTTTATTGGTTTCTTTGATCTTCTGATGAAACACTGATTATTTTGACACCACTTTTGACTATCTTCTGTTATATATTTCTTGAGTTATCAATTTACACTTTTTATTTTATTTGTTCCAAACTTATTTATTATTAGTTCTTCTTGTACTTTTCACTTTATTAAACTTATTTGACACATTTAGTAATCCTAGAACATAACCTGACATTGTTTCATTATCATTTTAATAGAAATTCTTATTCATATACCTTAACTGTCTAAGCTCAATATGCCTAGTTTTACAAAAATGTATTACTATTATTTTGGTACTTTCTTGTTAAGATAAACATTAGTGTTATTAACACTATCACATATAATATTAATTAATGTGACCCAAACTAATTACTAATAACTCTTAGTAATATATAACAATTCCCCTTAACTTACTGTATTTATAAATTTACAGTTTTTATAAATAAAACAAAATTTCATAAGTAAGGTCCTTAACATTGTCCTTTTTACTTATCATTATTGACATTATTTTAACTGTGATAAACATAATTATTACAGTCTTCGTTATCATGAATTAAACAATAAATTAAACAATATTTAATTAAGTCTTTAATTACTTATTTCTTGAGACTCTTATGTTTCTTGGTACTTTTGGGTAAGATTATTAAAGCATATTTATGTTAAAATGGCATGGTAAAATGTCATGTAACAATATATATAGAAGTATTATTGTTGTTTTCTTAAAGTATCTAGCTATTCCAAAAAAGCTAATTCACAGAATCATCATCAGATCTTTTACATACTGTTTGAAGAACAACTGTAATTTACGTAGACCTATTAATTACATAATATTTTACAATGACGAAATACGTATAATAAAGGTAAAACACAAATAACCTGAGTGGTAACAATAAACCTCAATGGTAACAATAAGCCTCAATGGTAATTTAGGTAAGCACAAAAATAGTTTGTGCCTTTTCAGTCTATAAATATCTTCACTGTTGTCTAACAAATTAATTGCCAGGTGGTTAAGATGCCGTTCTAATTTGGAGATGTATGCCATGTTATCTTAGTGTTAAAAATGGATGGAGTCCAGGGTAGGAGAGAGAAAAACGCAGGTTGAAAGTGGACTGTCGACAGGAAGAAGAGACACAGTGAGAAGATGAAGGAATATTGGAAAAAAGGAAAGAACAAAGAGTAAAGAATTGAAATTGGCAAGTGGTCTCTAGATGGCGAATACGAAAAAAAATATAACAATTTTTTTTTCACAATGTATATCACAGAAACATTGCAGTTTCATTGTACCCTGTAGAATATGTAATCGTCGTATATATTTACAGATTTATTGGGAAACTAGATAGTATGGTGAAAACACTGGTCGAATAATTTAACTGAACCAATTCAATGGAGTTCAATTTAATTTAATTGGGGTTTCCTGTCACTGTACAGGTCACTTTTAACACATTTAAGTCATCAAACATATAGCGGGCCAATCGGAAAGTCACTCTCACACACACACACAACTTGTGTAAAAGTTACGAATGTATGCAATGAGTATTTAATTCTTAAATATGTAGGTATTAATATAAACATAATTTTAATGTTATTAATTAAATTATGAGTAAACAAATTGTAAAATATTATGTTTTTTTTTCTTTTTTTTAATTTACTGGAAATCTGTAATCTGTTCGACTAAGCGAACATTTAACAAATTGGCTGACAACACACACAGGATTATGAAGAGCTGACCATTGACACCTCTTCTTGCTTTTGATAATAGATTAAAGAGGTACACAAAATACAAAACTAAATGATAAAACATGTAAACATATGAACAAAAATCAATTCCACTTCCTCCTGGCATGATACAATAAGTTCAAATGTTAAACACAGGGCCCATAAGGCATATATACAGGTTGACATTAACACTTAATAATGACACGAATACAAAAACATACAGAACAGATATTACAGACAGTACAATACATAAAATACAAAGAATATATTATTAGCTATACCTGAATGGTAAGTCTAATAGTTTGTGCCTTTTTAGTCTATAAATATCTTCACTGTTATCTAACAAATTAATTGCCAGGTGGTTAGGATGCTGTTCTAATTTAGAGATGTGAGTCCTGCAGAGGTGCATGATTTCTTCTCTCACGGTTGGAACTTTGAGGTCGCGGTGTATAGAGTTGTTGGAGACAAACCATGGAGCGTCGACTATTGATCTTAATGTTTTGGACTGAAAGCGCTGGGTAATCTCAATATTACTTGTACTAGCGGTACCCCAAAGTTGAATACCATAAGTCCATACCGGTTTAAGAACTGCTTTATAAATCAGCAGTTTGTTGACGAGACTTAACCTTGATTTTCTGCCTATCGGCCAGTAGATGTTTCTGACCTTGTGATTAAGTTCAATCTTCTTAGATGTTATATGTTTTTTCCATGTTAGTCTCCTGTCCAGATGCATCCAAAGGTACTTAGCACTTTCAGCTTGCGGTACTGGTTGACCGTTAAATATTGCTGGAGGGTAGTTTGCCTTACGTGTGGTGAAGGTAACGTGGACTGACTTGGATGAATTGATTTTTATCCGCCATTTATCAAGCCATAACTGAACGCTGTTTAATGATTCTTGTAGTATAGGAGATGCTATTGAGGGGTCGGAGTGTGTCGCTAGGATTGCTGTGTCATCGGCGTAGGTAGCAACAGTGGTTTCACTTGCTGATGGTAAGTCCGAGGTGAACAGGAGGTAGAGCAGAGGACCCAGGACACTACCCTGTGGAACACCTGACCCCACTGGTAATAGAGGAGAAGTAGCATCCGAGTACTTGTCTTGAAACACTCTGCCCACTAAGTAGGAATGTAGAATACGGTAACAATTATGTGTCAGATTTTTCTTTATTTTGTATAAGAGTACAAGATGCCAGACTTTGTCAAATGCCTGGGAAACGTCGAGAAACACACCTGAGCAGAACATCTTCGATTCCAACGATTTATTGATAACAATTGTTAGTCTGTGTATTTGATCTACCGTAGAGTGCTTTTCTCGAAAGCCAAATTGGTGATCCGGAATTAGATTGTTTTCTACAATTGTTGGCGTTTTACAAACAGCTTCTCAAAGATCTTACCAAGTATCGGTAGAAGGCTTATGGGTCGATAAGAATAGGGCTCTTGTGGTAAAATATTATGTAGAAACGAAAATGGTTTAAAGTGGTAACGTGTTATTACAGTGTTGAAAGAGTATTTACTTTTCAGACAGACATCAATAGCTGGAAATATGATTGCAGTGTGATATTTTAAAGAAATATTTATCAGATTAAAATTTTAAATTGCTTACTTGTAAATTGCCGTTTAACACTAATATTTATAAAAGGTAAAACATGGTCTAGTGTTGAGAATGAATTGTGCACATTGAAATTCTTGTTCTTCGTTGTAACTGTAGCAACAGCCCTGGTTGAACTTTGATACTGTTAAGTTTACAGTGCCACTTGGGCTTTGCTTCTGCGTTGTGTGTCGGATTGTTTTATTGAGTTTCGCCTACAGTATTCTCCTGTGGGACATGTTTTGAACTCCGCTTCACTGCTTCGTACCGCAGCACTATAGGCCTACTCCTGTACATTTACAGTAGGTCAACATTAAAACAGAATTTAACAGAATTAGGGCCCTTACAAAATTTTTTTATTTTCTGTTAGACGTTTTATATTGGATTGTTAAGTTTTACTGAAGTATATCAATTTTCAACATTAAGACGCATCACATTTTTAAAATTGAAAGCGTGTATGAAAAACCCGGAAATATTCTTTCTGATAAGTATCTTTTTCCCAGTAAAACTGTCTGTAAGTCTCATCCAAAATATTTAGCAAGGAGCAAGCCGACCTTTTTCAAACTAGCCTAACCTAGCCTAACCTAGCGTAACCTACCTGTTCACGTCAGAAAATAGCTTTGACGTATAGTGGTTTTTAGGGTTTTGGAACTACTTTATCTGGCATCTAAGCAACCTATATTTCCGGAAACATAATCTCTAATCAGTTCCATAGTCCCGTCCTGAATTCTCCTTTTGTCAGTAGTAATTTTAACATGCAAAAAATCTCGTTGCATGGGATGTTTCCAGTATAATTTTAAAGAACATTTAATGTTAAACAAATTATCCGATTTAAAAGAATAAGTATTGCACTGTTTGATAGCATATTTGTATCACAGAACTCTCGGCTACTTCTGTTTAGTTACACTTATTGACATACGTACATTAAAAATTATATTTTATTTTTGTTATTTTCATCTGTGCCATTATAATTGTTACTAGTTTTGAAATTATAGAAATTCATGTGCTTTCTGTAATATATTGTGGACCACAGATGAATGCTAGTGCTATTAGAAATTAAGCTATGACCAATATAACTAATTGTGTCACCACATTTCTAACGATGTCACACCCCTCTCTAAGGACATGCTTGCACTGAAGTTTGTGATACCTCGACATTAAAAGCAGCTGCAGAATTGTGAATCCACTCTTTTGATTTGGAATTACGAATTTTGCAATTTTTAAATAAACGATTCATTTTGAGTAAACATGTGTTTTTTTTTAGAAAATATGCAATATCCATACAGTTATGATGTTATAATGTACGTTTTAATGACGATTATATTTTAAGGCATCCGCTTAGTGTATTTGCTAACACTCATCTTTTAGCAGATGTGTGTGTACCTGATAACACATCTCATTTTACAACAGTATTTCTTAACACTACTGTTTCACTTTTAGAAATGTTAGTTTGTTTCAGTATAAAACTAGTAACCTCCATAGCTGCAGAACTCGCTGTCTCTAAAAAAAAAAAACATTTATTCAAACAAATTTTAATGTTAGAATAGTATTTTAATTCTCAGAAAAATTACAAAAAAAGATAACTCTACTAATTTTTAGTAAAATAAAGTTATAAGGTATACAATTATATTATTAATACAATAAACACTAAACGTAACAACTCTAAAAATTGTTTTTAGCTAAATTTATAATCATAATGCCTAAATGCAAAAAACTTTAATATATTTTTAAGTTTATATACATTTCCTAAGATATCTATAAGGCTTTATTTAACACTTTTTACAAATATACATACTATTAACAAGAATATTCTTAATAATTCAATGTCCCCCATTGACTTGAAATTTGTTCAAAAGTTTTGATTCCATTTTGGCCCGTATTTCCTTTAAAATTAAAAAAGCTTTAGAGTAAACTCTGAATTTGAATTCAGGTTAAAATTTACTTACACGGACACAGGTTTTTACAATTAACAATATTTTTGATTTCCTTTTTAACTCTGGTGTCAAGAACTTTTGAAATTTTAAAAGGTGGGTACTATATTCAGAATCTGGTTAAAATGCCCTTTAATTTGATTACCGGCGTTGATCTTAATAATTTATGGAAACGTTTAACCTTGTTACCTAGAACATTATTATGACATTATTGTGATATTATTGTAACATTGTTTGTGATATTCTTTGACATTATTTTTATTACATGTGGACAAAATTAACTACAATTACTGTACGGGAGTATGTAGTTGATTACAAACAGTTATTTGTGACTAATTGAAGCTGGTGATTAGTGACTTCATTGATGTCTGTAATTTTGTTTTCCACTACACCATTCGACGATCAGAGAGACTATCGTCACAGAATGTTTCTGATTTCTGTACGGATATTTTTTTTGGCTCAGCAATGGCGTGTTGCATACACCTTATGCTTAAGGTAGTGTACACCTATAGAAGAGTCTGGTAACATGGGCGACACGAAGTTCATGTAATTATTTGCCATGGTAAGGTTTCAGAAAAGTCGTACACGGATTGCAGTAAAATTTGCGTACATTGAGACGTACTGCCGTCCCACTGAAACCATAATAGCTGGTCGGTCTGAAGGGGAGAGCATGGAAGTTGAATTGCAACATGATGTATACCAGCATTCCTCCGAGGTGTTACTGTGTCGCTTGTCCCTGCTTGTCTCAAATATAAGTTTCGATTTGATTTTTGCTACTGGGAAAACGGCGCACTCCACGGTCACTCTCTGATTGTATAACGGCCATTTAACGATTGTCCAGATTATCCTCTGACAGGTATCGACAGTTCTTCACAAAACCATTTGTAGATGGAAGTGAGCCTCGTATCTATTTGCCAATAAACGTTAAAAGCTTCGATTTTCCTTTTATAAACAAACACTTCGTAAATTAACAGATAATTTTATTTTTCTAACAAATGTTTTATCAGTTACGGCAGCTTCAGATGCTGGATTTCAACTGACATATTTGAAATATATGTTAGGGGGGGGAGTTGGAGGTAGTGTATGACAAAGGGTACATTGGAAAGTCCCAGATAAACGGTTGGACAAAGGTGTTGTATTGTTGTTAACAAAATGTACCGTTACTGGTTAATTATGAAACGTATATAATACACATTTTTGTGAAGAAAAATTACAACAACTTGTTACTTAAACTAATGTAAGTCTAAATATAAAATATGTACAGGTCACGTGATTAAAATAGACTAACCTTACAATAAGCTTTAGTATTTGATCGACAGTAAAACAATACGAATTTCTCAGTATATTGTAAATTATATATAAAATGTTGTTACGACGGTCTAACTGATTGTTGTGGAAAACAAAAAACAAGACACCAAAGTAGGGGGAAACTGACAGTTCTACCCCGGAAGTGACGTCACACGGCGGGAAATTCAAAAATTGTGGTGGTGGGGGTAACCATGCGGTAGTAGTCTGTCGGCCATGTTGTCGTCGTCGCCGCCTAAAGTGGGGTTATGTGTGCGTTGATTGGCGGAGGCGTGGCTTTGTTCGCCGTTCGCCGTTCGCCTTTGGGCGGCGGCCTGGCGGCGGCCAGGTCGTGGCTTGATGGCCGCCCGTCGTGGTGGGGTTCGTCGTCGGCGGCGGCCATGTTGGAAAATCGGCGAGGTTGTCGGGTTGTGCATGTGTGTTGTGGTTAAGGTACGGCCAGGTTGCCGATTCGTGCATGTGTTATAGTGTATGGGTATGTATATGTAAGGGGTTTTTCCGGAAGTTCGGCCATGTTGGAAAAGCGTCGTCGGTGTTGCCAACTTGTGCTGGGGTTAATCGACGTTGTCAACTCGGTGTTATAGTGTACGGGTTAAATATATATTTACACTGCCGCCATTGTTGCCAACTCGTGCATGTGTTATAGTGTACTGGTTTCGGATATATTTACACTGCCACAATTGTGCCGATATCGTCGATGTTGTGTCTATGTGTTAAGTAAATACGTTCGCAGCAACCTGTTGGTCTGCGGCTCGCTATTTCGAGCCCCACTTGTAAGAAACGCACATGATATGTAATATCTGAACGCGCCAACCTGTTGGTCTACGGCTCGCTATGTCGAGCCCTACTTGTAAGAAACACACATGATATGCAGTCGTCAATTCACTTATTTGAACGATTGCATTGTTGACAACTGTGTGTCTATGTGTTAAGTAAATTGTAGTATGCGAAAAGGATAGTTGAAAATAAACACTTATACAATGAAAAAATGTGTACAAGTTTATTATAAATACACAAAATATAAACATAAAAGAAAAAAAATATCTACAAGTTTATTTTACAACTAATATTTACAAATATATAAACATAAAAATATTATACGATAAAAAATATATACAAATTTATTTTATAACTAATATATACAAAATATACATGTCACAATCGGGTATTTTTACAAAAGTCTCAATCCGGGTGGTATTTAATTTCCATCTGTAACAAAAAAAAGTAACAGTATTAGTGACATGTGGTTGTTACAAGTAGGATGGATTACTAAAACTTTTATTAACACTGTAATATACCTTAAATATGCATGCGCCCATAAAAAGTGCGATTTGGCTTTCCAAATATGTACTGCCTGCATTGTGGGCATGCGGGTGGTGTCCCCTCCATCGCTACCGACTGGAACCAATCGGGGACGCATCGGTAATGGTATGTATGACCACACACCAAACCGAGGAGCCTCTGCCCGTCATTGTATGTTTCTATGCATATACTGCAGGTATTGTTTGGAATCATACCTTGAACAGGACAGGGCTCTCCGCGACGCCAACACCATGTCGGTAGACTCCTTCTAAGAAGGAGTCTCAATGTTGTTGGGTCATCGTGCGTCCTCGGTTCGGTAGCGTGTAACACTTCAAAGAAGACGGGTAGCGCGTCTTCCGGAGGGGTCCACAAACGGGGATACCTGCGCATAAATAGTTGCTGCTGCTGCTGATAGATGGGCTGTGGTCGTGGTAGAGGTTGCATCTGCGGTGGTGGTGGTGGCGGTGGCGGTGGCGGTGACGGTGGTGGTGATTGTGGTGGTGATTGTGGTGGTGTAACCGGAAGTTGTTGTGGTTGTGGTGGTGACGGCGCTGGTATCGGGCGAATGTCACTAAAAAAGACAGCATAGAAATTATGTATAATCGCAAATAAAACAAAGCAGTGTGTACGCATAAGAAGATGACTTACATATTTATGTCGATGACTCCTACATCGTCATCATCACTATCACTATCATCATTATCGTTGTGATCCCTGTTTAATTCCACCGTATCGACATCACTCTGATTGTCCTCCATAACTTCACCTTCTGTGGACTCGACATTACTGAAACAAAAAAGGAACAATTTTAATACCAGATTTAAACGCAAGAGAACAATTGAATGTTAATTAAAAACAAACGTACCGACTCGTACCGGGTCGAGGGTGAAATACCGCCACTCCTGCAGCTAGAGCATCGCTGAAAAAATGTATAAATTGAACACGTGAGGTAAACGCAATAGTACAAGACTTTGTTGTTAATGAAAACGGACTTACCGCAACACACCACATTGCAGTTGAAATATTGCACGTTTTAAACGTTGCACGCTGTTTGGAGACAGGGGACGAACTGCAGCAGCAGCAGCAGCAACAGCACCAGTTAGCATTACATGCGTTAGCATCACTTAAAAAAAAAATGTATGAAATGAACACTGAAGGTAAAACGTAAGAGCACAAGAGTTTATTAATGAAAAATGTCTTACCGACTCGTGACGGGTTGCGGAGATTGGGGACGAAATGCAGCAGCAGCAGCAGCAGCAGCAGCATCATCGCTGAAAAAAAAATATATATAAATTGAACACCGGAGGTAAAAAACACAAAAGTACAAAAGTTTATTAAAATGACAATTGTCTTACCGACTCGAATCGAGTTCTAAAGATAGGGGGGATCCATATCAGTATCAGCGGCGGCAGGTGCCTCGTCGGTATCACTGAAAAAAAAATATATAATTGAACACCGGAGGTAAACGCAATAGGACAAGAGTTTATTAATGAAAACGGCCTTACCGACTCGAGCCGGGTCCTAACAAAGCACGGCGTAACCGTTGTGAACTATAAAAAAAAAACACCTCAATCGAATGGAATATTCTGTTTGTGCATTATAAATAAAGAAAAAAAAATGTTATATTTACCATCGTACTCGACGTTGCTCTGCTGGCCTATGTTTTATTATTTCCTTGTTGTTCATTCTGTAAAACGTATCAAAAGTTGTAAAATAAGTAGGTAAAGAACATAAAGTTAATGTGTGAGTGTGTGTGCGTGTGTAATGCTGAACATCATCTTTACCGTTAGTTATCGGTCCGTGTACTTTCTCTTTTTTGCCTTAGGACCAGCAGCGTCGTCGGTTATTGCGCCTATCATATAATGTCCGTACGCGAGTGCACTTACACCGTCGTCCAGTACATACCTCTTATCATCATAAGGAGACAGGGAAAGTTTTGTTATACGTTGCGTGTACAGCTTATGATGATTGCTTCGTATACACTCAGCAGAGGTGAATACGGTACGACTGTCAAAAAGACACTCGCTGTACAATTGATGTCGTAACCTTTTTTTAATTGCCGTCCTTGGCACACCTTTCGCCACCTTTTTGTCGGTGCGGTCGGACAACAAGAGCGAGTAACACTTCGCCCTGAGTCCGACAAATTCCCTGATGGGTTTTCCATTGGTCTCATCCTTGAACTTCCCCACGACTTTTTTGTTGTCGTCGCAATGACAAGGATGATCCATGGGATAGTCCGATGTGTCAAAAAGGTGGAGATCCTCTTTCATATCCGAGTACAAATCGTCAGTCTGAATGCTGTAAAGCAAACTGTCTGTGTCAGTCATTAGTAAGGTCAATCGTTGTCCGTACTTGGCGACAGCGTACCGATAATGAAAATTGTACATTATCAATTTGCTGACATCGAGTACTGTGAAGCCGATGTACACCGGACGGGAAAGGAATATCGTCCTTTTTCGTAAGGCCAGTCCGACCAAGTATCGGTGTAGCGGATCATACGCTTTAGCCGAGGATTGGAAACAATTTTCTGCAGCCGTTGTTCGTTAGAGACTAGTTGGAAGTCTATTCGTTTCCTCACGTTCTCCAGCGATTTGCCATAGACGGCGTTGACCATCAGTTTGAAAAAATCCTTTTCAAAACTGTTGGTGGCTGCTGCTCTCTTTTGCGTGTTGAAATCGGTATACGGTTTCATCCACGCTCTCTGTTTAAAACTCAACACCCTATGTATCGCTTTCAATTCTAAACCGAGACTCAGATACAATTTTAAATTTCGAAAATGGAGAACGTAATTTTGCTTGTCGTCCAAAGTCGTCAGCAACTTGGGAACGGACGACGAAGGCGTTTCCGATCCGCTATACCCTTTTGTATAGTGCAGTCGTGTGTGGAGTCGTCGAGAGTACGGTGAAAGTACGTCAGGATGGACACAGGAACGGACGGGCGCCAGTGGATAATCGGAATGGAGGTCATGAAGTTCGGGTGGATAGTGTAAGTCGACCTCGAGTATGTAGCCCATGTCACCGTCATCGCACAGAGTACGCACGTCCAGTGAGTTGATCTCGTTACGATCTAACCATCTGAAGTCGGCGTAAGGGAGCGGTTGTGACATGGCTGCACCGTAAAGGTTGTTGCAGTCCGTGTACAATATGAAAGAGGTCGGCTTTGAAGCATCGTACTGATCGACAATTAGCGGGTTGTTGGCCTTGGCGTGGCGGTTGGGTACCATGATAACGCCACCACGAACGGCCGATTCGATAAAGAGATGCTGATCTATATCCGTCAACAGCTCCAGTCGCATACCGGTCATCTTTAACATCGCATGCCAAGCGACACCAGGAAGCGAGTAAAGATGAGCCGGATCGATCTGGTAGTACCGCATGGCCATCCCACGGAACGCCTCGAAGACGTCGGCCAGTAGCAGCACGTCTGTTTTAAGATACAGATCGTGATATTCGCCCAGTGTACTGATTCCAAAAGTACGCCACACGTTCTGCGCGTGAGCATAATCTTCGTCAGATACTGGCGATTCACTCAACCTGTTGAAAAAGTGTTCGCGTGCGGGCAGACGTGTTTCGTTGAATTTCTCGCTACACGTCATGTAATCGTAAGGGTACACGCCCTTACGTAAGAGTAGCTCGAAGTGTTCTTCGAAACATTGCTTCGTTAAATCGAAATCCGCACCGCTCGCGTGCAAGTTTCCAACAAGTGTGTCCAAGGACGTGTTCAGAAATTGAAGCGTGTCTACGAAACGCAGTCGACCCAACGAGACTGATACGAAGCGTTCGCTAGTGGTAGCGATACAAGCGAGATCGTCGTATTTACCCAACCCTTGTACTAGGTGATGTGCATCGTAACCTCGTAAGTTGTGGAAAAAGACGGGTATGTGTCGTGGAGTCTTGAAGTTAAGGTTACAGGTGTTGTGAGCTGCGCCTAGGTATCGTCCTGTCAGATGGTTGCGCACTTTGTCGATTTCGGTCAGTGGTTCTTCACAGAGATGACATACGAGGGCATTTGCGAAAGATAACACATCACGGTCACTCATAGTCATAGGGACAACGGATCGGATGATTCTGAAAAGTTCTCGCTCTTCAGCGACCACTCTTTCGAGAAAAACGTCTACCACGTTCTCGCCGCGATAAACGACCAGGGGTTTGAAAATGTTACGCTCGTAGTCGACTATGAGGTAGGAGAAACCTGAAGGAAGACGTAACGACTCAGTTGTGGTGGACGATGTGTGCGGAGGAGCGTCGCAGCGATGGCAAGGGACGATAAATGATTCAAAATCTGCGTATATCGTAAAAGGGACCTTATGGCAGTATGTATAATTTCTGAAACACATCACATTCTCCTCCTCCACTGTTGTGGGTAAACGAATTTTCTGTTCGCCATACGGTGAACAGTGGGGGATATGTTCGGTAAGGAGTCGTTCTTCGCAGAATCTATGCAGACAGTAATCGCAATAGAAAGAACGGCCGTCGTGTTTGCTTAATGAAGAGAATAAACGACTTGTATTTTTTTATTAAACAGTAATGTTTTCGGTCGTCAGCGGTAAGAAGTAATAGATTAACGTGATGTTGTCTGACACTGGAAGGAGTTATTCTTAAAGGGTAAATTTCATATTCTTCGTAACCGAAAATATTTATAGAAACGTTAGGATTGTCTCGTTCGGACTTCACAATGTCGGATAGACGGGTGGGATAAGTTATACCAGAAGTAATGATACTGCAGATATGCGGCTTCTATTTGGATACGCGATCGTTGTGTGAGTGTTGTGGAAACAGAGCGGCCAACACTGACCATACGAAACACATTTGATCGCCTGTATTGTTCACGTTGATGATGGATTTAGTACGAGACAATTCAGGAGGTGTACGAATGAAACTGGAGGCGGTTAGCGGTTGGTATCGTGAGAGAACGAGTTCTAAGGAGATTATGCGGTCTAATACCCAACCGCTACCCTCCCGTGTGAATTTATAAATCGATTCAATGATCTTTTCGTATGAAGCTTCTAAACGATCGGGCAATACATCTTGGTCAGCGATCAGTGTCGTATGACATCGTCTGTGAAAATAAGCTTCAGTCGTCACTTCTTCGTCCTGGTCCGTGTCAGCGTTTACGATGTACTTGACAAATCTCGCTTTAACCGTTATATGCCACTTTATAGAAAGCAAACGTGTCAGTTCGTTTAGAATGTCCGTACGTAACGTATCGTGCATTTCATCAAAAAAGGTTATGACATCGTTGACGCATTCTTCGTCATCCGTGATAGGCGTGTAAACGCGCAATACCAACGCGCCGCGTAACGAATGTTTACAATCAACAGTAAATGACTGCATTTGTAGTAAATTATCAACAACAACAATGAAAACACGAAACTTTAACAATTACTTGCTCGCTTGAAGAACAATTGAATACTGATACGAAGTTAGAAAATAAGCACTATTTTATATGCGACACGTGAAAGTTAGACTGCGTGAGACTTGAAGGTGAACGCTGGCAGTGATCGTCGCTCTACTTATACTATCTATGACAGTAGCGCGCTCAGCTATCCGCTCCCACTACCGAACTATTACCGCCGACGATCCCCCACTACCAACTGCGTGCGCAGCTATCTGCTCCCACTACTGTGCTTTATTTCATACCGATCAATTGACGACAGCCATCCCCACTACGGATGCGCGCGCAGCTATCGCTGAGGAGGTGAAATGCAACGCGACAAACCAACATTCTTGCTTCAGATATGGATGTGTCCACATATTCTTTTGCAAGCCGATTAAAAAGCTTTTACAACATCAGTCGTCGTGGTAACATTAAATTTTTCGTTCATAAATTTCCGAATGCGAACGTAAACATTTTTGACCTAGCCAAAGCTGGGTTTATTTACGAAGACGATGATGATGTTGTAAGATGCTGCAAGTGTAAAATACGAATTATCGATTGGGCAGTGGCTGATGATCCCGCCCAAGTCCATACGGCGTCAATGCCCGCATGCGATTTCGTTCGTGAACACTTGTAGAAGTCGACGCACGCAAAAACGGCTCTTTTCAGAGCAGACATAAACTCATGTACAAACATACCCGTTTGGGTAGTACTAGTAGTACTAGGTGTTAGTACTGCTACTACTACCGAACGACAGTAGTGTCTCCAAAAGTGTGAGTGAATGAGTGAAGACACAAAAACAAAATTACTCAAACAATATGCGTATACACTATAAATATCATGATCACGATTAATAGCGTATCACTCACATCGCAGATCATCGAGACGATGGATGTGTATCGATATGATGATGGGAAACATTTCACAATAACAAAAGCTTCACGAAGCGCGATACGGTCCAACTTATGTTCCGTGTATTTTGTGAAGAAAAGACGATTTTGTGGCAACTACTGTACACGTTACAAATTCGGCGTTGACAAATATCACGCACGTTGTTGGCGTCACATAAAAAAACACCGCAGTGATTTGCCGCCGATCGTGCTGTTGATGATAGTATCCGATCGTATACACAACAAATCACGATGGCTTCAATTTATCGTAGAGTGCGAACAAAATAACGTACCGATAGAACTTGTGGTTTACGAAAAGAATATGTTCAAGTGTACCGTACGTCACGGATGGAATTTTCTTTCACGTTTCCGTCCGATTCCTGAACTCTATAACGCTGTTCAGCGTGTGCACGGCTTACACGATTCACACAGGCAGATGAACTACGCGACTGTATACACGGACATGCTCGCCTACGGAAGTTCGATACCACACGCTTCTTGTTGCATCGTCCTTACGGAGCGCACTATTCCGATACGCACACCGATGGAAATATACAGAAGCGTGATGATGATAGTGCCAAAGTGCGCACTGGATCCTAGCTACAACGTAAGTTTTGACGTGCACTGCCCACCGTCCTCGTTACCGACACTAGCGAGAGGGAAACAGTTCGCGTTGGCGAACAACAAGGCGCAGGGATTATTTTCGGTAGCCTTTCTGAAGGAGGCATTGCCTACACTCCGCAAGTATTGCGAATACTTTGGTCTGCGGTATTCGCACGAACAAGGGTACACAGTGAAAGACCGGCGTTTGTACGAACAGTGGCAGCATTGCACGGGCGCTATGGCGGACGAATTTTGGTTGTTGAACTCGTATCTGATACACCTTCATTCGGAATCGAGAAGTCAACGCCCAATCGCCGAACTCAAAGCTAAACACATGTGCGAGTGGCTACCTGAGAACGATAACGTCATAGTCGCGGAAATGCACGAGTACCGCGACAACGTTATACGTAGCGTCATGTTCAAAGACATGAATTCTGTTAAGACTGTAAAAGCGTTGGACTCGAAACAACACGCGCTCCCGAGATACTACATCGGTATGAGCCTCGTGCGTAATGGGCGTATGAAAATCAGTTTAGCTCACGTTTTAACGTACTTGCGCAATCGGAAAAAGAACGCGATGTTCTTCCGTTCGGTCGAGATGATATAAGCGGATGTGGAGCGGTGGCGGTGTGATAGTCGCGTGATGGAAGGTGGACGTGCCAGAACGGCATCGATGAGAATTACCTTCAGCACCGAGCCGACAGTTTACTACATTCCAGCGTATTGTGAATCACGGTTCACACGACGACACGAGAATGAAACGAGCTGTGAAGAATATACACCAGAACGTTCGCAAGACTATCGCGACGGAGTTGCACAGACCAGTAAGAAGGAATTTTCCGAGACGTGCGGTCGAGTTGAAGGGACTTCACGACTTGTATCAAGCAGACCTGGTAGAGATGATACCGCACGCAAAGGCGAACAAGGGATTCAAGTACCTTATGTCGATGATTAACGCGTTTAGCAAGTACGCGTACGCCGTTCCATTGAAAACGAAGACGGGTGTAGAGGTCGCACGAGCTCTGGAAACGATTCTGCGTGCTAATAAAATGAAATATCTGCAGACGGACAACGGGAAAGAGTACTACAACAGTACCGTAGAAAAATTGCTGAGCAGATATGGTGTCACACTCTATTCCACGTACAATGAGAAAAAGGCTTCCATTGTAGAACGCTTCAACCGTACGTGGAAAACGCACATGTATCGCGCGTTCAGCGAACAAGGTCATTACCGTTGGTTGGATATGTTACCGGAACTAGTCAGCACGTATAACAACACTGTGCACAGAACGATTGGAATGAAACCGCAACAGGTGAACGAATCCAACGAACGTACAGTGTTACGCCGGATTCGCGTGAACACAGCGAGGAGCATCGATTATAAACGACCAAAGTTCAAAGTAGGCGATCGTGTGCGTATAAGCAAACACAAAATGACGTTCGCTGGAGGATACACACCAAATTGGACAAACGAGATATTCCTCGTTCACACAGTGCGTACCGGCAGCGTACCCGTCACTTATTCGCTAAAGGATTATACAGGAGAAGTGTTGAAAGGTGGTTTTTATGAATACGAAATCAGTAAATCGAACGTTGGTGACGTGTACTTGGTAGAAAAGATCGTACAACGTAAAGGCGATCGTGTGAAAGTCAGATGGTTAGGATTCGATGGTAAACACGATTCGTGGATACACAAGAAGAACTTGGTATAACAACGATTCGACTCGAGGAAATAGAACCAGTATGCGTCGATGCGTTACGATGACAACATGCGCGCTGTGTACAGTGTAAAAGACATTGTGTCACATCCTGGTTACGATGAGTACATCGTGAACACGACCGCAAACGACGTTGAACGCATGCGCAGGATCTTGACAGTGTACGAGTACTGGCAACGAGTTACCAATCGCGTGACGAGGTTCCGACTCAGCGAAATAGTACCAACCGGCACCGGATTCGATCACTACAAAGAATGTGTTTGGTCGGATCCAAACTGTGAAACGGGTCCGGACACATGTGTATGCAGTTACATATCTACCGACTGCTACGATATAGTGCGACTATTAAATAGACTGTGCATAGAACGTCAACATGAAAATATTGCAACAAGCGCACAGACTAAAAATACAGGACGTAGACTATTCGAAATTGTGCGACGATGGTGGGAGTGGTTGTGGCAGAAAAAACGTAAACACGGACGTCTTCTGCCCGATACCGTTCGTTCGATCATCTGCGGACCTTCCGCGTGCGGAAAGACAAACGTCATGTTCAACCTGTTGTTCGATGTAAACGGATTGAGATTCGCGAACTTATACGTGTTTTCTAAATCACTATTTCAACCCAAATATCAGATGCTGGAGACCCTGATGACACGACATTCCGACGAAGGAATGGGTTATCACGCCTACAACGATAACGAAGAAGTACCGCCTCCCGACGAGGTCGATTCCAATTCTATTATGGTGTTCGACGACGTATTTGCGAAAGACAACACAACATACGCAAGTATTTCTCTATGGGACGACACAGCGGTGTGGACGCGTTTTACCTTTGTCAGACGTACAGTCAAGTGCCAAAACAGTTGGTTCGTGACAATGCCAATCTAATAGTGTTGTTCAAACAGGACGATCGCAACTTGAAACATGCGTACAACGATCACGTCAACACAGACATGAAATATGACACGTTTAAGAACATGTGCGCTGAAGCGTGGAAAGATCGTTACGGCTTTCTCGTTGTGGACAAGGATTCTTCTATCGACACCGGCAGGTATAGAGTCGGTTTTAACCGTTTCATAGTAGTCGCACCTAACTATTTAACAAAAAAAAAGTCACACGTTCAGCTAAATACACATGACCTGCTGTCAACGACTTTAGTTGATGTTCTGCCGTTTATCGAGATGGACGACAAGAAGAAACGACTAGCACGTGATATCGACACGATCAGTGATGACATACGGAAGAAATACCGTGCGTTAAAACACGGGATTCGTGAAGAAGAAGCATCGTTATCCAAAAGTTACAAACCGATTCTAGAACCGTTACAAAATATTTCGCAAGCGTTGCTTGAAAAGAAACGTAAATCAACAAATGAAAAGCCTACAAGAGTGAAAAAGATGAAACGTGAAGAGGATGAGGAAGAGGAGAAGGAAGAGGATCCGACGGGTGCAATTAGTAAAATCGATGCGGGAACACCATCTCGTTCCCGAACGAAGCCACCGCGTTTCCTGAAAACGCCTGTGATAGCCGAAACATTGGACGATGATGATGATGATGATGAGGGCGATCCTAGTCTCAACATTGAAAAAAATGCTAGACACACCGGAAGGAAGACGTGAAGCGCGTAGATATTTTCAGGACAAATACGACAGCGAATCATTAGCGAACAAGTACATGCGTATGATCGTTTCGTCCGAACGCGATCATCTGATGGACTACACGTACGGTGTAAGACACGAAAACGGAAAATGGATGATCGGTGATTCACAGTTCGAAATCGAAACGGACGATACGATTCTTATCAACGGTAAACGATACAAAGGTACACCAGGACTCTACGAACTAGTGTTCATGAAGCATCTTAATGAAAATATTTACAAGGAATCAGATCTGAAAGCGTACAAAGATATACTGCGTAACACCAACGCGCATAAGCAGTATTACTTAGCGAACGCACAGGTGAACGCGAACAGAGGTGTAAAGTATAAACGAGTAATATCGCAACTGTTTCCACCGAAACGTACAGGACAGGGGCATAATAATATCGATACATCGTATATGACGCTAACGAGAAAAAAAGACAAAATCGATTACGTGCACTGGGACGATCCGAACGAACTGGTGGACAGATTGCGACTGTTAATGGCATCACAACGTGTTGAAAACAGTGGGCATACGAACGAAATCGTCTCCATAGTGGAAGAACTACGTGAAGCAGACATAATCGTATAATAAGAGCGGTATATATCATCATCTGACATTAGCAGCAGCAGCATCGTCGTGATGGAATCGATCTTAAAGGACTCGTTAATGCCGCGTAAGCACATTAACGTTAACGAAATGGTCACTGCTAAACTGTATCCCTTGCATTATTTTGTGACCAAAGCATCCGTTAAAAATAAATACAGAACGGATGCGTTTGCCTTCATAGTCGACGTTGAATCAGAGATGATGTACGTGCTGACCTTGGCGCGGAAAGAATACAACAACGAAGAGCTGATAATAGAAAGATGACAAGAGTTACACACAGAACAAGGTTCAGTGTACTACTACACTCCGCGCGACGGTCTGTACGTTGTAAAAAAGAAGAAACGATTCACAGCACCGTTAAGATTCAGAAGGGTCGAAAGTAGTCGATGTGCTCCCTATTCGATTCTGAAAGCCGATAAAGTATAAATCATACTGTCGTACATGCGCCGGGGACATTCCACGTTTGGTTGTGACAACATGGATATCGTGCTACTGTTTATTATCGTGTGCACAAATGCCGTTGTCGCATCGAGCGTTAACGCTAACGATGTTGATTTCGCTATAGATTACTTGGTGCGATACGGATACGTGCCCGACGATAGTTTACGACTCACGGACAACGCCACCATCGATATGGACGCCTACCTTCGCACGTTTCAAGTGAATTACAATTTAACCGTAAATGGAGAATTGAACAACGAAACGATGAATCTGATGCGTGCGCGGAGATGCGGTAACGAAGATTTCGTGTCGTACACCTTACGAACACCGTGGGCCAAGAGACGTTTGTCGTGGCGGTTCTTTCATGGTAGCGCCAGCGCTATAAAAGCGTCGCGACAAGCGTTCGCTGTATGGCAGAAACATTCGAACCTGGAATTCGAATATCGACCCAACGACATAAACGCCGACATGGTCATTGCTATGAAATATTTTAAACACAGGTGTCTGACTTCCAGGTGCACGATCTGCGGGTACGATTTGGACGGGCGAGGAGGTATACTCGCTCACGCTTACTACCCGCCCGATTTACCGTATAACACTACCGAAATACACATGGACTACTACGAATCGTGGAATTATACGAACGCAACCGAAATACCGGACGATCAGACCAGTTTTCGTCAGGTGTTAACGCACGAAATCGGACACGCGTTAGGACTGTCTCATTCCCTCGAGAGGGATTCAATCATGTACCCGTTCTACGTACCACGCTCGGACGGCCCGTCCGACCTGAGAGACGACGATATAAAAGGCATTCAACGCTTGTACGGGAAGCCGCCGCCGCCGCCGCCGCCGCCGCCAGCTACGACGAAGACGTTAACGACGACGGCGACGACAACGGACGACACCGTTCGGACGACGGATTTATGTCGGCTAAAGAACGTTAATCAATTTTTAATAATCAACAGACACCTGTATATTGTGCACGATAACTTTTTGTGGACATTGGATCTCGAGTCGATGCGATCGGGTCCGCCGCCGCTTCTGTTGACGGATTGGTTGACGTTCTTACCGTTGACGTTCACCAACGTTTCGGCGATGTACCAGAGACCGCGGACCGAAGAAGTGGTGCTCTTCATAGACAACTACGTATACATGTTCGATATACACAGTCTGCAACCGCTGAACGGGTATCCGCGTTCGATCACAACGCTCGGTGTTCGCTCGATGACGAAAATAAACGCTGCGATACACACGTACACGGGTCGAACTCTTCTGTTGTACAACGATATGTATTACGGCGAAATAGACGAGTGCACGTTCACGATCAAGAAACACGGATACGTTAAAGATCGTTTTGTCGGCTTACCAGAAGCCGTCGACAGCGCGTTCCGATACATCGACGGAAAGATTTATTTCTTCAAAGACGCACACGTATACGTGTACGATGAATTTCTAAATACGATCGTAAAGGAAAACATAGCGACGGACTCTCCGTTGTCGGAATAAAATGCATAGACAGTACGATCGTATCAAAACTAATCGATTTATTACGAGAGTACGTATAAATGCTGTGAACAACGGACGAGACGCATCATTCACGAGATGAGTGTTGACAAGTTCGGCAGACACCAGAGCGCTGTCAGAGCGCGAAGGGAGACGCGTCGCAGTCTACAGGAGGTTATTGGTATCACGATGACCGAGGACGGGCACTTCGACGTAGCGGGGAAAAAAATACACAACTTGGGCGAACCGCAAGACGGTAACGATGCCGTTCCACTGCGCTTCGTGCGTGACCACTGTCTGCCGACGATCCGTCGTCGACGACGACGACGCAAGGAATAGACGCGAAAGGTCGTAAGCTCGTCAACGTCGGCGCTCCCGTCGATCTCGGGGACGCTGTCAACAAGCAGTACGTAGACTACTCGTGCTTACGTTTCACACAGCTGGTACCGAACAAGAAGAACGGAGCTGTCGTCGACGCGCGGGACCATCGCATACAGTCTCTGAGGGAACCGATTCGTGCGAGAGACGCTGCGACCAAAGTATACGTGGACTCGAAAATCATACCGAAGGATACGAACTCTAACCTAATGGTCGGCAAAGTGCGGATAACACAGTTAGCGCCGCCAGTCAACAACAAGGACGCGGTGAATTTGGAATTTTTGAACCGACACACGATCACCGCGGTAAACGACGCTTATTTCAACGCACAAGGAAAGACTATTCTAAACGTCGGCGACGGTGGCGCACGGGCTACGGACGCGGTGAACGCACGTCAATTGGAGGAGGCGAAGCGGTACGCGAAGAGCGAAACGTACAAACTCGCAAAAGTGTTCCAACATCGTTGGGAGAAAGTGGTATCGTATATCTATAAATTGCATAAGCACGCAGCGCGTGCCGAAGAGGCTGGACTTGGTGCCGAAGAGGCGGACTTACTACTTACGAACAAGGCGGAGACGAACGAGTTGATTAGTGATCTGGAGAAATCTAAGGACGAGCACGATTGGAGATCCCTTTATCGAGAGCAAGCGAAACAGTAGTCATGTACGAACTACGTAGCCGAAAAAAAGGGGGGCGTGGTCTTATCGGAAAAATAGTTAAAAGCGCGGTACCATTCGTTGCGAAGTCAGTACCTACACTGATCAATCGAGCGGTGGACGTATTACCGGTGGAACTACATCTGCCCGGCTACAGGTTCTGTGGACCCGGAACGAAACTAGAGCAGAGATTGGCTCGCTGTGATCGAGGAATCAACGAGTTGGACGAAGCTTGTCGCGAACACGATATCGCTTACAGCAAGTACAAGGACAACGAACGACGACGTATAGCGGATCGCGTGCTAGCCGGTAAAGCGTGGGAACGAGTGAAAGCTTTGAATTCGGGCATCAGTGAAAGAGCGTACGCGGCAGCCGTAGCAGCAGCGATGAAGGCGAAATCGGCGTTAGGCAGCGGGTTGTGCTGCGGTGGCGGTGTGCGTAAACGTCGCACCAAACGACGCAAGCCGGTTCGACGCACAATAATCAGGAAGAGGAGGAGGACGACGACAACTGGGACAGGACGTCGACGAAGACGGACCGGTGGTAAAAAGGCTTCAGGACTATACCTTCGACCGTACAGATAAAACTAATCAAAATACCCGTGCGTCCGTTGTCCGATCGAGATCTTTATGAGTACACGAAACTATTGCGTATACCTTATTTCAGAGGCGTGTACATGCGCGACGCACTTCCTAGTACATCACCGTGGGAGAACGAAAGCGCGATCGTAAATCTGGACGACGCTACCGGACCGGGCACGCACTGGGTATGCTACAAGAAGCGAGGCGACAGAGTCTGGTACTTTGATGGATTCGGCAATCTGCGCCCTCCTGTCGAGCTAATACGGTACTTTGGATCGAACGTGACCGACGTTCATTACAATTACGCACAGAAACAGCCGTCGAACACAGTCATCTGCGGACATTTATGTTTAGAGTTTTTGACATCGAACGATCAGTAAACGACAAGATGTCTTCGCTTACGGTCACCGTCACAGGAACGGATCCGAGCGCACTGGTTTGTGACTTTTTCCACCGCTTGAACTGACGAAGGGTGAATGGTACGCGGGACTGCTGGACTTTACCACGTACAACTCTATACCGAACGTGGAAAGCGGAAGAAACAACGTCTTTCCCGTACTAAAGGGAGCACGTAAAACGTTAGAACTCGTCAATATACCGACCGGTGTGTACGAAATCAGCGATATCGAAACATACCTGAAGAAAGAACTAGCAGACCCAAAATTTTCTCTACGACCCAACAACAACACGTTGAAATGTGAAATTTATTGTTCATACGATATCGATTTCGGATGTACAGAACACACGATCGGTACCATGTTGGGTTTTTCCAAGAACCGAAAGTTAGAAGCGTATATATTACACACGTCGGACGTGCCTGTAAACATTAACAAAGTGAACGTTTTTGAGATAAGGTGCAACGCTGTACAAGGCTCGTACAAGACGGGACGAAACGAGCATATACTGCACTCGTTCTATCCAACAGTTGAGCCAGGATTCAAGATAGTAGAAACACCTAGAAACGTCATTTATTTTCCACTTAACGTACTACACTTGCGTAACGTTACACTGTCCGTACACGATCAGGACGGTGATATTGTGAATTTTCAAGGCGAAGTCATCACCGCACGTATACATTTGAAACGTGTGTAGTAATCATGGGAATTTATTTCACCGATACCCCCGTGATGAAGAGCGGTGGCGGCGGCAGCGGTGGCTCGCACCACGAGATAAAAGAGGTCAACACTTTTGGAAAAGGTATCAGTAGACGTTCGTCGTTGACACGGTTAACAGCAACTAACCGACGCTACCTAATTTCACTAGGATTCAAAGTCAAGAAAAACAAGTAATATGACGGACAGCGGTATCGTCTTATCGGTTGAACGTCGACCATTCTTCGAAGACAACATCACGCATTACGAATATCATCCTCATGCACCGTACGCGTCAGCGTCACGATACGGAAATAACGATGAGATACGCATACCTATACTGCAACAGGAAGTCTTCACTTTACCGATGGAAAGTTTCCTGTACGTTGAAGGCAAATTGAGCAAAAAGACCGACAGCACCGGTAGTGTGAACGTGAAAATGATCAACAACGCGATCGCGTTTCTCTTCGAAGAAATCCGTTACGAACTGGCCGGTGGGGAAGTGGATCGTACCAAGAGCGTCGGCATCACGTCCACTATTGAAACCGTGCTATCTGCCGGCAAGCAGGACATTGTTTCGATGCAAAACGCCGGTTGGGTTGCTCCTACAGCTAACGAGCTAACACCGACCGGCAAACACGAGGAATTCAACTTTTGCATATCGTTGAGGATGCTGATGGGATTCGCTGAGGATTTCACGCATGTTATTTTAAACATGAAACAGGAACTTATACTGTTGCGCACTTCCAGCAACGTTAACGCTTTGTTCTCGTCCACGGATGCGCCCGCTAACGCTGATATAGAACTGACCAAAATCTCTTGGATGATTCCGTTCGTGTACGTGAACAACGAAGTACGGATACGATTGTTGGATATCATACGCAAGGACCTACCGCTATTCTTACCGTTTCGTAGTTGGGAACTGCACGAGTATCCGGCTTTACCGACGACCGACAGACAGACTTGGACGGTGAAAACAACTACACAACTGGAGAAACCGCGGTACGTGATACTCACCTTTCAGACCGCCAGAAAAAACAATCTGAATAAACACGCAGACGAATTCGATCACTGCAATGTGACAAACGCGAGACTCTTTCTGAACGACAAATACTACCCGTACGATAACCTTAACCTGGATATCGATAACGGACGTTACGCATTGCTGTACGACATGTATACACGATTTCAAAAATCGTACTACCACAGAAGTCAACCCAACGTACTTCTAACACCTACTGAGTTCATAGCAAAAGCACCGTTATTCGTCTTCGATTCTAGCAGACAGGACGAATCGCTCAAGTCATCACCAGTCGACGTCAGATTGGAATTCGAGTCATCGACCCATTTCCCCGCTCAGACCGCGGCCTACTGCTTGATACTGCATGATTCAATCAACGTGTACACTCCGTTATCCAACACGGTGCGCAGACACAATTAAACGCTTACTATATATTAATGTTTTTTTTACTGTAAATAGAACTTTGCTTTTTTAGAATGTAATTTTTAATTAAAAAAAATGTAATCAATTTTCATGTATTTTTATTTTATTGTAAATAGAATGTAATGCAATCAATTTTCATGTATTTTATTTTTGTGGAGGGGGAAAACGATTCTCCTCTTCTCCCTATTCTTCGCTCAGTGTTTCATCAGCACGAGTCGTGAGTGGACGTACAAGATGCTTTCACAAGATATCTATGTTGACGATATCAATCCCAACAACAACAACCGCTATTTCAAACAATGCGGTGAAGCGGCGACGACTACGTCAATCAAGTCCTTATCACCAGACGATAAAGAAGTACAGGTCATCTCAATTCAAAAAATCACATCTCCGTACCCGCGTTACAGAAACTTGGAAAACCGTTTAAAGAGTTTTAAAGAATGGCCTGTATCGTTAACGATAACGCCTAAAGAATTAGCAGAAGCGGGTTTCTTTTACACCGGATGCAACGATAGAGTGATTTGTTTTTGCTGTGGAGGCGGATTAAACAAATGGGAACGTGGAGAATATGCTTGGATGGAACACGCACGACATTTTCCTGCGTGCTCTTACGTAATGTTAATGAAAGATAAAAATTTTATCATCAAGGCACTGGGTATCGTTACCGAAGCACAAGCACCAACAGCGGCAGCAGCAGCAGTGACAGCAAAGAACGAACAACGCATCGACACGATCAAGGAGAATATAAAAAACGTAGAAGAAAGCTCGAATCGTGATACGATGTGCAAAGTCTGTTACACACAAAACGTGGAAGTTGTACTTATTCCCTGTCGACATTTTATTACATGTGTGAATTGCGCCATAACCCTACATAATTGTCCCTTATGCAGAACCGCATACACTGCTTACATGAGAGCGTATTTCTAGTTCGCTGTCACGCGTCTAGTGAACACCAGGTTTGAAAATATATATGCTGCTGTGACAAAAGTGTTTTATACAACCTCCTCTAATATCGCATACCTCAGTGTTTGAACAGCACGCGTTGAAGACGGACGCATGGTGCTGCTATCTCCGTACGAGTACATACGCTGCAGTGACTTAAAGCATACAGTACTGTACCCTATAGAAATTTTTGTATACAACGTTCTGACATGTAAATTTGTTGCATTGATCCGTGACGAAAATATAAAGTACAAAATAAACGTTCCGAACAAATTCTTTACGAGCGTTTCACAATATACAACGTGTCTGTTCCGTAAGACGGACGGATCTGCAACGTTCCTAGTAAAACCAAACACGTTGTATATAACGAAAAAAGGATGTGCGAGGATAAACTAGCAGTCATACTTGACTTTCACTGTTTTATCGACAACGATGGAAACGAACTCGTTAAGGAACTAGCCGTTATGGACGTCACTGCATTTGCCAGCAGGCATTGGATATTTACACATCCAGTAGAGACGATTGTTTCGAATCACAAACATGTGAGGACAAACAGATGGTTAACAGACCATTATCATGGACTAACGTGGCCGGACGGGGTCACATCGTACGAACATCTTGTACCGATATTAGAAAAGTATACGTTTCCTTCTAACTTCGTGTTCGTAAAAGGATTGCAAAAAAAAGTTTCTACAGAAGCGTATCGTGCATTTTAATATTATAAATTTAGAAGATTTCGGTTGTCCCAAACTCGATCAATTACAATCAATACATGGAACAGCCTGTCTCACGCACCGCTTATGTCCGGAAATATGTACAAATAGTAGAGTACACGCTTTACGCGAGTGGGTTGTATCAGATTTTAGAATAGTCAATACGTTTCTGATAAATTACTAACATTATTGTTTAGCGCTTACATAAAAAAACAGTCATCGCCTTTCTATCGATTACATCATCTGTCTAAAAATAAATTAGCGTGTTCAAACAAGAACGAGCGCTGTCTAGTCGTATAAAAAAAAAATAACCGCCACCCCTCTTCCCCACCTACCCATCGAACCGTGAGAAATTAAGTTGTATCCTGTTCACACGGTTAAAAATAAATTAACGTCGACGACATGTTCGAACAAGCACGAGTGCTGTCTAGACGTATAAAAAAATAACCGACTCCCCTCTTCCCCACCTACCCATCGATCCGTGAGAAATCAGCTCGTGACCTGTTCACACGGTTAAAAATAAACGCTTACTGTGCGTTGAGTGGTTTCCCCCCTCTCCGGTTTTCACCTCCACAACTCCCTCCCTATATATTCCACTGCGCACGAGCGTTATTAGTTCATTCGTTGAGAGACGTGCCACAAATTATAAATTCTTTATTTTAAAATGGCGTCAATCACTGAAAAGTTTGCTACTATTAGCGCAATCGAGTATAAAAAAAAAGGAATTGATAATCGGTGTAAAATATCCGATAGAAGAAATGCAAAATATAGACGCAAAATACGGTAAAACTGTACTCGTCACTCTTCAAGATTACAGAGACCCTAGACTAAAATATCGTGTATATCTACCAAAGAGATACGCAGGCGTTTTTGAAGATGAGGAATTAAAAAATTTAGTACCGTGCTCGCTGCAACTAATTTATCGCGGAGAAAAGGATAGAGCTTACATAGTAGAAATTGTACAGTAGTATCGAATGGACATCTTCATTTGTCACGTACGATTACATATATATATTAACATGTACTTAGTTGTATTTCATTTAATTATAAATAATATAATATAATGTGATTACAAATATTTCATTTGATTTAATTGTACTTATGCCTAGATAATAAAACAAGGCTTACATGTTGTACACTTTAGACATCTTCAGAATTAACAAATATATTTGTACATAATTGTCATTGCACACGTTTACCAATAGTATTTATAATAATGTGCTTACACATAATTCATTTGATATAATTGTATACAATTGTATTTTTTTAATTTTCACTACTGTGTGTGTTTATTTCATTTATTTGTACATATTTGTCATGTCATAGTGCACTTGTAATTAGTTTTACTTACTTGTATTTCGTATACAATTGTCATATTGCACATGTTTACATTTTGTAATTTTCACTACTGTGTGCGTTTACATATTATGTATTTTAAATTGTAATATATTATGATTACATGTATTTTAATTATTTGTAATTAAACAGTATTGCTTTAACCTTTTTATTGTTTTTTAATTTCAAAATTCCTTGGAACATTAACACTATTCTAAAAAAATCAATTTTAAATTTTAATTAAAAAAATCAATTAAAGAATATTTAAAAATCAAACTGACCTTATACAAGTTCCAGTCGAGTCTCGCGACGAACTATGTGCCTTGGAGAGCAGATCGTACAGCTTATATATAGTATTTCAAGGATGTACACGAAAGAGATGGTAACAACAAAAAAAGCTCCCACACACAAAGTCATGAACACGGACTTAGCTCGGCTTGCGTTCTAATTCCCACACGCTGCGATAACAGATGATGTCAGACATCCTGTTTGTTTTGTTATTAAAAAAAATTTATGTACGACCACGTTCACACGCTGCGATAAACAGATGGTCATACAGACGGAGCCGATTACATCATCAACAAAAAAAGTAACAGCTGCCACGCACACTTAGCTTGGCTTGTTCACACAATAATTTATGTACGCCTCTAAATTCGTTCACACGCAACATTAACATATGTTCAGACAGACGACGACAATTAATTATACACTCAGACAGACGGAGACAACTAACAGATGGCGGCAATTAATTCTACGCTCAGACAGACGGATGCAATTAATTTAGCTACTCGCTAAACAGATGTCCAGACAGCTGCAAAATGCACGTGGGAGTCAACTGCCACATTCAAAAAAATGCATGTGGGAGCCAACTACCGCTTGTCCCTATTATATTACATACCCACCAGTGATAACGGGTGGTCTGTCAGCATTCTGTTGTAAAAAATAACTCCACATGTGAAAAGCATGGTGAGAGCCGATTACATCATTTGCAAGTGTTTCTTACAACAACAAATGTAGGGCTAGACATAGCGAGCCGTAGGCCAACAGGTTGCTGCGAACGTATTTACTTAACACATAGACACAACATCGACGATATCGGCACAATTGTGGCAGTGTAAATATATCCGAAACCAGTACACTATAACACATGCACGAGTTGGCAACAATGGCGGCAGTGTAAATATATATTCAACCCGTACACTATAACACCGAGTTGACAACGTCGATTAACCCCAGCACAAGTTGGCAACACCGACGACGCTTTTCCAACATGGCCGAACTTCCGGAAAAACCCCTTACATATACATACCCATACACTATAACACATGCACGAATCGGCAACCTGGCCGTACCTTAACCACAACCCGACAACCGATTTTCCAACATGGCCGCCGCCGACGACGAACCCCACCACGACGGGCGGTCATCAAGCCACGACCTGGCCGCCGCCAGGCCGCCGCCCAACGGCGAATGGCGAACAAAGCCACGCCTCCGCCAATCAACGCACACATAACCCCACTTTAGGCGGCGACGACGACAACATGGCCGACAGACTACTACCGCATGGTTACCCCCACCACCACAATTTTTGAATTTCCCGCCGTGTGACGTCACTTCAAGGGTAGAACTGTCAGTTTCCCCCTACTCACCAATTAAGTCACGAATCAGCAACTTTAATTATCACAATTAAACTGTTTGTAATCAACAAGATAGTCTCTTACAACAAATCAAATAAAAATTGTTCACACACAATAAAATGTCAACTAATATAAAACACAATAATTATATTGTCCCACACGATTATAAAACACATAACACTTTGCCACAATAATTACTTTTCACTAATAAACACTTGAACGCACAGAGTAATCGCCCGACAATAACTGAAAGCTAGTCAGCAGGTATGGGCTCTTAATAGTCTGCAGGGGTCCATAATATGTGTCCTAAACAAGCCATCAAAAAGTCTATAGGACACTTCAGCGCGACGTTCGCAGGAACACGCACCGTTGGGCTAATTGAGAAACTTCTCGAACGTACGAGATTGTTCCGTATTACGTAACGCTGCCTCGAGTGTACACATTACAGCTGCGGGAATAGATTAGAACAACGTTCACCAATGTACCAGAACGTTCCATAATGGGGTAATACTTTTTCTGCATTACGTAACAATTTAATGTTGTATGACTCTCTAAATTGTGTGTGGGTAAACGTATCTGTAAAGATACTCTTTCTAAACATCTGAAATTGTAAAGTATCGTATCTGGAAATTGTCAGATCTAGAAAATTCAATGTTTCTTTCCTGTTCTATTTGTATAGTAAACTGTATGTGTCTGTAAAACGAGCTTATATAACTTTGAAACATGTCTAACTGTCAATTTGAGCCTAACCAGATACAAACGATTTTGTGCACATATCTCGCCCAGTAGATTATATTTTTCCTCAACTGTTTGATCAGTCCTTAGAGATGTGACATGAAGATCTCCCTAAGTAAGGGAGATAATGGGGAGCCCATAGGTAGGCCCCTTAGCTGATTATAAACTATAGAATTAAACTGAAAATAACTCTAACTGGGAATAAATTTTGGACATCAAATGAAACCATTTTTGCGTTACTTTGAAGTTTTAAGTTTTTAATATCATTGACTAAATGAATTGAGTTTTTTATCGTAAGATTTGTAAGCTGAAGCATTAAATAATTAGGAAATTTGTATAATTCATATGCAGGAGCTGTAGTCTGTGACACTATGGGGCTCATAGGATAATTATTTTTATGTAAGTTAAGTAGACTATATAAAACTGGGATTCTGGGATTCATCAGTGTTAATTTGAGTTTGTTTATATCTGCAAAGATGTTCGGGCAATCTTTTATTAATGTACGTATTTCTGTAATGTATTTTTTGGTGGGATCTAAATTTAATACTTGCAACTTATCACTAGTGAATAGTGATTAATGTTAATATTTTTTCAATGTATTTTTGGTTTTTAAAAATTGTTATAGTGTTGCCCTTATCCGTTTTACATAAAATTAGATTGTTGTCTGTTAGATTGCGTCTTATACTATTAATACCACTTATTTCTACATGGTTTCGGATTACCTTATGATTTAAACTTACATTTTCATTTAATATAGAGGCCATTGAGCTTTTTCTATTTCTTTATGTTAGATATTTAAATTATCGATAGCTATTTCTGTGTTTATTGCTAATTTCATTACGTCGTTCTTATTTAAATAATTTGGGCAATATTTCAGGCCTTTGTTTTAAAATGCTTAATTTATTATTTTTAAATCGGACGTCTGACAGGTTTCCAAGTCTATTATAAAACCTATGGTTACTAGTTGTGTTAACATGTAATGACGATAATGATGACTTACCCAACAGTCTCTGTAGTTGTTTGCCTTGAACTTCATGTTGTTGATGCACCAAATGTTGAACATGTTCTCTAACACACATATCAATTATATCGAACTCCACTGCGCTATACACACGGGTTAATTCCAAATGGATTAATTTTAGATGTAAAAAAAGTTTGTTTCTACGGCAATATCTCTTCTTAATTTCTAGATTTTTCCAATGTGTGTACGCGTTTATGACCGTTTTTCACGCTTCCGGAGATTGGTGTCGGCAGGTAATCTTCAAGCGTTGAGCGACAATTCGATCAGAGTATTTAAACGCTTTATTGTTTAACGTTATAATCAAATGCGCCACATAAACCGATTTCTTTTTCGTAATTATTTTTATTTATTTCCTGCCCAATCTGCATTTTGTATTGTTTAAGCCGCTTCAAACTATTCTATACAAATTAAAACTCCACTGTAAAAGAAATTCGTTCTGCTAACGTTTTCGACTTTGTGCCACAACATTATGCGCTCTGTATTTTTCTTCCGATCAAATATTCTTGGACCTAACTCGTAAGTTTTTACTTCAACTCGCTTCCATTGGATATAAATTTCTTTCATTTAAACCTCTTTGCCCCATAGACCCTATAACAGATATATAACAGTATATATCCCATTTTTTTAACAAGACAAGCAAGTTGATCTCCTATCCATTGATTAATTTCTCTGAAAATAACTGCAGACTCGTTTAGCAGTTAGCAAGTATTGCCAACACAACCGATTACCGTTTTTTGCTACACCGTGTAGCATATATGCAACTCCCTCGAAAATTCACTACAGACAAGTACATAACAAGTAATATTATTCGTGTATAAATATACCTACATACCTACGTATGTACAGTGTTAAATTTATTAAAAATGCAAAATTAAAATTACTTAATGATCATCATGAAGTATATATCGGTGTTGCGAAGCAAGTACAAAATAAATCACAATTTGTCTAACACAATAAAATATATTGTAAAATAAGAAGATGGTATAAGCAAAATCTTGTATTTAACTATTACGCTCATGTACGGTACGTATTTACGCCAAACAAGAAGCGCTGCTTCTTTCAGCAGTCTGCGTACAAAAGTATAAATACATTTGTTTATTTATTTGCATAAAATATTAGATTCAGCTTGTCGCTAGAAATCTTACGTTTAGAAGTTTATGCTTTACCTGTCTAAAAACGCAATAAATAATAGCTTACGTGATACTATAATTAAATGTGAGTCAACTAGATGAAGCTTTCCTTGAAATAAAATATTCAAGCCGAAAATCGAGTTGATCATCCGCAAATTGTTGTACTACAAGTTTCTGTTCTGGTGCGGAAGGTAGTAGGCCACAGTTAATATAACTTTATACTGTAATTTGTAAAATATGTGTTGCAAATATTTTCAGAACATAGTTGTTTTTTATATCCAATTCCGGAAGTTGAAAATGGCACCTAAAAATATTTGTGTGCATTGTAATTATGAAATAGTTTATATTGTTATAAAAATATTCGCAAAGTAAAATATACCGCTTTTCTGCAAATTTACAAAGAATTTCACAAAGATGTTTACGTAGTTCGTTCATGTATGAAAAACTGCCACGCTAAGTTCTTAGTTACTTTGAACGATTATGTCGCCAGGAAAATAAAATATTAAACAGAATATAAAACGCTTTTAACTAAAGTATTAATGATTCTGTTTCTACGTTTGAGAGTAAAGACTATACAACACACTATGGCATATGTAAAATGTTTGTACTGTAGCATAGCATTCATGTGACATTTCCTTGTTATTTACCATACGGTGTACTATAAAGCGGAACAGAGTGAACAGTACCTTACTCCTCACCAAAGCTCATACTTCAACACAAAGTGTACGCAGTGCTTCGTTGCGCCTGTAGTTCATAAACAGGAATGAAAGAACTCGAAAGTATACCTGCATCTAACAATAAATGTACGTGCGTCTAAACATCCGAAACATACACAATATATCGTTTCAGCAGAATAACAGAATATATTGTTCAACAGTTGTTTTCAGTATTATTTATTAATACTGCTTTATTGACCAAATAATGTTATCTTGCTGACATTTGAAATCACTGTATGAATAGCTCCAAATTACCAGTTAATTAGCCTTAAAAAAATAATTACTTTGGAAAAAGTAAGAACATACCTAATTCGATGAACATGAGAAATTTGAACTGAAAATGGAAACAATTTTCTCTGAAAAATTTACACATCTGGTAATCTACGTACTTACTTTGGAAGTTTTAAGTGTAATTTATAAGTTTTTACCACAAAATTAGCAGAATAACTAAGACTGAAGGCACGTATACATAATGTAGTTTCAAATATTGTTTAGGTCACCAAGTACAAGTTAACTAAAGGTTAAAAAGTTGTAAAAATTATTAAAGTATTTTTGTTTAATATCAGGAGGTTACATATTTTTAAATACAATTAGTACCTTTTCTACAACTTTTTTTAAACTTAATTTTACATTATACCATTTTAAGAAATAAAAATTGTTACAAATTAATATATTGTAATAGTTTAAAACCGTGAAGGACTATTAGGAAAATTATTATTCTTTACAAAATTATTCTTTAGAAAAATAAGTAATACAGTGGACGACATTCTTGTTCGTTTTGTGACTAGATAGTAAACTAATTAATTAAAAAATGCTAAGTAAATGCAAATATAATATATGCTTATTAAACGTTAATTTTTGACTTCATTAATGGCAAAGTATAAATTTTAATTGATAAAGTGTATTCATAATGGTTGTAATATAAGAAATTTTTAAAAATAGTGGTTATACTTGTAGAGTAAAAATAAATAATATGTAATAAATAGCTATGTGTCATTGTTAGCAACACGCCACGCTTGACTACCAGATTCAAGGGATAGAGTGTACACATTTTTGTAAGTATGAGAAGGAGTCAATTTTACTCACGAGTATGCGTATCGAACAAACTTCTTGCTACTAAGAAATCGCTTCTCAGAAACTATGCGGCTTAAGTAAACTTTTGTACATGATGGATTACTGTTCCCACTCTGACCTACACATTCTGGAAGAAACTCTTTTTTCTCTCTTCTACCGTACTGACTACCCTTGTCTGTGTCTATGTTAAAGCAAACACACACTCACGTGTACAAAGATTATGTGTTTGTAAAAAATCCAATTATATATATAAATTATTCATTTTAAAAAATCAAATAAATTATTAACAATCAAATTCTGGTTAATACTAAAAATTTAAACTAATTAATTTTGTAGTTAATTATTTTATTTGACTGATTAATTTTATGTAATTTAGATTAAATAATTAAATAAAATAATCAAATTTTTAATTTTATATTATATTAATCAAATACAGAACATCATGTTTTGTGTAACAGTAGTTTGCTATCTCTCTATATGAGAGGTAATAAAAAGTTACATTTTGCTAATTAACATCATTCAGACGATAATGCACTTGTAATTTTAGCCGACGCGGTTTTAAGTTTTCTTACGTTTATATAACAATTGTAATATAGGTTAGATAGTTTGACTGGTGATAATGTTTTCACACTGATGTTACAAATTCTAACCATAAAATAATGCGTTTTATGTGGAACAGTACAAATAGGTTGAGTACTGTGCATTGCACCAAATATTTTAAATAAGTGATTAGAAGACACAAATAACGCATTTTGGTAATAAGAATCATTCAGCCTGCAATATAAACTGTAATAGAACTTGCATGTTCAGAGAGGGAGTAGAGCCAGCTGCCCTCTGCATGTGTGTACACACGTAAAAGGTTTGTGTGAGTGCGACTAGTTCATTCATGAAAAGCACCACCCTTTTCAGTAACGATATAAATTATTGTATTTAAATTAATTTATAATGCTTGTGTGCATGGTAGCAAAAAACTAAAGACACCAAAATGTGTCTTTACCAAAATAACAAACAAGGGTATAAAAAATAGTGAAAACATACAAACAGTGTTAGTGTAGGGAGTTAAAAATCAGTTGCAATTAGAGTAATTACGATTGTGCGTGATGAACGCCTAGAAAATTACCGATCGAATGAATATCGGATAATGTGCTAAAGACTTCGCAATTCGCGAAGACGAGCAAATTAAGTGTCATTAGAAAGCGTGGGGTAAGAGTGACGCTCTTAACAATTTCAAACATGCAGAATATTGTCGAGACACGATTTTTGGCGCTCTGGGTATCAATACGAGGACGCGCTAACATCGTTCTCTTTCTCGTCAGACTATCTTAGTGGCCGGAGGCTCTGCTCAAGAACTACAACTTTTCTCCGTTCGACAACTGATGTAATCGGAGGCTATGTCCAAAAACTAGAACTTCTAGATTTGATCGACGACCATGGCAGCCAAAGAATCTACTTAGGAATAACAACCACAGTAGATCAACCACAAGCAGAGTACGAGAATCCAGTGTAGCAGAGTACGAGCGTCCAATGATCAAGAGTACTAGCATCCAATGATCCAGAGTACGAGCATCCAGCAGACGGGGGACGACTAAACTCCTAGGATACCCGACTCCAGGACTTCCAGGACCGAAGAGGATCACCCGTATCCAGGACCAAAGAGGGCACGCTTAAGATGTACTTAACAAATAACAAGGTGACAAATAACCATGCATTTATAATAAACCAAGACCGAACCAAAAAACTTTAAATATTAAAGAAAAAATGAATAAACAATTCGTTTGTAGTATGAGTCAAGTAACTGTATAGTTGTATATATGTTTTAGTTTGTACGTTAAGTACAGTAATATGAAAGACTGTGTAACGAGAAGAGTTAGCAGTATCTGTAATATTAAATATAATTGTTAGTAGGACAAGCAAGTTGATCTCCTGTCCACTGATTAATTTCTCTGAAAATGACTGCAGATTTGTTTAGCAGTTAGCAAGTATTGCCAACAACCGATTACCGTTTTTTGCTACACCGTGTAGCATATATGCAATTCTCTCGAAATTTCACTACAGACAAGTACATAACAAGTAATATTATTCGTGTATAAATATACCTACATACCTACGTATGTATAGTGTTAAATCTATTAAAAATGCAAAACTAAAATTAATTAATGATCATCATGAAGTATATATCGATATTACGAAGCAAGTACAAAATAAATCACAATTTGCCTAACACAATAAAATATATTGTAAAATAAAAAAATGGTGTAAGCAAAATCTTGTTATTTAACTATTACGCTCATGTACGCTCCGTAATTACGCCAAACAAGAAGCGCTGCTTCTTTCAGAAGTCTGCGTACAAGAGGCTAACAAAAGTATAAATACATTTGTTTATTTATTTGTATAAAATATTGGATTCAGCTTGTCGCTATAAATCTTACGTTTAGAAGTTTATGCTTTACCTGTCTGAAAACGCAATATATAATAGCTTACGTGATACTCTAATTAAATGTGACTCAAAGAGATGAAGTTTTCCTTGAAATAAAATATTCAACCAGAAAATCGAATTGATCATCCGCAAATTGTTGTACTACAAGTTTCTGTTCTGGTGCGGAAGGTAGTAGGCCACAGTTAATATAACTTTATACTATAATTTGTAAAAAATTTATTGCAAATATTTTTCAGAACATAGGTGTTTATTATATCCGATTCCGGATGTTGAAAATGGAACCTAAAAATATCATTTGTATGCATTATAATTATGAAATAGTTTATATTGTAATAAACAGGAATTAACGAGCTCGAAAGTATACCTGCATCTAACAATAAATGTACGTGCGTCTAAACATCCGAAACATACACAATATAACGTTTCAGCAGAATAACAGAATATATTCTTCAACAGTTGTTTTCAGTATTATTTATCAATACTGCTTTATTGACCAAATAATATTATCTTGCTGACATTTGAAATCACTGTATGAATAGCTCCAAATTACCAGTTAATTAGCCTTAAAAAATAATTACTTTGGAAAAAGTAAGAACATACCTAATTCGATGAACATGAGAAAATTGAACTGAAAATGCAAACAATTTTCTCTTGAAAATTTACACATCTGGTAATCTACATACTTACTGTGGAAGTTTTAAGTGTAATTTATAAGTTTTTACCACAAAATTAGCAGAATAACTAACACTGAAGGCACGTTTACATAATGTAGTTTCAAATATTGTATAGGTCACCAAGTACAAGTTAACTAAAGGTTAAAATGTTGTAACCTTTCACAATATAACGTTTCAGCAGATTAACAGAATATACTCTTCAACAGTTGCTATCAATATTGTTTATCAATACTTTTTCGTTGACCAAATAATGTTGTCTTGCTGACATTAGAAATAATTGTGGAAATAGATCAAAACTGCTAGTTAATTGGGCTTAAAAATATAATTACTTTGGAAATATTAAGAACACACGTAATCTGATGAACATGAGAACTTTGAATTCAAAATGCAAACTATTTTCTCTGGAAACTTTATATATCTCGTAGTCTACGTACTCACTGTGCAAATTATAAATGTAATTTATAATTTTGTATTATAAAATTAGCAGAATAACTAAGGCTGAAAGCACGTTTACATAATGTAGTTTCAAATACGTCACCCAGTACAAGTTAAATGAAGGTTAGCAAAAGGTTGAAAAGTTGTAAAAAGTATTAAAGTATTTTAAAAATGTCAGGTTATATATTTTTAAATACTTTAGTACTTTTACTACAACTTTTATCAATTTTATTTTACATTACGCCATGACAGGAAATAAAAATTGTTACAAATTATTATAATGTAATAGTTTAAAACCGTAAAGAACAATTAGGAAAATTATTAGTCTTTACAAAATTATTCTTTAACAAAATAAGTAATACAGTGGACATGCATGTTCGATTTTTGATAAGATAGTAAAGTAGTTAATTTATAAAATGCTAAGTAAATACAAATATATATGATTATTAAACGTTAATTTTTGACTTAATGAATGGCAAAAAAATACACTTTATATGTTAAAATGTATCCATAATGGTTGTAATACATTTTTAAAAATAGTGGTTATACTTGCAGAGTAAAAAATAAATAATATGTAATAAACAGTTATGTGTCATTGTTAGCACACGCCACGCTTGACTACCAGATTCAAGGGATAGAGTGTACACATTTTTTCAGTACGAGGAGTCAATTGTCTCCACGACTATGCGCATCAAACAAACTTCTTACCACTAAGAAATCGCTTCTCAGAAACTATGCGGCTTAAGTAAAGTTTCGTACATGATGGATTACTGTTCCCACTCTGTCCTACACATTCTAGAAGAAACTCTTTTTTATCTCTTCTGCCGTACTGACTACCCTTGTCTGTGTCTACGTAAAAGCAAACACACTCACGTGCACATACACAAAAGATTATGTGTTGTACAAAATCCAATTATATATATATAGTATATCCAATTATATATTCTATATAAGTAACTCGATGTTTCTTGCAGTAATTATATAATTTGTTGTGCTTTCAATTTGTTTCCTCTGCAAGTAGTATAATTTCGTATATTCTTTTTTTACGATGCTGGCGCACGTTTCACTGAAAAATATCAGTATCATCAGAGGTTTCTAAGTAAGAATTTAAGTAAGTAAGTAAGTAAATTCTTACTTAGATCATACATTTTAGCATTTCACACATTGTGTGTTAAACTTATAAAACTATACGAAATGGAATGTTTAAAATTTGTTGAACGTCTGTGAATCAATGTTTATCGGAGTGCTTCTGTTTATTGATTTAATGTTCCTTTAAGTTAATAAGTTCACAAAAGAGTAATGTACTCGACTATTTCTAATGAGTTGCAAGTCGGTTTGTATACCGTAGTTATGTTCTAACAGTTTTGAGTGTCACAGACACACTATTTACTGCAATCAGCAAATAATGTAAAACTTTCTTGTAGGCTACTCTACGTTTGTTCATAACAGTATTATTCCTTTCTCCCTCTTTCTCTACATGCTGTATGTATTGTTCTTTACTATTTCATTCGACATTTATTAGTATACTGTTTTGTTTTGTATTTTGTTGTTGTTCATATTGTTCTCTTATTACCATTTTAATTACTTCACACAACGATTACTTTTGTCTACTTTGTATTCAACAATCGTCTGTAGATAATTACAAATTGAAATGACTGTTTCGCACATATGGCTGACGTCCAAGAAAATACACAGCAATTACCATTAACAGACTGCTACCCTTAATGTATGACTATTGTTATGGCAGTAATAACGTAAAGACCACTAACTTTAACTTCTTCCCATTAATTTATTGAATCTATTTACAATTATTTGTAGTGCGCCATTACACGTCTTACAACCGGTAAAACTTACGGCATTTAGATTTAATATACTTTTTTTGTTTGACATATGACATTAAACAGGTAATTAACAAATCGTGTTTGTTAGTTTTGTAGTCTAATGTCGTGATATAAACTATGATATTTTGAAACATTATTGTCCTATAATATCATAAAAATACATTGTCATCCGCAATGTGTGTGTGTGTGCAAAATGTCAGCTCCTTAGCGTATTAGGAAGTGGGTAAAAAGTTGGTTTCAAACTTTTGACCATAATGAATGACAGAAAAGTGAATTAAATAAAAGCGTATAAATAAGTTGATGCTGCACGTATCCAAATAAGGAAACTCGAA
The DNA here is from genome assembly GCA_034769895.1 of Magicicada septendecula. Lineage (NCBI taxonomy): Eukaryota > Metazoa > Arthropoda > Insecta > Hemiptera > Cicadidae > Magicicada > Magicicada septendecula. The sequence continues at coordinate 625,850,204 of CM068368.1, forward strand.
TTAATTGTGTTTAGTAACTGAATTGTTAGTTACGTTAATATAACCAACTAATGAAAAATGTTTTGAGAATTACGGAAAATTACTCACTAAAACGGATAGGCTAGATAACAAATTTCTATTTTATTCAAGTCCTATTATTAATAAGGGTTTTTCTATTTGGTTGTGCGTTTATTTATTTTATGTACCTATCTTTTTTGTATAAGTTTAATAAATTGCATTCACACGTATTTACTTTCCTTTTATACGTACTTTCCATTTTTCGTAAATGTACATTTCAAACTGCCCAATGGAGCCAATGCGTTATTATTATTACCAGCCTACACGTGCATTTGCATTTGTAGATCACTGCAACACTCGTTTTTAGTGTTAAGTATAATGTACAAGACATTATAGATTTCAACATTGAAGACTAATGTGACGGCTTTTCAACCAGCTGACCTTGTACGAAGAAACATTGTTGTAGATGGTACTGTTCTGGAACAGGTGAGGAATGTTTAATATCTTTGCAATAATGTGTCTTACATTACAGACAATGATGTAGTGAATAACCACATGTGGGGGACCGTCAGGGAAACTCTAAAATCAACAAGTAAAGAAACGCGACTAAAGTTCTACAGTGTGATGACCCCCCCCCCCCAATTCTCTACGGGTCTGAGAATCGGTCTTAACAAAATCTCTGGCCAGTCGATTCAAACACCCGAAATAAGATTTCTCAGGTACGTGGCAGGGTATAGTCTAGAACAGTGGTTCCCAAACTTTTCAGTCTGCGGACCGCCCACAAAATAATTTAAAAATTTATGGACCCCTCTGAGTTCTGAAATAAAACAAACAGTAAATATGATAGAAACTCTTATATTTTAATTATTATACATTGAAATGTATTAAAATCAGAATTCCCTTAACTTGAAAAATTACAATATTAATGATATCAAACATAGTTTAATGTGAACAATGAAGCTGCTTTTGAACAATTAGCTCTGCAATATTGCGTTTAATGTCTGATAATTTCCATATTAAGTCACTCTTGACATCAAGACATCAAGTTTATTTCTTAACTTTGACTTCAATTACTTGAATAGGGAGAAAACGGTTTCACACAAATAAGTAAAGGGAAACACAAGTAATCGTTTCAAAGAACCTTTCTGTGCGAGTTCAGGATAGTCAGTCATTACATATAGGCCTAACCAGAAGTCAGCTAGCTGTAATTGAGAAAACTGTAATTTTAATGAATCTTTTTTTTGTAGTGTATGAGAGAGGTCTAGTCAATTCGGTTGAGAAACAGATCTACGACACGACATGATTTAAAGACATTATTAAAGCCATTAGTTTGAAATTACTTTTACAATTATAATTAGTTTGAACCTCCCTCCAAATACTGGAATCTTCTACTAATTGTTTTAAGATCCTAAAATTTAGATTTTAGAACATAAAAAATCGTAGAAAATTACGGTATACTCTAATTTTTGTTAAATGTGTCCGCGGACCCCCTGAAACATTTCGCGGACCCCACTTTGGGAACCACTGCTCTAGAAGCCTGTAAAAGAAATACAGATGTACGCAGAAACTGAATATTATGAGTGTACAGGATAGGATTACGCAATATCACCTAAGACAGAAACATCTTATACGAATGCATCCCCAAACAACTATTGAATTAGAAACCGAAGTTATGGATAGGTGTGGGCAGTCCGAAGAAGTGCTGGAGTGACCAGCTCTAGTCTCTCAGCTTGGGGCCGGAACAAACAATTTTTGCTTTATTACTTGTAAAAGGTAACGATACGATACCAGACCTTTTAAACTTTTTTGTAGGAACCAAACAAGTATATCTTACTGTCATCATATAAAACTGATTTTTTTTTCGCATTAAACAATGCGAGAAACATGACTCAATAAAGTAGAACATACCTTGTATTGAACATGTAAAAAGCGGTTAATAATTTAATACGTTAATGTATAAAGTAGTCCCATTAAAATGAACAAACAGAAACACACACACACTTGCACATTTTTATGAAATTATAGATGTAAAAGGCAATTATTGTAGTACTACTGTGACAAGTGAAGCATAAATCATTTTTACATATATGAATAATAAATCACATAAATAATTTGTACTATAATAATAATATTTTATAATAAAACATAATACACTAAATGTAGTTGAGTTTGGTATTTTTACGACTATTACCACATTATATAAGGAAACAAATTACTTTACTGACAAAAAATCTCAGGCTGTCTAATCTCGTGCTTGATTCCTTTAAATTCTAGGCATCTGACTCTCCAGTTGCCACCTTGTCGACCAATAAAAAGAAGAATGCAAACTGAAGATGACTGGAGGTGGCGTTGTAAAAAATTAAATTTTAAAGAATAGACCATAGCCCGCTTGTTGACGTTTTTAATAAACATACCGCTAACGCTAATCAGAAAATAAGAGCGCTATACTTGCATTTGCATGTTATTATGATTAACATTCACTTGCTTGTTTGGGAGCTAATCGAAACTTGTACAAGACTAGCAGACAAATAAACACGAACACACGATGCTTCGGTTTTTTGTACAAAGATAGTTTTTTTTAAGGAAAATGATTTACTCGTATTATTTCTGGAATAATAAGTGAATGTTAGCTGTTGGCTCTACCGTGCAAACGTACTGACAAACAAAAAAGTTGATAAAAACCGTAAATTCCAGCTACACTGGGCATCAACCCTTTGGACTCCATCCCACAAAACCTCACAACTTGTCCAGAACAGAAATCTTTCCTTGTAATACTGAAATCTTTCCCTGTAGATACTGATCGTGTCTTTTAGAATTTAATTAATATTTTAGAATTTCGTTCATATGAAAGGCGGAAAAATTACATTGTCCCTACCTAAAATCAAGGTACGTATTATACTCACATCACTTTAGTGCGTCAGTGAACTAACATTACGTAAACAAATATTGAAAAATGTTACGTACAAAATTTTAGTTTTACTAGTGTAATTTGATAAACTCGACACATTGTGGGCAATTAGCCAAATTCCTGAATACCTAGAATTCTTCACATAATGAATTTAGATTACTGACGTTCATTGATGATATATATTAGTAAATTTGTGTCAATTAATGAATTACAGTAACCAATGTACACAAATACTCAAGGGAGGGACCGTAAATTTATAATAAGCTGAAATATTCTGCTAGATTCATTCAATTTTGTCAACACTAGTCAAAATATTTGTATCGATTGCCACAAATAATTTATTTTAAAATTGAGAACATTTACAAAGTAAGGACAAATATATAATTATTACACTTATTCAATGTTATAACATGCATTTGTGAGTATGGTATTGTTCACGACTGTGTAGTAATTATAGTGTAATATAAACTACTACAGTCTACTAATTTAGAGGTTCCGGTTTAATCTAAAAGTCACAGCATTCATTACAACGGTGGTCTTCAAGGTTTCGAGCTTTTTGTGACAATCCCCATATGTCCCCAACGATGACTTGTTGACATCTTCACACAAGTTCTTCTAACAGCGCGCCTTGCTGCCAGGTATCGCCCGTCGAAGTTTTTTCCTCGCAACCTTGTGCTCGGATAATCTGGTATTCGCTTCAAAACGATCCCTTTCCCGTTGCGCATCCTTCACACCTTGAGGCACTTCCTCCTAATATCCTTAATTTCCTGACTCCACTAGTACACTGGAGGCCTTCCATGACGAGGCCTTGCCCTCGGGATGGAAACCTCACACGCTCTCAAGATTACGTTCATCGTGGAAGTAACTAGCGCTTCAACCGAGACTCTTCCATCTTTTCCTTGTTCCTCAAGCATATGAGCTCCTCTTGCTAGTTCTTCAAATTTGTCGGCGTCCATCCATCTTTACATTCTACCTGAGAAGAGCTGCCGGTGAATCCACCATTCACCAGCTTCTAAATGATTTCAAAAGTAATGAACTGGTAATCACTTCTTGGGTAGTCTTCTAGTATCTACCAGCTACGAATCCGCGGCAACAAGGAATCAGACCCCAAGGAAACCTTTGGGACACTCTCGGTTCATCCAGGAAGTCGGAAAGTTGTTGCTCCGAGACTGAGAACTAGAAGGCTATCTCTAATATAAGTCTATCACGGGTGTCGGTGTGAGGCACATATAATTCAAGTGGTCTCGCATTGAAGTCCCCAGCCACTACTGCTATTACAGAAAACGGAAGATATACGCCCATACGCTGAAACGTCAAGTGGCATCCTTCCGCGCTAAGAATTTATCCTCCAGGCCATCCATCTTCTCTCTAAAATCCTGTATCGACTTGTCTGGCGTAAAGTAGACGCTGTAGACCATTACGCCTCTAATCTTGACCCAAACGAAACCTCTTCCTCGTTCGTGAGCTTTTTCTTGCGTTTCCGCTGGAACAGAAATCAGGATAGTGGCTGTTTCTAGTAAATCGGGATAACACAATGGAGAGTTCCAGTCTCAGTACTGCTCTCTCAGCAGCAGCAAGTTGGCCTTCTTCTCGTATGCCATCTGTTGCAGGAGATCGTTAGTTATCGTACTCGTATTCAAGCTTCCTTAAAGGATCTTGATCATCGTGTCGATGACTTCCTTCAGATTTTCTCTGAAGGCCCGGCAGCTTCCTGATCCTGGAAGTTCTACTCCTTTCAGGCCTCTACCCTCGCAGATGACGCACTGCACATCTGCCTGACAAGTCTTTGCCTTGTGACTGTTTTTCGCATTTGTAACACGTACCAGTCCGGACCGATCCCTTGCAGGCTCTCGTCATGCCCGTAACGAAAGGACGTGAAGCATCTTGGCACCATAATCCTTCCGCTCACTCTGCAAATCACCCAGCCGCTCTACTACTACTACTACTACTACTACTACTACTACTACTACTACTACTACTACTACTACTATTACTGCTACTACTACTTCTACTACTACTACTACTACTACTACTACTACTACTACTACTACTATTACTACTACTACTACTACTACTACTACTACTACTACTATTACTGCTACTAACAATAATAATAATAATAATAACAAGAATAATTATTAATATTTTTATTATATAATTGCACAATCACTGGGCCCTTGTCTGTGCGGTTTCCCAACACTTGAAATTTTTGTATTTCACTGAGGTTCACACTTCTGCACTGTCACTCTATGCGAATGCACGAGACAGTTGTTACACGACGGTAATAGAGATTTCTTCAAAGATCGGGCCACGAGGTCCCGATTGAAAACGAGGGCACAGCTGCCAATATAACGAGTTTTAATGTTAACTCGGTATGTTGTAGTTAGCCACGGCCGGGATCACTCGAGTGTTTACTTTATATAGAAAATGCGTACTGGGCGCAAATGTAGTAGTAGGAAGAATGGAAAGCGCGAACGGCCGAATCGAGTATGCAGTTTTATGTGCAGTACAATACCGGCACTCTGAGAGACAGTGTCACATAACATTAAACTGAAGGAATGAATGTACTCAACACAACAACGGAAGGTATGATGACAAATCATACAAGCCTCTCGACTCTATGAGAGTCCTGCAATAGTCAGGCGATCTTTGTAATGAGATTTCGAGTAATAAAATTAAGAAATATTTTATGTAATGAACAAGAATAAAATATTTGCATGATTCAGAACTAAACACCATCTTTTATTTCTGGTTTCAGGAACATGTAAGCTTATAAACTACTATGAGCTTAACTTGAGACTTAATGCACTCAATTGTAGGTTCATTTTCCATTTGCTATAAACTAACAGACGAAAAATTAATTTTTTTTGTTCATAAATGATGAACTATGATAATTTCTGTGCTAATCAAAGGGTGTTATAGAGTCTTAGTTATTCAATTAAGTTTCTCTATTTGCAAACTTTTTAATGAACCCAATTTCTAAACCACAGTCATGCTAAAGCGAATTAAGTAAGAAAAGTAAAGTATATCCTGCAGTGGAAAGCAAAGCATATTTTTATTCTACATGATTTAAATTGAAATTAATCAGAATAAAGTTATATAAATAACGTTATTTAACAAAAAGTTTAAAAAATATCTGATAATATTGATGTAGTATAGGCCTATACAATAATGTTCAGTTTATTTGTCAGTCTGTGTGTAGCTCACTACACATCACCTTGATCACACATCGTATTGTTATCAGTTTCCAACATATTATCAACGAAATAATTTGTTATTGTTTTGTCTTTTCATACATTCTCTCGGATTGTTACAGTTCGTTGTAACTCTTTTTTTCTCTCACTTGCTTAGGACTGCAATTTCACACACGCATGGATTTAGTATCTTTGGGTATCATGAGTGTAATTAATAGGTCCATCTAAAAATTTACTACTTCATGGGTTTGGGGAAGATGGTATTCAGTTACCATTTATTATTCGAGATTCATCTTGACAAACTAAAAATCATATCGTACAACACTAACTATAAGTTGATTTTTAGTACGATAAAATTTAAGTAGCAGAATATACGCATCATTGGAAAATATATTATTTCATAGGGATGTTTAAACACACATAAGCACAAAACATTTTGCTCATGTGTCACTTACATATTCAAACGAATGAACTCTCTTTTGTGTGAATAATTTTTAATTATACATTATGCAGTAGTTAGGTCGTATTAAAGTTGATGAATGCGTACGGTTAGTTTTATTTTACAGATGAACTAATCTTTATTTATTTTATATTTATTTTACTTTACTGCCTACCTTTCTTTTCCTCCATACTTCTCTTTCGCCAGTCTAAAAATTTGTCTGTATGATCTGATTCTTTTCGGATAGGATTAAAGTATCAGCTTCATATGATGCTGTAGATCGAATGTTTATTTTGTACGTGTATTCTTAGGTTTTTAGCATGTTTTTAAAAGGTTAGAAATTAAAAACTACTACTTTTGTAGAGCTATTCTGGAATGGTTATGTCTTCTTAATTATTTATATTTTTTTGTTAACAACAGTTGCCAGACACATTAATTATAATTAATTATTTTGATATGCGAAATGTGTTGCTCCACATTTAAATGATTTCATTCTTCACGCTGTCTTCCTCTCTCCCAAAACGAATTATTTCCTTTATCTGTAAACTGAAAATATTAATGCTGCTTTCTATTTACTGACAATGTTTCCGCCCCCAGTATGTGTTACAAAAATTCACAAAGTTTACCTTTTGAATACTCTGGCTATTTTAAATGTCTGTAGTTATTTAGTTTTTTGGTTCCAAATGGATGCTATACTTTGGCATTTTGTAACAAGGTAATCCGATATATAGGTTGTTAGTCCATTACCCTTTTCAACCTGGAGGAACAGATGATTTTTAATGAAGTTTCAATCATTAACCCTCTAAGAGCTCCAGTCTTCCCTGTAACGCAGTAAGACATCTTTTACATAATCTCAAGCAATCCAGGACTTCAGATTTTGTCTAACTTAGTTTCTCTGCCACCATTTTTACTGCTGTTTAAGTCCTCCTTTGCAATACTGATTTTATAAAACACAGGTTTTATAAAACATGAAAATCTAAAATTTACAAAGTGATAAATCAACGCGATTACATCACTTTAATTGTGTCGGAGAACAGACTTCACTTTATGCTGTGTCGGAGAACAGACTTGTGCCTTAAAGAAAAAGTAAAGCTGTATACCTTAGTATATAAGGAGTGGTAAAATAAGATGAAAAGCTACGTTTTCACGAATGAATGGTTCTTACTAACTCACGTTAAAGCACAAGGAGAAAGTTGAATTTATTGTTACATACAAAAAACTGACCTGTTCATAGCCTCCTACGTTTACTATTTATTGTACAAAATGCCTGGTCAGTATCATATCCACAGTAGATACATTCTCCATGTATTAAATCTATTTCAGTAAAACTCCTACACAAAATGTAGTCATGACTCTGAAAAGGACACTGAAAATATATTCTGACGTTTTAGAGTCTCTTTAATAAATTTTAACCAAAATTTCTTCTTTTTGCATTTCCTGGTTTAATATAAAAAAAGGTAGAGTAGAAAAAAAAAATACAGACACCACTGAAGATACCAGCTTTAATTAATCACAAATAACAGTTTGCAATAAACAAGTTATTCAACAAGATTATACTTGCACAATAATTCAAGTTAAATCTGTTCACAAGCAATAATAATGTCAACTAATATAGTCCCGTACAATAATCACTTTTCACTAATAGCCATTTGAGAATCGCCCGACGTAAACTGACTTTCAAGCGGCAGCTTTTGGCTATTTATAGCCTGCAGAGTTCCATAATATGCATCCTTAACAAGGAACCGAAAATTCTAGATGATACGTGAGCGCGGCCTTGGCAGAAACGTCTAAACCTTCTTTGTTAGGGTTTTACATATTACTGCACGAGAATATTGGGTAACAATATATAACACTACTTTCTCTTAGAAGAAAATATTTCAAAATTTTTATATTCAAATAGTAAAATACTATAAGGTATTAGCATATTTGATTAAAGATAGTAAATATTAAAGTATCAGAGAGATTTGTACATTCCAGGCATATAAGCAATACGAGAATGAATTTCTCTCAATTCTTGACAAACGTTAGAAATATTAAAAATAATACTAGACCTGTACCCTATTTTCCACAGCTTATACCGGATGCTGGACATCGACCAGCCGAGATGTCACAGTCTCAAGGCCAAAGAAGATGAGGCAGGTCAGCGACTTGATTAGAGATTGGTAGTTGCTTCAATAATCTCAAAATTGTGAATCATGGATGCGTCCCCGAGTGTAAACCGGCAGTAGAAATGGTGACAGTTATATCAGGCACCTCTTTACAACAGAGCATTAGTTAAGTCGATTATATTAATGATGTTTTTTTTTCATTTCATTAACACTCTATAATTATTTTCACTTGTAAGCATCTGAGACGTTCCCAGTAACATACATGGAACAGTCACAGTCTCATAGAAGGGTGTAAAGTATAAAAACTAACTATTGAATTCGACTTACTAGTTATAGTCATATTTGTTTTTACGTAAAAATAATTAAAATCTAGGTTAAATCAATAATTTATGTTGATCATTAGAAACCTGATGCATAGGTTTACTAACTTATAAACTTGCAAACCAACTCAGTAAGTACTTAATATTTATGTATTTATGTTCTGTCATTAATATTTTTAATTGAAATAACCCTTTTCCAAATAGAATTCATCCCTTGGAACATAAGTGTTTATCATGAATTTGTTGGACTTGATGACGAGTAATTGTGAGTTATAAACAACTTAAAATACCAATATCGCCGTGAAAACAAAATACTTCTAACTTAAGTTACATTTTTCGTTTTGATGGCGTCGTCTACACAAATTCTAAATTTCAAATTTTCATTCATCGTGACAGCGGTAACATAAATTACCATGTGCGATATCTGATATAACAGTTTTTCCACAACAATCATTATTATTAACACAGATCTTTCTCACGTAGTGTATTTCTCTGTATAAGCGCCTTTATTTTTTTTGTACTAAAATTAGAAATACCCCTACACCCCGCTGATTTCTAGGAGTTGGATTTTAAACACTAATCAGTACTTCACTAAAATCCGTAACATTGTACTGAAGCAGTGAGTACTTACCTATAACAGTTGAAGTATTTTATAAATATTTTATATCCGATACACGTAATGAGGCTGCAAATAGACTTTCTAATCACACACGGTTTAAAAAATAACCTGCAACGTTATTGCAATGTATATAACTGATAGAATTAATTGTTTTCACCATAGCTGTTGACGACATGATGGTGCAGTTTGAAGTAACACCGACAAATTCTATAACCACGCGTAGTCTAAATAATGTAAGATTCGTTTCTAAAGAATGTCGCACAGTTTTCAGACTTTTTTTGTGAAACCTTCTTCCTGTCATAAGATTTTTATTTGCTATTAACTGGACAATCTATTACAGGATATAAAAGTATATAAACTATACAAATTTATATTAAATTATATTTTATTATATATGTTATAGCGAAATTATGTTTCTGTTATTACTGATAATAATAATTATTTAGTTAGCGACACACGATTATAAATTTGTGTAATTAAAAATATTTTCAGTAAGTATGATCTAAACAACAACTCTATTGTCTTTCATATAACAATTTCAACTTATTTGTTAACCATGTGTCATTGACGGTAACATGTGTGGTTAACCACGTGTTAACCATAAGCTTAACGGTATGAAACTCACTGAACGGTTAAATGACACTTCTTCATGTCAGGCACATTCTCGGTTGGGTTTCTGAGTACAGTGTACATTGACGAAGTCAGAACACTGAATGCAGACTGTATCCACAGTCTGTGATTGCTGTTTAACTAGTAATGATGTTATTATGTACTTATTTTAATGCTTCCTGTTTATGCTCGTTAGGTGCAGGCGAAGTTTTTCTACTTTGTGCAACGGCTTGCTTGCCCCAGTTTATCTACAGCTGGTAAACCCAATGAGAAAATACACACCGGAGGTAATATTAAGTGTAACACACACATTTATTACCTTTATTGAATCCGTGACGAACAAGTTATTATGTTGAATATTTCTTAAGCGTTATCAAATTCTTGGGTTACGAAATTCCTATGCTTTTGCAACTATAATTTTTTATCAGTAGCATAGTTACAGATGGGTCGGCCCTGCAAACGATGGTTAGATGATCTTCAGGACGACCTGCGCAGGCTTGGTGTAAGAACATGGAGGCCGACAGCGGAGGATCGAGACGACTTGAGGCGGATTGTCTAGGAGGCCAAGGTTCTCAAAGACAGCCAATTGGAGAAAGAGTGATAATTGAGAAAGAGAGAGAGCATAGTTACAGAATGGTTGTATTAATATGCGTATACGTTTTGCAGCAAACAGCGGCGACTCTTTGAAACATTTGTCTATTGTTTTTGAAACCATCAACACAGGATTTGAAACCACCCACTTTTCTATTTCTACAGAAAATACCCTCTTCCAAGGACAAAAGAGGCCCTTGTGGAGAGGCTGAATTTTGTGACTAGCGTGGAGAGGCAGCGAAGACATTGTATGCAATTCTCTCTACAAAAATTTATGGTAGGTCGGAAAAGGTGAGTGGAATGTTCGTTAAGATCAACAAAAGAATAGGGTCAGTTACAGATAACTGCTTCTGCAATTCAAAGGTATGTCTTTTTCATGTATCCTGTTCTCATATTACAGGGAGTATACCTATAGTATATCTATGCTTTGTAAAGGTCAGGTTTCATTAGTTTTCGTGTACATATGGCTCCAGGGAGTACACAGATACCAAAAGCACTGAAACACGCTGCAACAAATACAAGTTAGCTCTTCCACCAAATGTTACCTTTCTTCCCAACTAGAGATATTACTTTAGTAGTCTTATTTGGCACCGTTGGATCGTCTGTTTTATTCACTCATGTTAAAAATACAATGGACAGGAATTTTTTCGTTAATACCCAGCTTTTAGATTGTTAAAAAACTCTTTTCTGGATCTTATTAAAACATGTTGCTCTGCGTAAGGTGCATTTTTTACATTTTTTAAAAGATCAATTATGTCTTTTGCAAAAATCCCTCCACACAATCTTTTCCAGGAATTTTCTTTTCACTGTTGAACCGGTCGCACAAACAATTATTTCAGCGAAATTGTAGCAAATTTTCATGATCTGTTCCTTGGTTATTCCTCAAATGTTTTGCATCTTATCTTCCATAAAAGTAGCTAACAATTTTTCTATTCGGTCACACTAGAAACATTCTTAAATTTTCCAGTAGAAGTTGTGACATTTCCCTGAAACAAACAAAATAGTAATACTACGAATAAATAATTACTAATTTTGGTACATCTAGATTATACAGCGCTATTAAGCCGCCTAACGAGATATACACTGGTAATATTGATGGTATTTCGCCAGATTGCAGATTACGTGGCATTAAAGAAATAAATCTGCTTCTGAAGGAATGGTCATATGTTTCTCTACTAGGTGCTATTTGGATGCCACATATTTTCTTAAATTTCAAATTGAAGATGAGGAAGGTAGGATGGGGGAGTAAAGTAGCTGGTGAGACATTTCAAGATGCTCTCAAGGGAAAAAATATATTTGAGGCTATTTTGTAGAATGCGCTTTAATGATTTTGGAATGCATTTTATGAAATCCCTTAAGTCATAATCGTTTAAGTTATTTTTAATGAACCATGTTCAGTTTACTATCTAAATCACAACCATGAACAATGAAGGCTACAGATTAAATTCCACAATGTTTTATTTTAGAAACACAAATCCGATTTTGGGCCAACTTTGGCCAATAGTAGCTCAAAATTTTCAAATGGAACCCACCATCAAGATGACAAAATATAATGTTTTCCACTACCACTACCACATACTGACCACTACTATATAGGGAGTGTAATGATGTTACAAGCCTGTAACAAATAAACTTCTAGAATATTTCAGTGAAGGGTTTGTGTGGATCGGTTAAAAATATAACACAAATTTTAATATATTTTTGTAGACGTTTCGACAAAGTTTATTGTCATCATCATGGCCTGTGGATGAATACAAAAGAAATGTCAAACACACCAGAACAATTATTTGGTGAATGTGTTTGTGTTCGCGTGTGTGTGCGCAAACGAATGTGCGTGCGTATGTATGTATCATTGTATAAATGAAGGAGTTGAGTTAGTTTGTAAAAAACATCTTCAAATATATTCTTTAAGGCAATGAGAAAATTATAAAATGTATAAATTAAGTTCTGTGATATTATAATGGTTGTGAAGCCCTCACAAACCCTTCACGGAAAAATTCATTGATTGACGGTCACTACGAATTTAAGGGCTTCTAGAATATATTATTATTTGTATATATTATTTATATTATTTTATAAGGACTTCTGGATTCTATTTGTCTTGAAATTCCTGTAAATCATAGAACTTATAAAATGAACATTAGAAACCTTGTTTGTTGCCCTAAAAAAATGAAAAATCAAGCAAATTCGTGTTAGGTTTATTAAAGTATAAGCAATGAATACAGATACTCTGGAGTATCAGTATATTCATTGTTTTAAGTCAGCTGGCGAGTTTTTTTGTTTTATGGTCACCTTACGTGTGACTACAGATAATGAATGTGATCCACTCAGATCGATTTAGGTTCTGGAGAGTTTCTTTTATTCTTTTAGATTTTAATGGTGACATAATAGAAAGTAATTAGAAAGTTCATTTTATTAATAAATGGGGGTACATGTACTCGTTAAATATATTCTATAGATTATCACTGGTTTAAAAAACTCACTTCTAAGAATTTTATCACCATTCAGATCGATTCTTGTATTTTCAAAAGAAAAATTTGGATTCTAAAATATTACAGTTTTTATGAAACAGAAAGAACCTAATTAACTTACTTAGGGAATAATGAAACTGAAACTATTCTTCCTCCTACTTATAAGACATTTTATAACCCTATAGGCCTCTACTTTTATGAAAGAGGAAACTGGTTTCAGAAGCTTAAAGGATCCTTTATGAAAATGAACACTTAAATATAATGTGAGCTTATATTTTGTATACAACAGCATCCTACTATTGAAAATTCCTTGATATTTGTTGTGTATTCAGTTTATGTAGAAAACTGAAACTGTCACGCGTAATAATAATTTGAACTTCATTGAATTGAACACCATTTAATTGAAGTACAAATATTGTAACTATTGTAAAAACAGAAGCAAATGTGAGTATTGGAAAAAATGTTGAAAATACAATGAGCTGATTGTCAAATATATCACACTCCGTTTTTATGTTGTAGAATATTTACAAACAGCTGAGGTCATGAACTGTTTATTTTATTTTCAACGCTTTTATTTGTAAACAGTAATTATTAGTTACGTTTATATGGGCTTTTTCTAACTTTATACTTTGAAAACATACCTTTTAAGCATAACTTTTAAGCGTGTCTTAAAAACTGGACTTTATGTAAGATTGTAATTGTAAAACATTTCAAAAATAGACAGAAAAAATGTAATAATTTTCATATGAATACTTTTAGCATGTAACGCTAAAAAACGAAAGAAAGATTGAACATTTAGATGAACATTATGTATATCTATACAAACGTTCTCCAATATTATGTACGTCACAAATGTTCTCCTATATGGCTCAATACAATAATATCGCAATATTCATGCTAAATCAGTTGCTCGTTGCTCTGTGTTTCCGTAAGAAAATATGCTTTAATTTTTGATTGTTTGCAAAATACAGATTTCGAACTCACAAGTTTGATCATCGTCGTTTGACCTTGGAACTTCAGATAGACTGCATCTCATTTGCTTGGAGCTGGCAAAACTTTCTTCGCTTGTTTGCGAACCTCGGTCTTCGACCTAGGATACTGAGACTTCATAGCCCCGCTTGCAGTTGATAAACTCCTTTTGCTCCTTGGTCAATGGCATAGGGCCTTGAGACTGCATCGCTTTGCTCCCAGCTGGCAAACTTAGTATTGCGAGCTGAATGCCCACTTGCGTTCCGTACTACTGGGATTCATACCAGCGTTTCCGTGGGATCCAAGTTACCACCCTACTTGTCTACATGTAGATCTATCCTTCTGTCTGTCTCCTTTATGTGTTGTTAATAATGTTGTAATTCAGTTTTTTATCATCGTTACTCTCGTGAGTGATTGTCTGTGCGTTTCAATAATCATCAATGAGAAAAAAAGAACGAGACATTCATATCGAAAAGTTACCAGAAATGTTATTAAACGGTGTTATGAAGAAGCAAGTGAAGCAAACTGAAATATTTGCTTAAACAAAGTAAATTGCGTATTTCAAACTACTCAGGGATTTTGGCCCGAACAGTGACAAAAATATGAAAAAGGAGTTGAATGTGGTGAATCATACTTGAGCACACCAGGAAAGAAAAGTCCATGGTCGGAAGAGACACAAATTTCATTGTGATGATTTCGGTAAGAGAGTGATAACTATATCATTCAAGACTTTTATTTAGTACAAAAAAGTACCAACAGCACCTAAACTGTAAAATGCAGTAGAAAAAATGCATCCCATGGAAGGTCTACACACTAAGACGCTTATTGCATGACATGGGTTTCAAATGGAAAAGGTGTGGGAAAATTAGAAAAATATTGACTGAACGGCCAGACATTGTAAATTCGCGCGCTCGGTATTTGAGAACAATAAAACAATACAGAGACCGAAACACAAATATCTGTTACATTGATGAGTCGTGAGTTGACGTTTGGGAAATGCCGGTACAGCGATACTGCTCAAGGTGTGTTGACAAACACAAATTCGACGAACAAGTTAATACTCGTAAACGCTAGTTCAAAAGACGGGTTTTTCGAAGGTTCCAGTTTTAATTTACAAAGCCCGAAAGGTCACTGGAGATTTTCATCAACAAATGAAAGGAATAGATTTTGAAAAGTGGGTCAGTGAAAACTTCTGCTAAAGCTTCCGTAACGCAGCGTAATTGTTCCGACAACGCCTCTTACCACTGTTTTCAAGATAAAAAACCGCCAACAAAATACGATGTAAACAAGTTATGTTGGACTGGCTCGCTTATTAAAAACAAAATTGCCTGCTCAGAAGACATGAAGAAATTTGAATATAGGAGTTAATTGAAAGATACAAGAACCCTAAGAAAGTGTATCGATTAGACAAAGTTTTAAGACATAGTTCTTTGTGTGCCGCCGTACATGTGTGACTGAAATCCCATCGAACTAGTCTGGGCAAACATCTAAAGGAGTGTAAGAGAAAATAACATAAGGGGAGATTTACCTTTTAAAAAATTTGAGGAAGTTACAACAAATCGTGTTCTGTCTATAACTAAAACTGATTGGGAGGGGTTTAACAACTGCTTCGTTAAAATAAAAAAGTGATTTATGGCAAAAGGACGGATTAATTGAAAATATCATTGACAAGTTTGCTATTGAAGTGGATGGTGTAGAATCCAGTGACAAGGATGATGTAACCAGTGGTAGTTCATAAGATTCTGAACTTGATCAACCTCTTATCAACAGCGATGTTAGCAAGTAAAAAATTTAATGAACAACAAAGTGTCTAAAGAAAGTACCTTCAGTGTTAATATCCATAGACTTGTGTAATGAAACAGTTATGTTATTAAAAAAAAAGTTATTTTCTGTTAAAAAAATTTGTTAATAGTGTGTGATAACATGTGTAGTAACGTGTGCGTGTAATTTTGTCTTCGACCTTGGTGTTTTCACCCGATCGTTAAAAAGTCCACCAGATGGTTAACAAAAATCAGATGGGTTAAAGACTTACGTTTCAAAAAATTTACAGCCATTGCACAAATGCAATGCACAGAGAAGGGCATTGAAAATGCTTCAATAAATCTAAAAAATATATATATTTATGTTCATTCACCAATCAGTGAATTCATTCTTCATTTACCAAAGTACAGATTACAAGTTAAATGTAGTCGCGTTCATAGGCGAAGTTTTATATGTGTACTACGTTATTGACAACAAAGAAGTAGTTTCTATGGAAACTCACCGGTTCCCATTTTCGATCACGCACTAGCGATCGGCCGCAAATGTGCGACACGTCCTTATAAACATTTCCAATGTTAAAAACGTGAGTTATTGGAAATGTTTAATTACATTTTCTTTACGTATTTAGCCTGCTGTTATACCATACCGTGTAATTTATGTAAAACACTCTATTCTTCAACGAATATTTTTCCTTATAAACATGTGAACGTTACATGAATAAATACAGTATTAAAATCACTGTTTATCAAGTCGACATAAAGCTTTGCGTATGAAACAAATACTACACGTTTCTCACTTAATTCGCGAAGATTATGCGATTTTTCACCATTGTTTTCATTAAAATGTATTGCCGTAAGTTTTCGTAACGCTACATCAGGTAAGTAAATGTTGGATAATTGCGAACACACTGTAAATATAAACCAAACAATAATCCTGAACGATAGTACAGATTTAATAAACTGGAAAATTGTTGAAGCAAAAACCAATTTAGATTAGCAGATAGTAAAGTGACGGCTGTGGAGATGAATATGTGCAACGTACATTGTAGCGTTCCCTACGCTAGCATTCAAATCATCTCCCTAGAGTAAGCTTAGTTCACTCGTTTGCGAACCTCGGCTTTCGGCCACGGATGATTTGGAAGGATCATATGGAAGGTTATATGGGATATATGGGATAAAATTAATCTTTTTCTGACTGGTTACAATGCCATTATACGCCTCATGTAAATAGAAAAAAGTTAAAATTCGGGGTAATGAAGAAATGAAGATAAATAAAATATTTGCTATTAAAGTTTTATTACAAAAGACACTATATAAACAATACTAAGTACAGGATCAAAACATCATTACAGCATGCTAAAATAAACTAAAATAAAATATGCTAAAATATGGAAAATATTTCTTGGCATTACTTGCAAAAATACAAATTGTTCTAATTTGAATAAGAAAAAATATACTAATCACTCTCATGAAAACATATTTTCTTCATGTTAGAAAAAATTGAAAAATCACGAATTTTTGAATTAGAGTTTTTAAAGAATTTCTTTTCAGCCTACTTTTATTTTGTTTTTGTCATACGGATCTTGTTGGTGTAATTGTTTTTTTATGTAAATCTTTATTTTAACCCATTTTCTTGTAATGTGTGTAGTTTGAGTTCAGATTATATAATCTATCTACTTGTACTTTCTTGGGAGGTGGCTCTTAATTTCTTCTTTGAAAAATTCAGCTCCAGCTTGTTTTTGTGTACTAGTCCAAGCTTTTTTTGTTACTGAGTATCAGTATTCTTTGCATAGGTGTTGATGTTGATTGAATGCTGATATCGGCATCAAGCACATCCTCTAATGGCAATGGTAATAATCATCGCCATCTTCTTCTTTACATGGTTCACAGTCATTGCCCAGATCAAGGTATATATCGTCTAGGGATTTACCTCTAAACTCATTACGTTACTCCTTCTCCATCAGAAAAAGAAGTTTTGCTATTTTGGCTGTTTGAAGAACACCGTCGGGTAAACGATAATTTTGTCTATGAGTAAAGGTAGTATCTAGCCCGTTGTTCGACATCTTCGTTAGTCATATGCAACAGCTGGCAAATAGTGACCAGGTGCTTCCTAAGTGATCGTGAAGATATATTTTTTGTTTATGAACAATTATGAACAACCAGCCTGTATCGTCATCCGTCGTAGTGACATATATATCCTACAATTGGACCTGTTCCTCTGTGGGCAAGGAGGAATTCCTTCGTTCGACAAAGATTTTTCTATTAGCTAAAATGACACGCCTTACTGTTGTATATCTGGTGAAAATGACACTACTGTGTTCTTACTTTTCCCCTTTATGACGACTCTTATAAACCTTTTTAATAAGATTGTTTCATTCAGAGTTACAGTCTAGAAAAGTTCTTGACAAGAATTTTCGTCAGATCCAGATTTTTGGTATAGGTCAATTTTGAGTCGCTGTAGCTCATCAGGTCTTTTGACGTGAAAACGTCTTTAAAATCGATGCCGGGTGTAGGGAGGCAATCGCGCCTAAATGAGCAACTGTTTCTGTCGAAGTAATTTCAAAATTCAATAACTCAGCTAAAAATAGACATAGCGCTGCCACCTTAGTCTCGTTTTAAAGAGGAAGGATGTGTGTGTGCCAGTAGTACTACTCAGACATTTGTGGCGGCCGGATGTCGCGAACTGTGCACGCGCAATAAAACCCATGATTTTCGACTTTCCGGATTCGACACGTGTCCATAAACGGGATCATATCTCAGAGACTAATTATCCGATGCGAGTGAACTAAGTCATGTTTTGAAGAGGAGTGCATATGTTACAACTCATTTTGGGCTCCAAGTGTGTATCACAAAAACTCAAAAAGATACGAGGCTGTGAATTTGAAAAAGTTTGAAAATTCCCCGATTTTCTTAAAATGTCGCGATACATAAGGGAAAATTATAACCAGAATTACAAAAATCGGGCACGAATGTGTAGAGCATGAAATTCCAAAGAGAATGACACCAAAAACGCCGGGCCCGGACCGAAAACCAACGCGCAGTACTGCCGCGAATATAGGCAACGTAAGCGCGCTCGGACAACTCAGGTGGCATCTGACGAGCCTGGGTCAGATGGATGTGGATTACGTTGCTGATGAGATGGAGAGTGCAATGGAGGTCGACCCAGACCCATCGGACTCACTTGGCATACCCAATATGGCGACGGGGGCCCAAAATTGGACTTGTACCGGGGCCGACAACTACTTTAAAAAGACATTCTTAGACAACGACTTTGGCCATAAATGTGACATTTGCGACCGCCTGTGGTTAAAAAATTATTTGAAGCCTATCAATAGGAGTATCACTGGCGTACTGCGAGAAGAGTTCCCTACGGAGGACGTGAGGGGTTTCAAGCTCTGTAACAACTGTAAGGCGCAGTGTTCTAAGGGGCGGATTCCAGCGTTGAGTCGGAGTAACGGTTCCGTATATCCGCCGATCCCAGACCCACCTCTGCCCAAACTCGATCCCTTGACTGAGCGGTTGATTTCACCGCGACTCCCTTACATGCAGATACGCAGGCTGCGAAGATCGAGTTACGGTATCGTCGGCCAAGTGATCAATATCCCAGTGAGCGTCGATACCATGGTATCAAATTTACCGCGCTCTCTCGACGACGATTACGCCATAAATGTGAATTTTAAGAAGAATATCGTGCACAAGTCTAACTACCTCAGTGACTATGTAAAGAAGGCAGTGCTCAGGCGGTGGCTAGGGTACTTGACGGCGCAGCCGCTCTATCGCTACTACAAAATCGAAGTTGATCTTAACAACCTCACTGCGAATGTGTCCGCGGGTGATGACAGTAGACGTGAAGAGGCGAGTGATGCTGACAACATGGAATTTATGAATGTGGATGGAGTGCCACCCTCAGAGATTGTACAGGCGAGACAACACACTATGCTGTGGAATGAGGACCACTGTCTCAATATTGCTCCCGGTCAACATTCACACCCTCTGAATATAATTTACGATCTACACGCCGATGAGCTCTCGTTTCCGGCCATATACTATGGTGTCGCGAGACAATTCAAGCCGAGTATCACAGTCACTCCGTTTATGATGTGTACCTCTAAGGTACGGCGAAGCGATCGCCGTGGCGTCACTCCCAGTCACATTCTCTACATGGCGATGAAAATATTGCGCATACGAGTGAGGGACGGCATCTTTAATGCTTTCAGGTGCGTCAGACAGACAGAGAGGGTGACTCGTGAGATGATTGAGGATAAAGAGTTTGTAGATGGAATGATCGATACAAACTTGGCATTTCTGAAGAGTATTCAAAACTCAGTGCAGTATTCATCCAATAGGAAGAAGGACTTGTTCGCCATGATTCGACAGCTCGGTAAGCCTTTCTCACGATGAGTGCAAACGAGACGCGCTGGCCACATTTGCTCTCCATATTTAACAAGTGGTCGCAGGAGTACGCGTCGCTTGGTCCGCTCGGCGAGGGCGATATAATGGAACGACTGCACGCGTATCAGCGTGCGCATTTGGTCAACGAGGATCCAGTCATCTGCTGTATCTACTTTAAGAAGCTAGTAGATACTGTCATGTCTCTGTTGCAGTCCAAGGTGGCCACGAGGAATCCGTTTGGGCACTATCGTGTTGTCGACTACTTCTTGCGCATAGAATTTCAACACAGGGGCAGCCCACATGCGCACATCCTCCTCTGTCTTATCGGAGATCCGCGAGAGCGAGTCAGCGAGGATATGCCGGAGACGATTCGGATGCTCGATACACGCTCAGTCGACAAGGCGACACTGCGAGATGAGAGTTACATCGGTAATCAGACGCATAAGCACACGTTCACTTGTACCAAGCGAGGTGAGAAGACTTGTAGATTCAACATCCCTTACAGGCCAATGGCAGAGTCTCGAGTGCTGTTACCCCTGAGTAAGGATGATGCAAGGTGAGCGGTCCTTCAGCGCAAGGCTACCAAGTTGTGAGAACGACTGGAGACTAGGGTTTACAGCGACATGCGAGCCTTTCTTATCGACAACAAGCTCGACTATCCGCGATATCTGGACATGGTGCACTCTACGATTAAGAGGCCGACTGTGTACTTTAAGCGAGACTTATATCAGATCTACATCAATACATTCAACCCATGGGTGGCCTCCGTTTTAAATTCCAACAGTGATCTTCAATTGATTCTGGATGAGTATTCTTGTGCCTCCTATGTTGTAGAGTATGTCAATAAATGAAACAGGGGCATGAGTCAATTGCACCGCGAGCTCATCAATCTCCACGAGGAATTCCCAGACTATGACGGACAACAATTGCTCATGAAAATCGGGTTGCGTGTACTGAACAGCGTAGAGATGAGCGCACAAGAGGCGGCGTGGTATCTGCTGAGGCAGCCGATGAGTCAAGCCTCAAGGTACGTGACTATGATACCTACAGTTTGGCCGATAGAGCGCTACAAGTCGAGGAAGCGCAAGTCCGTTAAGGATAGACAGGGCATCGCTGCAGACAGCGTGGACATTTGGACCAAGAGTGTCATTCAACGCTACGAGGAGAGGCCTGGAAATCTCGAGGGAATCACCTTGGCCCAATTTGCCGCGTGGTATGCGCCGAGTAACTTGACGAGGCGAGCTGGTAACAAGGATATCGAAGATGATGAAGAAGATGGAGAGGAGGACACCTGCGACGATCCTGTGACGATATTGTAGCCGAATATAGAAGACGCGACGTTTGTAGGATCATACGATTTCGAAACTACGACATAGGCGATCTCAACAACTTCAAGAGGGAGATGGTGACGCTATATCTTGCATTTCGAAACGAGGTTCGAGACATTTTGGATCGCGACAATTTTCTTCAGATTTACGACGCGCGAAGCGAGGAAATTATGAACTGTCGGAAGGAATTTCAGAACAACATTGACATTGACGCGTTGATGGAGGAGATACAGGCGCTGTGTACTTGAGGAGGAGCAGAGGCGAGACGAGCGAGATTCTAATGGTGTAGCGGTGCCAGCGCTTGAGAGGGGCGAGGCTGGTGCTGTCGCGCCCAACGACGATGACTTTGACATTGCACAGCGAGCATCTAATGTGACTGCTGTAGGGCGCCGATCGAATGTAATGGCGAAGCAGGACTACTGTGAGTTGATGCGCAAGACAAATTTCGAGCAGCGTGAATTAATTTTACAAATAATATATAGAATTCACGCGCGCGAGTCGAGTGAGCCGCCAATACAGATATTCTTTACAGGGCCAGCGTGGTGTGGCAAGACATTTACTGTCAAGCTTGCGATGGAAACGTATAACAGATTATCTCAGGCACACAACGCTGTGAACAATTATTACGTGGCATGCGCCTCGACTGGCAAAGCCGCAGTGGCTCTGGGTGGAGTCACTGTGCACTCGGCATTCCAGCTGACGCAATCGAGGACTATACACGGCATGAGTTACGAGACGCTGCAACACTACAGACATGCGTTTGCCAATGTAAAGTGTGTGATTGTTGATGAGATCAGCATGATTGGGAGTCACATATTTCACTCTGTGGACGCACGACTACAACAGATAACCGGCAGGTACGGGGAGAACTTTGGAGGTATGGATATGATATTCTGCGGTGATTTCAGACAACTCCCTCCAGTGAACGCGTCACCGGTATACAAGTTTACGCGCAACGCGTCAAACATCAGTGGTAACGGATTGTGGCAGTTGCTCGATTACTTCCAACTCGTACGGATCATGCGACAGGCAAACGTAGTGGTCTCAGAGATATTGACTGCGATAGGTGACGGCCGGGCTCTGAGTGTCGAACAGTGGAAAATCATAGAGGGAAGATTCAGAACAGTCGAGTGGTGTAGTGAACATCTGCAAGGAGTCGTGCGCTTCTTTTATCGGAACCATCAAGTCGAAATGTTCAACTCCCAGGCAATCCTACAAAGTGAGTGCATGCAGAAAATAGCAGATGACTTGGTCACGGGATTCAAGAGTGACGCGGAGCGCACCAAGGCAGTCACGCGCTTACACAAGATGAGTCTCGTAGAGAGCGGCAGCCTGCCGTACAAGATTGACTTGGCTACAGGGAATCCGTATATGATTACTGTAAATGTCGATGTCGAAGATGGAATCGTCAATGGGACAATCGGAACACTGAGGCACATAGAGATATTCGACAACAGCACAACCGATCAACCATCTACTTCAACTACTGTACCTACCACAACATCTCCCTTGCTACGTGTGTGGATGGAATTTCCAGATAACATTGGGCGGCGTTTAAAAATTAAAAGCAAGCCCTTGATAATGAGCAAGCCAGGAGTATTAGACGGAGCATGGACACCCATAGCATTACGGACGAGCAATATAAATCTAGGCGGAACGATCAAATGTAGGCGCATCCAATTTCCACTTACTCCGGCCTGTGCGCTGACCATTCACAAATCTCAAGGTGGTACATTCGATTCGATTGTATACGATTACAAAAAGAACCAGCAACAACAACTTGTATACGTGGCCATGAGTCGAGTCACGAGTCTCGAGGGCCTTTATCTGACAAATGAGAAGAATGATTACAGATTCTACCACGCCTCTGGGTCGGGGTCGCCGTCAGTCAAAGAAATAAGAGACGAATACGAGCGCCTGGGGAGTCATCGGCTCCATACTGTAACACAAGCGATCAAAGAATTTTGCGAATGGCAGCACAGCCTCCCGGGAGAGCCTCCACGCTCTATGTCGACATTCAGCATAGTCAATCTAAACGTACAGAGTCTGGAAGCGCATGTGGGGGACCTACAGACAGACGAGTTAATACCGAAGGCGGACATTATCGTTCTCACTGAGACTTGGTTACGAGACCCAGACTCTATCGTCATGGCAGACTTCTCTCGCATTGCATCTAAATGTTTGTGAAATAAACGAGGAGCGAGGTGGTGGCGTAGCAGTGTACATCTCCAGAGTCAACTAAGAATGGTCGTGTATCCCAGTTGAAAATAAACTCTTGCCACATTTCGAGGCAGTGTTGCATGTAAGGTCGCATATTGGAGAAATTGCCATAACAAAGATAACTATACCCAGCAATCATCAAATAATTTTGGCAAGCATCTATATACACCCTGGACTCTCTTATAATGACATCAAGCTGCTCATCATAAGGCAATTGATACAATACAGTGAATACGCAGAGACATTCGAACTAGAATATAAAAGGTGACAACCGCTCGCATTGATGGGCGATTTCAACACTAGTGACGAAAATTTAGAACTCTTACGTGCATACCTTCAGAAATTCTTTAAACTTGAACTAGTGAATGATTTGGACAAACCAACCACGCAAGAGAAAACTAGTATAGATTTGACATTTGCAAGAGGTATTCAAATAATTTCAAAGCCATATGTATCCTACTTCTCATACCACTACCCTGTATTCAATAAATGTAAATTGCAAATGAATTAAACGACTCAAAACAAAAATTTTACTTAATTTAAATATACTATACCCGATTGACGTTTTCACGAAAATAACTTGCGGCAGTGTCCGACACTGTGCCTATCTATTTTTTTTTCCAAAGCACTAACTCTGCAGTACACTATTTCAACAAGGTTTTTAAATGAGGGTTTGCAAGGTGTAGCCCTTAATTTTTTGCTAGTTTACTTCTTTCGTCAGTCAAAAATCGTTTAAAATCTTTAAGTCACAGGCAAGTGAATCTAGGGATTCCTTATTCATACTTTTGGTCTCAAAATAATTTGGAGCTTGATGTGCACTGTCGGTTTCCATTCATATTTTGTAAGCAGAATAGTGGCATTCAGTTCTGCTTCGATTTTTGAGTATATCCCACCTCCGCTCGTGTGTGTCTTCTATTTGCATCAGATATGGCATTTTTGCAACAATCTTTTATGCAATCCTAATATTAATATTAATATTTAAACATTTATAAATAAACATTTATATTATAAGCATTTATTGATATTAATAAATGTTAAGGAAAATGAAGCGGAAAAACAAAGTTTACGCTGTCCATTACGATAGCACTATAAAAGCCAGCACGGGCAACCTGAGTGTCGCAACGTATAATAAAAAGTATTACAAAAGAGGGAGTTAGTATAACAGCCACTGACGAATGCTTTGAGATACATTGAATGATTTATTGTTGACGAGTTGTCATAAAAGTCTTGATAGACCTTGCAGCAGAAGAGATGTCGAAAGCAGCCATAATAAACAATTGTTAAAATTTAATACCAATATAATTCGCTACAAAATGATATTTATACTTGAAAGTGCCTATGCTTGGAATTGGTAAAACAAAGACGTGTGGTAGTGTAAATGATTACAACAGCCATTGTATGAAAACAGCAAATAACAATTGCATTTGAGATATTAACATAACGCCGCCATTTTAAAATAACCACAACGAGTTTCTTTTGTTTAGTCTCGTTGTATAGATGCGTGCTAAATGGTGGCACAAAGAGTGCGGACAACAGGTATGTTGCGAAGAGTGCGGACAGTATTAGAGTCTGATACCTGAGGAGCGCGGACCGTGAACTCACAAACATTTGACATGCGAAAAATTGCGGACAACACCAGAACTTGCACGCTATAACTGCGTAACCTAAAAACAAGTTAATCGTGGATGATTATTTATTTTAACAAATATTTAACACTGAAAACGTAAACGTTTTACCTACCTCTACATAACCAAATTGTATACAATACCTGTAGTTACATACAATACCAAATAAAGTACACATAGTTTTATAGGACGAAATAAGCATTAGACACAGCAGGAAGGGAACAATATAAACGTTCACCGCGTTATAAAATGTTCAGTACAGCTGTAACTTTGTAGGTTATCAAACTATCTAAATTGTAACTTAGCAATGTTGTGTCTATAACGAGCCTGTGGATCCCTATTCGAGATCTATACGTAATGTGTTCTTACTAAGCTAAAACCAAACATTAACTAACGTTGTGTTCTGGACTATGTAATGCTTTGTGTATGAGTTACGATTTAGAAATATCGGTATGGAGAAATCATACATGACTTCCATGTTCTAAGATTTATATTTAAAATCATATTCGAAATGAAATATTTCCATAGAAATTACGTCTTTCTACTTATTGCTTCAGCATTAACCACAGTACTGTGGTCACTAACGTATACCACCTCACGTTTTCGCACTTGATTTTCACTGATGATGGCAGTCGATGGCACTGCTGAAAAGTCTGGTTTTACAGAAAACATTGGACTACGGCTAAACAGCACGGAAAGCAATTTTAACAAAAAACTACTTCTTTGATGCCGATAACGTAGTACACATATAAAAAATTCTCCCCTGCACCATCAACTGTAATTTTTAATAATAGAAAATTACCCCCACCCCGTTCACCTAACCTCTTCATTTATAGATATTTCATCTACGTTTCTACAGTGAATTATTATGAGCTTCTTATCAGGATACTTTATTTATAAACATTAAGTACTTTACTCTTGTTAAATCATAAACTGTTTCAGGTAAACTGCCCTTTCCCCTAACCGATCTTCACCAAAATCAATAGACCTTCAGCCCTCTATAATTCAGGGATGCATACAAAAAAAATATTTGATTCTGTTTGAATGTGCGGCAGTTATCGTTCGTCATGGAAACATTTCTCTTGTTACAACATAAAATGTTGCAGGTAAACTACCCCTTTCCCTTAACCGATCTTCACCAAAATCAACAGACCTTGAGTTCTCTACAACTCAGGAAAGTGTGCAAACAATTATTTGATTCTCTTTGAATTTTCGGCAGTTTTCATTCGTCATAAAAAATTACCCTTTTTAAAACACGAAACGTTGCTGATAAACTACCCCATTCCCTTAACCGATCATCAACAAAATCAACAGACCTTGAGTTCTCTTTAGTTCAAAAAGGTAGTTGATTCTGTTTGAATTTACAGCAGTTATCGTTCGTCATATAAAAAATTACCCTTGTTAAAACATAAAATGTTGCAGGTAAACTACCCCTTTCCCTTAACCGATCTTCACCAACACCAATAGGTATTGAGAACTCTACAATACAGGGCTGTATGCAAAACATAATTTGATTCTGTTTGAATTTGCGGGTGTTATCGTTTGCCATAGAAAATACCCTTGTTAAAACATAAAATGTTGCTGGTAAATTACCCCTTTCCCTTAACCGATCTTCACCAAAAAGAATAGGTCTTGAGAACTCTACAATGTAGGGTTACACGCAAATAATCATTTGATTCTGTTTGAATTTGCGGCTGTTATCGTTTGCCATAGAAAAAATATCTACAGACACACACACAGACAGACACACAGACAGACACACAGCCACACACACAGACACTTTTCGAAAAATGACTTTTTTTCATGTGTTGAGTGTAGTACAATCAGAATCTCCAATAATCTCGAGCACGATTTTTTTGCCATCACCATACTTCCATTTCCTTAAGGAACATATACAATAGTAACACATAGTTATCAGTACACAATGGCGTTTAAATTTGATGAATAAGTAAAACAATATTATGCTCGGATGTGAAATGATTGTGTGTGTGTGTGTGTGTGTGTGTGTGTGTGTGTGTGTGTGTGTGTGTGTGTGTGTGTGCGCGCGAGAGAGAGAGAGAGAGAGAGAGAGCAGAAATAGGCTTCTCGTTCAGAACAGAAGACACAAACTTAATGCAACAATAACCAAAACTATCAGTAATATACGATTCATTTAATTACGTAATTACAAATATTTAGCTTAGTCCTTCCACCCATTAGGCAACGTTTGCTTTACTGTTTCCAATTAAATTATTTGAGAATTCCTTCTCTAACACATTATTTGAATTAAGTTATTCTTACACCTCTTTGAGAATAGCATAATCGACTGAAAAAAGTGGCAGAACTTAACAATAAATTTTATAAACCCACCAACCTTTCATGTTTTTAAAATCATTTTATTAGGATGAACTAACACTCTTAACAATAAATGAGGAGTTTTTCGTTTTTAAATAAACAATTGTATTGTATTTATAGGCAGAGAGTCCGATAGGAATCCATCCCCATATCCCAAATATATACAGAGGAGATGGGTGATCTCCATAACTGAGGTTACGATCTTGTAACAGAAATTTCGTACTCTAGCGCTTTGAAGAGTACCTGCAAGCACATAGAAGTGTCACTAGAGGAAACCAAAAAGAGCCGGATACAGGAAATGAAATCGCTCTTGACGACGACTGTTTGGAAATGAATGACAAAAGCAGTTTTCTTTTAATCGAGGACTCTTCAGAAGAGAGCCTTATGTTGTTTAGTGGCGGAAAAGGCAGAGAAACCCTGAAGCACGTCAAGATATTTTTTATGGATGGAATGTTCAAGAAATGCAGTAAGCAGTTTGCACCAATTTATACTATTTACGCAGACTTTAAAAGTAAATAAATGAAAAAAGTTTTTTTACTATCATGTTCCATAATGAAATGGAAGTATGGTCATGGCTAAAAAAATCGTGTTCAAGATAATGGCATATTCTGATTGTACTACCCTCAAAACACGAAAAAAGTCATTTTTCGAAAAGTGTCTGTGTGTAGACCAATGTGCCATTTTTCTATGGCAAAGGATAACTGCCGCAAATTCAAACAGAATTAAATTATTTTTCTGCATACATTCCTGAATTGTAGAGGACTTAAGGCCTATTGTTTTTGGTGAAGATCGGTTAAGGGAAAGGGGTAGTTTACCTGCAACGTTTTACGTTTTGACAAGAGTAAATTGCTTAATTTTGATAAATAAAGTATCCTGAAAAGAAGGTCATAATAATCCACTGTAGATAGGTAGATGAAATATCTATAAATAAAAAGGGTAGTTGAAGGGGAAAGGGGAAATTCTTTTAATAAATTAAAATGATAGTTGAAGACGGAGGGGAAAATTTTTATTTATATGTCATGTGTACTACGTTATCGGCAACAAAGAAGTAGTTTGTTGTTAAAATTCCTTCCCGGGCTGTTTGGCCGGGGTCTAATGTTTTCTGCAAAATCAATGTTTTGGCAGTGTCATTGACTGTCATCATCAGTGTGAAAATCTAGTGCGCTAACTTGAGATGGTATACGTTAGTGACCTCAGTACTGAGGTTAAGGTTGAAGAAAGAAATAGTTTCTATGGAAATATTTCATTTCGAAAATGATTTTAAATATACATCTTAGAAAATGGAAGTAATGTAAGATTCTCTATACCGATTTTTTAGTTTCGCATTTGCTCTTCTGCCGAACAAGGAAAGAGAAACCTAGGTCCGTGTATTTCGACTTATCTTCAAAGTTATTCCCGAATGGAAACAACAAAAAACACTTTGAATCAGCGGAAATATCGGAGCTTTCAAAATTTTTCACTTTGGCAGAGGTAAATGGTTGTTTTTTCACGTGAAGAAGTCTTTGTTGAGGTGAGTACAGGAACTTACTCTTACCAACGACTAACGAGAAACGAGAAACCCAAGAAACAAAACTACATATAAGAGTGTGTGAAGCACTCTTAGCCAGAAAATGTGGAAGATGGATTTGTTAAAGATGAATTTTTGGTTATTTTGTTGTTGCTAGAGATTAAAGAAATCTCCCATTGTACCACTGTGCTGTAAAAGACGACATAGTACAACCAACTCTGTTGATGGATGGTATCATAAAATCAACAGCATTCTTCTGAATCCCAAGCGCAAGGTGAAAGATCACACACGATTTTTGAAAACAGAAGCGGAGGTCACCAAAAATATATGAAAATAGAATTAAGCATGGAAGGAAATAAGAAGAAAACAAGATACGTGAGGATGGACGAGAGGATAGAAAGAACTGTTGAAAGGTATGAAGAAACGGGCGATATCAAATCATGCTTAAAAGCTACTGTATTCTTTCATTCAAAAACTGGAGTAGGTCGATGTTGAATTTATACGTGTATAGTTAAAAATCCAACAAATAGGATATTAAAAGATTAAAATTATTAAAAAATAGATGAATACAAAAATGTAACAAAAAAAAATTGAAGACACTCAAAGCTCATTTATACACGCCAAAATGATTGTCGGTCTTACTGTCATTTTGCCAGTTCAAAGCCTGGAAAAGGGTTATGGGAATCAGTTTGCAAAAACGTACAGGTGCTTCATAAAATGTATCTGGTATGGTCTAAACGAAAAGTATTCAGTGTCTCTACTCGATTCCCCTACCATAGTCCGAGGTGATGTCCTCACTATTGACATGTCAAATGTTTGTGAAATCGCAGTCTACCCTTCTCAGGCATCAGACTGTACCATTGTCCAAACTCTTCGCTGTCCGCACTCTTCGTATATCCGGCAGAACTACTGCTTTCCTACATCAAAACTGCACACGATCTTGGACACAGTTTTCGTATAAGATATATTACAGGTGCATATTTTTAACATGAAGTCTCTGTACTCAGTAGACCAAGTGCCGAGTTTGCACGCTTAACTTTCTCCATTCTGCAATTTCGGTCAGAGGCGATTTCGATTCAGGAGAGTTGTATGTAGCTCAACACTTTTCAGAATAATTGTCACATGTCATAGCGCAATTTATACAACGATTGTAATCTTGGACCAAAAGTCGTCAAATATTGTAATCTGACTTTTCTGAACAGCAGACATCAACGACATGCACATTAACCATAACAAGTAGACAACGGCACGATAATTTTCAAAGCTTTGACGCTTTCTTATACTTGTTGCCGCGCACAACTGCCGAATGTGTTGAGTCTGAAGAACATTTGCGACTTGATAGCACATATAATACAGTAACGTTTAGTAGAATTATGATAAGGTTTATTTGTGATTTTACATATTCAGCTTTCTGCTGAGACGTGACTAGAGATGTAAATACAAAGATAAAGTTTCACCGTGCCCGGTGACAAAAGAGGTAGGAGGAGGGTCTCGGTTGAGGAAGGTCGAGGAAAGTGTTTTGCTTATTGGGAGGGGGGAGACGATCAACCTTGCTTCGTCCCTGCTCTTAGTTTAGTAATACACTAGGGTAATGTAAATAGTTGCAATCAAACGCGCCATGAAGATGCCAGACAAGTGGAAAAATGTACATAGGCGACATCAATATCAATCGTCTGGCTATATTTTTCCGTCCTTATTTATTTTCCGTACGAAATTTGCCTGTCTTTCAAATTATAACAGATATTTATTTTGTTTTATTTACAAGCAAAACAATTTGTTGAGGTTAAGAGCAATACAGTAATTTATTTAAAGAATATGGATGAAATAATTTGTTATTTAAAAATAAATATGAATTCAGCATTAATAGGCTTACCAGAAGCTTTTTGCATGTTATTGTTGAGAGTTATAAGTTACGAAGAATTTTAAAAATTATTGATTTATTTATTGTCGAACTATTTCATTGATGTCGTTCATAATGAACTCTTTAGTTGACCATAATACTTATTTTCAGTGCCTAAGAGGCCTTAAAACTACACAACAAACAGATTTTTAATATTGTATTAGAGGGAGACTTGTACACGACTCAAGTAGAGAAGCAGGACAGGTTAGCAAACAAGCGGAAACCAGCTTAAATATAAGGGTAGGTGGTAGGTGATAAGAATGGCATACTAAAAACACGAATGACTACAGCAGTTCAAAAGAAAACACGTGTTATTTATAAAATCTTGTAAACATAAGTACCGAGGTGTTCAATGTATTGTTATGTCAGATGTGAGTTTGCATCTGTGTGAATGTTATGTGACCGTGTATAATTTAATAGTGGTATATGGCGGCCTACAGTGTTGTTACGTCTCGGCCGTCATGTACCGCAATCAATTTCCAAAGTGTTTACAGTCAAAATATACACCGGTGACATTCAGCGCACATAGTGGAATTTTCGTAAATTAAAAATATATGAAATTTACAAAGTTACATCCAGTTTGGAAGCAACTGAAACTCTAAATTTAAATAGATCACATTTTAATGATCATGGGAATACGGGTTTTACTTTCTAGCTGCCGTATACGGCACCACATGACACTGGCCGCTGGATACAATGCAACTACAACCATGTATGGCAGCCACTGAACTTTAATTCTTTACACCACACACACACACACACACACACACACACACGGATACATATGTATGTATATATATTGCAACAGAACACAGGATGTAAGTTTATATAAATGGATTACTAATGATTCTAATGCTATAACACATTTTCTGACTGCCATAGACATGTTAAAAATTGATTATGTTCTTTTCTTTGTAAAGTAGTCATAAGTTTTGAACCAAGCTATTTTTAAAAGAGTATGTTATTTAAAAATGTGCATAATTTCATACTCTTTTATGCCATGTGAAATATTTGTGTGTAAGTGCGCGGGTGCGCGTGTGATTTACATTTTAATAACTTCGTTCAAAATTGACATTTCGTTCTGAAACTTGGACAGGGGGTTCTCATGGTTATAAGCTACTTTTTCCATACACTCAATTATGGAAAAACTCAATATCCAAATCTCCTAGAGAGTAATAAAATTTGTAGATTAAATGTAGACAGGCCTTTGCAGAATCGGACAGAATTTTAACTTGATTTCGGTCTATTAGTGTGCAAATCTATGACGTTGCTAAATTTTCCATCAATCAGAAGGTCTAAAAATTATTTGAGACGGTCGCTGACAGCGTACGGATGGTTCAGATCGTTCCGACGTCTTGCCAAAGAAAGACGTACTCGCTTC
Source organism: Magicicada septendecula (assembly GCA_034769895.1). Taxonomy (NCBI): domain Eukaryota; kingdom Metazoa; phylum Arthropoda; class Insecta; order Hemiptera; family Cicadidae; genus Magicicada; species Magicicada septendecula. Next base: position 625,882,876 of record CM068368.1, read on the forward strand.
CATGTTTTATGAACCATAAGACTTAGAAGTTGGTTCATGGTACGAGTTCTTCGTAACGATTGTCACTTTATAGAACTCAACAATTAAATAGATCACATTCTAGTGATTTTTCGGAGAGTGGATTCCGGATTAGGGTAGGTTATCTACCGTGATATTCTGATTATTAACGCGAAAACACTTCAAGAAGCCGGAATTGTGTAGGCCTAATACACTATCTATTTATACCCAGTTTTGATCCCTGAAATTAAGAGTATTTTAGTTATAAACAATAACAGTTTTATATCGCAGTGCGTGTGCGCGCCGAGACGTAGATTTTCAACGGGGTGATCTTCGGTCGGTCGACGTGCAGAGTAGCAGAGGTGCAGACGAGCAGCGAGCGGAGCACCTGCTGTCTACGCAAACATTTGGAATTCTACGTACAAGTAACTTATATGTAAAACAAGCCAATAGACTCATTTATTAAAAGGCAATTCTTAATTCAACAATTTTATATTATAAAGCCATAAAACAATAGTAATTTTACTTCCATGTTCCTTAAGGAAATGGAAGTATGGTGATGGCAAAAAAAAATCGTGTTCGAGATTATTGCAGATTTTTATTGTACGACACTCAAAACATGAAAAAAAGTCATTTTTCGAAAAGTGTCTGTGTGTGTGTCTGTGTGTCTCTCTGTCTATCTGTCTATAGATTTTTTTCTATGGCAAACGATAAGAGCCGCAAATTCAAACAGATTCAAATAAGATTTGCGTACAGCCCTGATTTGTAGAGTACTCAAGACCTGTTGTTTTTGGTGAAGATCGGTTAAGGGAAAGGGGTAGTTTTCCTGCAACAGTTTTTTTTAATCAAGGGTAATTTTTTTCGATGGCAAACGATAACAGCCGTAAATTCAAACAGAATCAACTACTCTTTTGCAGACAGCCCTGAATTATAGAGTTCTCAAGATCTTTTGTTTTTGGTGAAGATCGGTTAAGAGGAAGGGGTAGTTTACCAGCAACACTTTATATTTTAACAAGGGTATTTTCTATGGCAAACGATAAAAGCCGCAAATTTAAACAGAATCAAATTATGTTTTGCATACAGTCCTGAATTGTAGAGGTCTCAGGACTTATTGTTTTTGGTGAAAATCGGTTAAGGGAAAGGGGTAGTTTACCTGCAACATTTTATGTTTTAAAAGGGTAATTTTATTTTTATGACGAATGATAACTGCCGCATTTTCAAAGAGAATCAAATAATGTTTTGCATACATATCTTAAGTTTTACGTACTCAAGGTCTGTTGATTTTGGTGAAGATCGGTTAAGGGAAAGGGGTAGTTTACTTGCAACGTTTTATGTTTTAACAAGGTAATTTTTTTTTATGACGAACGATAACTACCGTAAATTTAAAGAGAATCAAATAATTTTTTGCACACTTTCTTGAATTACAAAGAACTGAAGGTTTTTTGATTTTGGTGGAGATCGGTTAAGGGAAAGGGGTAGTTTACCTGCCATCTTTAATGTTTTAACAAGAGTAATTATTTCTATGACGAACGATAACTGCCGCACATTCAAACAGAATCAAATAATGTTTTGCATGCATCCCTGAAATGTAGAGGACTCAAGACCTCTTGATTTTGGTGAAGATCGGTTAGGGGAAAGGGCAGTTTACCTGAAACATTTTATGTTGTAACAAGAGCAAAGTACTTAATTTTGATAAATAAAGTATCCTGATAAGAAGATCTTAATAATCCACTGTAGAAACGTAGATAAAATATCTATAAATGAAGAGGCTAGTTGAACGGGGTGGTGGTAATTTCCTATAAATGAAAATTATAGTTGAAGGGGGAGGGGATAATTTTTATATATGTACTACGTTGTCGGCAGCAAAGTAGTAGTTTGTTGTTAAAATTCCTTCCCAGGCTGTTTGGCCGTAGTCCAATGTTTTCTGCAAAACCAGACGTTTCGGCAGTGCCGTCGACTGCCATCATCAGTGAAAATCGAGTGCGATAACGTGTGGTGGTATCCGTTAGTGACCACAGTGACCAGAAGTATTTTCTATGGAAACATTTCATTTCGTAAACGATTTTAAATATAAATCTTAGAACATGGAAGTCATGTATGGTTCTCCATACCGATTTTTTAATATGTTAATGAATAAAATTGTCCTACCTCCAGATATAGACTCTGCTGTAATAATTTCAAAGTAACCTATCTATGCAGTTATAATTTGTATCGTTGCAATATGTATTGCGATGTACAGGGGTCGCATAGACTAAGAAGTTGGTTGAATGTTATATTGGGATATTTCATATTTATTAATGATATTGCCAATTAGACTACATTACTTTAACAGTGTTTATGATAAAATCAAATTAATTATACTGCATCCGTTGAATGTTTACAATTTTTAAAATAATTTTTTCCTATAATTTTTTCATATACATAAATTTTTATTTTATATGAGGTCTTTTGTCTTTTAGTTTATAAGTGTTTTTTAATAAAGTTTAAAACAAAATAAATTCACGTCCTTTGACGGTGAAAGACGAGACGTCGATGATCCAGTCTGGAAGACAAGTGTCAGTTGTTATTTCTGGATATCGATGCGATCTCCACCTGTTGTCCAGTGTTCAGGGTCGTTCTCGGGTTGAATGCTTCTACAAATCTTATTTGTTTTGTGTATTAAATGTACATAATACTCCAGCAAACTTCAAGTGTCTTTATTAATGCCTTTGCGGACAATCTTGTACGTTACCGTATTAGCACTATTAAATAATCAACTCGCAAATTTTCTGACTTGTATTCGTACGCTGTCATAGACCAATCGCCTAAACTCAAGTAGCAGACGACGCGTTATCAACTTCAGAGAGAGACTGAATTTCATGAGAAGATGTACAAAATCAACTGAGATTTTAGCTAATTTCTCGAACGTTGATTGGCTACTATACTATATAGTTGCGGTGGGTACATGGACTGAAATATATTCATTTTATAATACTTGTTACGTTCTAATATATATATATATATATATATATATATATATATATATATATAAACTCAAATTACAATTACTTCTGCAAGGAGAATGTTTGCCCTTTTTATGCGTCTTAAGTTAAGATAAGTTAATTCGTGTATCATACTGTTGAAGCGCAAATTCTAGCGTGTCGAAAAACCAGTATAATTTTATTATTTTTTACAGGGTCATAAAATATTTCTTTATAAAAAACTCATGTATTTAGTTCTTCAATTTATGAACAAATATTACCACTGGATAGTTCTTTCATTTATGCGTATTCTGGTACGCATGCGTATTCTCATGACAAATTTTCATTTTCACGAAAAGTATTTAATTTAATATGTTCTTTATAATTATCCCGCATCATAGTTACATATTCTCGTACACGCGCACTCGCCATGTGCCTACGCATATTTTCGCAACGCTGATTTCTTTTTTTTACTGTGAAAAGTTACTTAAAACTAACAAATTTAACTTGTATAACATTGTCTATCATACAACCTATTGCAATATATTGCAATAATACATATATTTGCATATTTACCCAAGTCACTGTTTTGTAAATTATTAGTATAGAGAGAGAGTATAATAAATAGTTTTAAAAATTAGTACGTGTAAGTACAGGCGATATACATGCTAAAGCCTGTCGGAAGTGAACACCTGGCCCGACTGAATGTACAGTGTAAGTCGTATGTACGTGAGCCTGTGTGTGTGTGAGCCAGCTCAGACCTCCATATAGGCTACTGCGATGGGGAGGTGTTTTTGTGTATTTATGAATTTTTGCACCAACTTTGTCACTACTTATTGCCACACTGCTAATTATTTCGTTCTTGACGAGGCCTTTCGGTGTCTCCACCATATTCAGGTCTTAAACGTCAGGTCTTAAAACGCCTCGTTAAGAACGAAGTATTTAGCAGTGCGGCAATAAGCAGTGACAAAGATGGTGTTAAGATGGATGCTAATAAAACTAACAAAACTGGATATCAATTTTAGGTTTGTATTATTAAATCAGATATTGACATGATTAATGAAAATAAATAAATATGTGTTTTACCTGTTACAAAAGATATCACAATACTAAAAACGCCATTAGAATAAGTAAAGACGACTATAAGTTGCCGTCATAATTATTTCATGTCATCAACGTTTTTCTCCTCTATTTAAATTTAGGTTTATTGTTCAGCCCCATACACTCAACGCAACAAACATCAAAGATCCTACCACCTAGCCGGTGATTAACACTATACAGTTGCGTCCGTGGACTGAAGTGTATTCATTTTATAATACTTGTAAAGTTGCAATATGTATAAACTCAAATTACAATTACTTCTGCAAGGAGAATGTTCTTATTTTTTACCGTTTTATTCTGCAAGAAACTTATAAATATAAATAATTAATTATAAATACAGGGTCAGCCAGTGAAGCGGGAAAATTAAAAGTACCCAATTTTTTCATGAAACATTTATTATTAGAATTTCTTTTTACAGATTTGAGTTGAGTAAAGTATGCCATTATTTTAGTTTTTAAAAATAACGCCGCTCAAGTGAGAGCCATTTCTGTGTAAACATTCTTCTAATCTTGACCGAAAATTTTCCATCACTCGACGAAGCAGGTCAGGTTGAATGCGTGCAATTTTTTGTCTGATATTCGTTTTTAATTCCGGTATGGTGTGCGGTCTATCAATGTACACCCTGCTCTTCAGAAATCCCCAAAGAAAAAAGTCGCATGCGGACAAATCTGGGGATCTTGCAGGCCACGAGATGTCGCCATATCTAGATATGAGTCCGTCCGGGAAGAGTTCTCTTAAAGCAGCCATGGACACACGAGCAGTATGACTTGTGGCCCCATCCTGCTGGTAAAAATTAATTTCCGGAAACCTAGGGAGCCGTTGCATCAAAAAAGTTCTGACCACGTGTGTGTAGCGGTCTCCATTGACAGTTGTGGTGTTTCCTCTATCGTCTTGGAAAAAATATGGCCCAATAATGCCAGATGATGAAACTGCTCACCACACCGTAACTTTCGGACTATGTAATGGCTTTTCATGCAACTCACCTGGGTTTTCATCATTCCAATATCGACTTTTGTTTGTTTACATATCCATTCAAATGAAAATGTGATTCATCTGACATAAACATGCGGTGAATAAAGTTTTCATTATCATTTACACGTCGCAATATTTCTTCGCTGAAAATCCTGCGAGCCAGCATATCGCCATCTTTCAACTCCTGGATTACTTGAATTTTGTAAGGATGAAAAGATAAGTCTTTATGCAAAATTCGTCGTAACGATGTGTCACTAATGTTTAGTGCGGATGCATGTTTCATTGCAGAACGTTGTGGACTACGCGTCAATGCTACTCGAACTCTTTCAATGTTTTCCTCTGTTCTTACAGACCTTGTTGCTCCTCTGTGCTTTAAGTTTAATGTGGAACCAGTTTCATCAAACTTTTTCACCCATGACATAATTGCATGAGCGGACGGCACTCTTCCAGGTCGTGGAATATTGAAATGATTACGAAACAATCGTTGTACAGAAGTCACACAGTCACCATTCTTATAAAACGATTTTACGCAGAAAGCACGCTGTGCATCGGACCACTACTCCATGTTTAACAAATGGCATTAAATGTAAAACAACAATCGAAAACCTCCACGCCCTCTCGTGAGCAGAAAATGAACTATTGGACTTTCAAAATTTCCCGCTTCACTGGCGGACCCTGTATAAGTGAATTATAAATATTATATATATGTACATTGTACTGTACTGCTGTAAAATGCAACGTTACATAAAGTAAAGAAATGTATAAAATATGTAACTTCGTTGTATTCAAAAAGGTAAGAAATCTTTAGGCTACATTGGATTTGGTAAAACGTCTGAACCTATAGTGCAATTTTGAGAATTTGGGTTAATGCTTGAAAATAATATAACAGTGATAATAATCAATGCTTGCACTCTTTTAACGTGCGTAGGGACCGCCAGATTCGAAGTATTTATTCGCTTTATATGGTCATCCCAAAATGTATTCGGTTGCTTCCTGGAATCCAACTCTGTCTTTTTATAACTTTAACCTTGTTCGTCTCAACAAATGTGGCTGATTGGGGTTCTTAGACGTACTTAGAAAAAAGTATGGGCAAAGTAGAGTGCCATAACTATGGCAGGCCCATATTATCTCGTTGATTAAGTATTGGGGTATGAGAATCTTCCGATCATTCATCAGCTTATACAGAACATTTCTTTGTACCTTATATCGCGGATGATTTCGCTGCTGTAGACTGTTTTTCCTATTCACTATGCTTGGCTCCTGGTCCTGCTCGGGGTCTAAGTTACGCAGTTTCCGCTTTACCTCCCGTGGGATCTCATATTTAATGGCTACAATTTTAACATCAGTGTTTTCATGTTTATTTAATATATTATTATTTTTATATTCACAGCTAGTGCTCTCAACATTTATATCAGGTTTAATTATCGCAATAACGTCATTTTTATCCGTAGTGTACTTGTCTATAGATTCGTTTATAGACAAGTATATTCTACTATATAAGAATGTAGGCTTCAGGACTTCCAATGTTTATTGCATTCATAATAATAAAAAAGTTGAGTTTTGTAATTTTCTTTTACTTTTTAATGTACTTCAAAACTTTCATGTACATACATACAAAGAATCACAGCTTCAAACATTTTATACAGTTAATTTTTATTTTACATTCCATTATTTGTTCACATAAATCAAGTTTCGTGTGGATATTCTGCAGGTGATAAATTGCAATAATAATGTTATAAACTAAATTATCTACAACAAGAAAAGGAATTTCCTAGCTCCATTCATCTTTGTATTTATTAATGTTTTGCTTATCTATTTTCCTTTTGTGCTTATGGCAGTCTGCAACTGTGTATTATTTACAGACAGTATTGGTGTTCGCTTAAATTGTCGTTTATTCTTATTTAAAAATTTCTAATTTTTACAGATAATTCAGCACCCGTGTCTATTAGTATCTCCGTATACACTCCATGCACTCTAGCTATAATAGTAGAACACATATTTTTATGCATACAGTTATTACTTTTCTCCTGGTCATTATTATTATGTAACAACTCATTTGCTGGGTACACACCATTAACATCAAATATCTTACTGACATTGTTAATGTCATTAATTTCATTTCTACTACTAATATCGCTTTGGGCTGTGTTTTATTTAATTTTGGATACTATGGATGTATTGGGTTTATGATTATTTGTTTTATTTCGGTTTTGTTTGTGTCTAATTTTTGTGTGTACTTGGATTGATTAGGGGTTTCATGTGCTGTACTGGGACCTGGACCTTGACTTTTGCTGACTATCTTCCTATTGCGATAGCAGTACCAGCAGATCTTCCAACCGGCTTATCTCTCTGGTCATCATAGCGACACAGATGTTCTGATCAAAGTGATATATTAATTTATGGATGAGTTCAGTTTCGGTAAGTGGTAGACACAGATATTTCGCATTCGTCACTTATGGGTCACAGAGTGCTCCTTTGTTTGTCGCCCATATTTATACTTACTGAATTCCAGTCAATCACGTCCTTTGTGCTCAATATGTTGATTGCAGTATCTGGGTTCAAATGCGTGAACAAATTTTTCGTAATTGATGACGTGAATAAAGTCTGATAACGTATAATAGTATACCATTGTGCTGCTGATCCTTTACAGTACTTTGCGACGAAGTTGATGTTGTCTTGGTGAGTCAGCTGATTACCAACAGTCTCCAATAGTCTCTCACTTCCTCAGGAACTCTATCAGACTGACATTTTCATCGCCGTAGAACTCAGAATGTTTATTAAGTTCCTCCATATTATGATATACATATGTAACAAGGCACCCTGTCCAGTGTTACCTAATTCTATACTGACAATGCGTTTCTGGAGTTGTGCGTGTTTGTGATTTTGTTCCTACAATGTTTTATCAATTTCCTCAATTTTATTTTCGTGTTGTGTTAATTTTTGCTGATGTACACTTTAGTTTTTCCTCTAATTTTATTTGGAGTGTATTCATTTGTGTTCTGAGCGCGTCTACAAGTGTTTTAATATCAAATAATTCTACGTTAATAAATTTTTCGTGACACGAACGCGTTTTGGGAAATGGTTCTCAGCTGCCGTATCGATTTTTCCTCATTATGGTTTGAACGCTACATCCTTTCAAGGCTCCTTTCAATTTTAGAAACGGAAAACGTCTGTTGGGGCCAAGTCTGAAAATAGGATGATTGGAGCAGGGCGGTTGCCTCATCCTTAGCCAGATAATTGCAGACAAGCAGTGGCGCATGAGCTGACGTATTCTCATGGTAGAACATTGAATTCTGGTTTCCACAACTCATCACTCCTCCTGATTATAACATTCTTCAAGCGTCTTAAAACATCTACGTGAAACGCTGCGTTTTTCAGCATTTACGCACAGTTTTTTTTATACACATTCATAAAATCACTTTCATTTTTTGTATTGTATTTATCATAGAGTACTCTATCACTGGAAACAGAAAGAAAAAATACAGTAATTCAGTATGTACAGTATTTATACAGCATATTATGTTACCTTGTTTATGTCAATATTTTTAAAAAGCAATTTCAGTTTAAGAAAAAGGTACACGTGTTAACATAATCAAGGTTAGGCAGAAGCGACCGCGTTAAGTCATTTGGCACAGTTTCAAATGTTGCTGTATTTAAAAATTTATTATTAAGATTTTATAGAAAAACTGTTAAATAACTCAGTACAAAAGTGACACACTGATTTTTTTTTTTTTTTTTTTTTTAAGAGGGGAAATCCATGCACCCGTGTACATTGGCGTGTGGGACTCTCACCCACTAGAACCCCTCTTCTTCGCCACGCAAGGGCCGTCAATCCGTTTGCAAAGATTTATATTTTATCGTTGTTTGTCTTTCATTCGTTATTTTTTCACAAGCCTTTCCTGCTATATACCTCCATCTGTCCGGGTACTAACGCTATGCTAACTCGCTTCTATTCTTTATCTTTCTTCTGACTTCTTGTTTCCCTTGATAGTCCTATTCTGTTCTTTTCATTCGTTTTTATACATGCCCTGCAGCCTGTTTTTATACATCTCCTCCTAATAGACGCTTCGACCGTTAGTTTCTATACTGACGCATTTCCTACTGCCTCCATCTATCCTTGCAGTGAGGAGTAGTGGTGTGCTAATTAACTATTGTTTTTTCTTTTTCTTTTGTCTCCTTGTTCCTCATGACAGTATTCATTGTGTTGTGAATTATTTCCTCCAATCACTTTTCTTCTGTTCTTATTCTTCATGCGCTCTATCATTCTATCAGATTCCCAGCAGGGTGTGTGTCATATCACGGATTCCTCCCCACAGGAATCTAATCTAGTAATAATCTGCCCTTTTCATTCGGTTTTTCTGCATTCACTGCTGTCTCCGTTCATCCTGACGCTAACGCACTAGTCTGTTCTAACTAGCTACTGTTTTTTGTATTTCTTGTGTCTCCTTGTTCATCACGATAGTCCTAATCTGACCTTTTTATTTCTTTGTATGCATTCTCTGTTGTCTCCACCCATCCTATCGCTAACACACTAGTGCTGTGCTAACTCATTTATGTTCTTTGGTTTTCTTCTGTCACATTGTTCCTCGTGATAGCTTTAATTATACTGTGTATTATTGTCTCTAGTCAAGTTTGTTCTCTACCATTTACTGTATAGCCATATATATCGGAGTCTAGACGTGTCCTATAAGAACGTGTACCATTAACACGGATTCCTCTCTATTCATTGCAATGTAGTACCGTGGGCTGCACAGTATCACTTAGCAGTATGCGCAGCCCTTTTCATTGTCTTGCTTTCCGTTCCTCGTTGTGCAGATTTAAACGCCTATGACTACTTAAAACTTGAGAAAGATAACAGTTATAAAACATAATAAATATAATAAACACAACAGTCAACAAGCGCACAACAGACATAATAACCATATTAGACATATTAAATATAGCATTATTCATGGGATATACAGGACATAATGAACATAAAAAATATAAAAAATAAATGTAACATTATAAAAGTAAACACAATGAAAATCATGAAGCAATATGCATAGTAAACATATGAATATATTATATACAATTATTGCATTGAAAATATTTACTTAATGTTGATAACAAACAAACATCTTATACATAACAGACATAATATAGATAACATTTTAAACATAACGAACATATTGTAGAATGATCATAATACCCCTGTTGAGAATAATGAGCACAATTATAATAATGTACGTAATGAAAATAATAAGCATATTCAACATAATATACACTGTAAACATATTTTCTTAACAAATATAAGAACCGTAACATTCATACCTTGACTCTGAGGTGGGTAACGTAGTGGTAGAGAACTCGCCTTGAATGGTATGTTATTCGTCACGCTGTGCTGCGGACCTCCGTCAGTAACAATGCGACATCTACACGCGTAAACAGCACAACATTCCTTCCCCGTCGTGCTCGTGCTTAAATGCAGACTCGTTTCTCTATGGCAGTGGTATACTGTGAACTATACTACAGCTAAAGGGCGCAACGGACCTAGGGCCTAATGCTTAAGGCAAGACGACAATAACGATGACGATGATAATAACGATTATGGTTCTATGCCTAATGTACGTAATGAACTTAATATACACAACAAATATAGTATGCACAACAGACATGACAATCATAATATTATGTACCTAACCTACCGTACAGACTAAGCTAAATGAAAATATTTAAGTTAATAAAAATAGTATAAGTAATTAGCTTATAAGCTATAACGTACATAGCTTAGTTATAGTTATTAGTTATTAGCTTAGTAAACGTATACAGTGTAGTTATTAGCTTATAACGTATATTTGAATAAACTTATTAAGGTAATAAGCTTAATGTCTGTAATGAAGTAAAACGGCATAATAAACACAGTTTTCCTACTTAACACAATAAGAATAATTAAAATACACATAAAGTAATAAACATAATAATACAATGAATACAGTGAACATATTGGAAATATTGAATATTATGAAAATAAAGTACACCGGAATAGGCACTATGGGCACAATGAACATAATAAATGTAAAAAAACATTATAAACACTGACTGTGAACATAATAAATATAACTCACTTGGCTTTATGTAACTTAATGTACAAAATAAATATGATTTATATTGTTACAATAAACCTAACGTTATAAACATAAGTAATTATTGTAATATGCATAACGAATATGCTGAACATACTGCAAAAATACGCTAAATAAACATAACGTTGGGTTCACCCAGTTTATAAGGTATAAAATTAACATACTAAATATAACGTGTTCAAAGAAAGTAATTAATTTAATGAACATACTTAACACAGTGAAAATGGAGTACATTTAACATAATGAGCAAATGAACATAATTCACATAGTCACTGTGGTGCAAAATAAACATAATGAATGAAAACAAAATAAACATAATTATTAAAATATGCGTAATTAATATACCAAAAGTAATGAAAACAATATATATGCTGAACATAATTAACAAAATAAACATATTATACTAATGCCATATGTTATAATAAACAGTACTATATAAGCACAATGTATGAACTAAATATAATTGGCATTATTATAATAAACATAGCATTATATACACAATTAATTATTGTACATGTATACTGGATATACCACCCAACAATGAAAATAATATGTATGTATTGATCAAAATGTACATAATGACAAAATAAACATGATAAACATAACAAGCATGTTATACATAACATAGGTAACATTATACACGTATTGTGTACCATGAACAAAATTAACATACTAAAAATAATGAGTATTAAAATATGTAATACAAATAATGAACAAATTTAAAATAAAGAACATTTAAACATGAGAAATAAATGTAAATAATGTACATAGTAACCATGAAACATAATAAATATATTAAAATAATAAACATAATGTATAAAAAATGAACATAATATTAAACATAATTATTATATAAATATAATGACTGTACGGAACATAATGAAAATAATGTATATGTTCAACATGACAGACAGAATAGCATAAGAATCACAATAAATATATTATACATAATAGACACAATATATACATTATCTACACAACATATGTAATAAACATAATAAAATATTTAAAATAGTAAGTCTCATGAATATAGTGAATTTAATTAACACACATAATGAGCATAGTAAAAAATGAAACACATTTAAATGTAATGAGAAAACGATTATATAGCACATAATAAATATATTAAAGTTATTAGATTGATGGACACAACACTGTTAACTTAATAGACAAAATAACATACTGAGTATAATGAACAAACGAACATAATATATAATACATAAATATCATGAAACAAATTAAACAAGTTAAAGTAATAAACATACGGTAACAAAAACAAAAGAACGTGACATTATGAACATAAGGAGCGCAATGGTTACAGACCATGATAAACAGAACTTTATAAACATAATAAAGCATAAATAGTTACTAATAATCTATAATTAACATACACATACAAAAATGTAAGAAAATCACATTATTTAAGTTAATAAAATATTAAAATTAACAAACCGTTTATATATTGTGAAATTATTATAACAGCAATTTTGAAAGTGATGAGTAATATACGAATAATTAATATGCACAGACGGAAGCGGTTAGAAATCATACTAAAATACTTACATAGACGTAAGTCTCTGTAAGTTTACCTCAGTTACTGATACAAGTGTTCAGCACGACCAATGGGATGCGAAGCCTTCGGACAATCTTCACCAACACGGAGTCTTCCGAGGTCTTCATTCACCACGAGCAGGATACGGTTGAAGCTAAAAATGTACTACTTATTGAAATATGATACAGTATTTAACAAACGTATAGGTCTATATTGTTTTTTGAAACAGCAAATTCTTTTTTCAGGCCGGAAACGTAAGTAGCACAACTATTTAAATAACATTTATAATAATGCTGTTCCGATTATTTATTAATACCATAAAGCAAGAGTTTATGTTAGTTTCTTAATCGGAAATTCCGTTTTGTGTTGTCTTATTATTATTCCCATTTAAATAGTCTTGTTATAAACAATATTGGTAATATTGATAACTTAATTAGATTCATGGGGATGTTACAGTGTTAAGATAATTATCATAAACATTATGTATATTATTATCACGTCACCTATTATTATCAAGTTAAAACATGAGACTAAAACCGAAATATGATACAGTATTTAACAAACGTATAGGTCTATATTGTTTTTCTTTTAACAATAAATTCTTTTTCAGACCGGAAACTTAAGTAGCAAAACTACTTAAATAACGTTATTCATATAGTGTTCGGGAACAATAGTTTATAAACTTTGTTTCCTTGACGTGTGGTCATGTAAGAATCGTACAAAGAATGCAGTGTAACCATAGAGGTCAGAGTAAGGTACCAAGATGAATAAGTAAACAAGATGAGAAAGCAAACAAGTTTAGTGATAGGGATAATAAAAGAAAATAAGAATAAACGGAAAGACCCGCAGAAAGGGCGGAGAGATTAAGGTTGCGGAGAGAAATATTAGACTACAATACATCCTGGGGAAGGTTTGTAGCCTAATCATGGGAGAAGGAAGAAGCAGAAGAATAAACATACTAGAACTACACACGTATAGGAACAAAATAATATAGATATATGTCTACCTGGCAGGACACCAAACGAAACGTTATTTACTGTCGAATCAACAAAATTATTGTGATAGAAATTTAAGTCATGGAAACGATAATCATTGTTACAATTCGTTTGTTGCATGTTTTTTTTAAATAAAATGTGTTCAAAAATATTTTGAACATTATTTCATTGAATTTGTCTTCTTTCAAGTAAAATGTTTTCCGTCTTCTTATGATGTTTTTTAACAGCATACAAAACGTGTGTATACTATTGTTATACACGTTTACTGAGACTTGAGAGTAATCACAATATACCAAAAACTGAGCGGGCGGCAGTTAAGATATTTCTAACACGTTGTTGTAGTCTTGTAATGGCTAAGCTTATCATTTTTTGTCCACACATATTTCACGATTACGTTTAAAAAATGAGACACTTTTTTACCATTAGAAACGAACGTACGTTTCAATTATGTGGGTTTTAAAACATGTACCCCGGAATTTTTAAAATTATTTTCAGAAACTGATTGTCCAAAATTCAATTCACGATTTCTGAATTCAAGTCGTACAATTATGCGTTTTGACTTCTTCTGTCTCCGCCGATCTTATTCACATTACACTTGGCCAATCAGAATAGTTTTTCTTTGTATGCGCCACCTCTCATCTCTAGAAAAATTGGATGTAAGCAATAAAATATTTTGATTGGGGACTCAAACGATGTGAATATTGTAACAGTACTTACGTTGTTCACGTTAACAGGAAACAAGTTATGTAACATTTACTTATGTCACATATGCATACAAGAGGTAGGTATGTAACATATATATGTTAACACGCGAATGTGTGCGCGCGCGCGCTTATAGTTTAAAGTTGATATCGAGTTTCGGTCTAATAAAAATGCAGTTTTTATACGACGTTTCGAGATTTATTCCATCTCATATTTATGCCTACAACAAATATAAAATAAAGTAATATAATATAAAGTAATATAATTTTAATGAGATGGCAGATGTAAGTCTGTGTGCCCGATTTATCAGATTTTTTGCGACATTGATTTTGTAATGGCATGGGCAGTGACTTGAGTAATGAATATATCTCACTGAATTTTGTGGTTTTTGCCACCACTTTGTGTTATTTTCCATTAGGCTGACGGACTAAGAAGATATGTAAATACGAAATTTAAAAGTTAGATTTTTCTAATTCAACAGTGAACAGTAAACGTGGGTGAAAATCATTAAATATTTCTGTTAGTATGTTGTGTTTATTTGTTGGTATAGCGGTTATGATGCCATTTACATACATGTAAAGAAACGGGACGGAAAATAGTAAGGTTTAGAGTTTTGTGTCTAGATGTGGTCTAGATCTGGAAGATCTAGCAAGAATGGGGGCAATTGGGGGATCCCATAGGACATCTGAATAACTGTAAGTAAAACTCCTTAGTGATCTAAAAATAACCTCCCTCTAAGCAAAATTTTAAGGCTTCAACAAACTGTTTTTTAGGAATTTTTGTGTAAGGCCTAAGTTCATCAGATTTATTAGCTATTATTTCAGTTACAATTAGTATCGATATGTTGTTGAAGAGCGATGACACATCCAGTGAGGCAAGTTGATAATTAGGTGGTAATTGAACATTTGTTATTTTCTCATGAAAATCAAAGGAATCTTTAACGTTATACTTGTTAGTGGAAAGATGCGATATAATTGTAGATGAATTTATTTTTAAAAAACTTATAAAGAATGGGTTCACCTCATAGAAGTTATATTCCCTAGTAAAAAATCACACAAAAGGTAATCCGGTTAGACCAACAGTATCGTTTATAAATTCTTCTACATTCGATTTAGCAAGATATCTTGCTACAATGTGCGCTGATTATATTCACATTGATTAATGTGTTTAATTATTAAATAACTCGACTTTTACGACTACCAGGTGCTAAAAAGTTTTATAAATATTTACATTATAAGTTACGAATTGTTATTTTCGCGTATCAGATTAAGTCGGATTAAGTAAAAAGTGATCGAAAAACTATTATGAATTGGTTCATTTATTGTCACAAATTAATTTTGCATTTAAGATTTAGCACTGTGAACGCAATTTTATACCTACGTTTACCTTGATAAATGTAAGTATTATATTTCTTCAATATAACTTGTACGCCTATATGAACTTCAAAAATAACAATTTTACATTAAATGGCAATGACAAATCTTAAATTTGTCATTCAGTTTACTCCTTTCAGACAGAGCTACTCGTAAACAAAAACATGAAAGTATAATATAGTCAGGTCAGTGCAACTCAGAGCTTGTAGTGCAAAGGTCAACGACTCGGTATCGTTTTATCCACGCATTATTCAGTGGCTGTTCCGTAATCTAATTTATTTGCTACAATGGATTTATCCCTGACCAGGAAACACAAACGTCATTAGTGCGGGCCTGATTGACTTGTGACAGTACTGGCGTTGCGGACACTGTTTGCTTTGCCCTGTACATTTAATTTGACAGGGTTACCATGTTGTTACTATTGTGACCTTTAGATTCTGGCCAGCTGTCAGTCTTTTCTAATTACAGTGAAATAAGAGACACAATTTGTTATTAGGCAAAGTACTTGAAATAGTTACGAGATGCTTTTTACAAAATAGGTTTATTTTTTTAAAGTTTAATATTTCTCTTGATCGGCATCGCAAGCGCACCCCCCCCCCTCAAAAGCACATTAGAAAACCTGTTTCACTTGGGAAATTGCTTAGATCTGTAATCAAGTATATATTATATCTAGCAAAAAATATATCTTAAAGTCTATCATAATTAAAGCGCAAGTATGATTAGTGGAAAACAGTATGTGAGGAAATACTACGGACAAAGTAAATCATCCTAAGTTTAAAAATTAAACTATTTATAACATCAAACAGCGTAAATTTACAATGTTATTTCTCTGTGTATTGCGATTAGAACTAACTCATTAAGTATATTAAATAAGCACTGATCTATTAGAATTAATTGCGTAGCTTCCGTTAGTTGTTCGAAACTGAGTGACATGTCCGTAGCTGGCCGTACATTTTAGTTACGTTTGAATTATCTGTTATATGATATTGTGTATCGAGTATCTTAGAACATTTGCATATTAACGTAGATGTAGTTTTACCTGTAGTTTCTATCTATAGTGTTAGATCCGTTCTTAGCCAGATGAGCGTCACAAAAACATGAAAGTTTAAAAATCGAAATAATTTCTAGACAAAACGTCACTCATTGTAAAAAAGAAGAACCAGTGTAGGGCCTACGTAGTAACGAAAGTCTGATCACGGTATGACATCATCGTGTGAAACAATAGCGCCGCCATCTTGAGGTACTAAATTCGCCGTGCCGCGTGGCTAAAAATGAGTGTAGCTCTAGGCTCCGGCGTGGTGTAAGATGTCGTGTAAGATATCTTTGATTTGTCTCAGTAAGTTCTACAAGCATACGGCGAAAAAATCGAATAGTAAACATTTGAGAAAATTGTCGTGCGAAGAAATGCGAAAAATTTCTTCCTTTCGCAAAATGTTGCAATATATGGATAATAAGTAGTTTCAGAATAATGGAAAATGCATTCGGGAGGTTAGGACGGCTCGTTTGTATTTCAAAAATGTTTAAATCACTAACGCCGAGAGCCAAAAGGCTTAACGAGAGCGTCTCAAATTTAGGGCGGCCGAGCGTCGTGAGGCGAGTTCAGGGCTCCTGGAGCCCCAACCGAGCACATCCACTGCCACAGTGGTGAAGAATAGAACTGATGGATGTGGATGTGATCACCTTGGTGATGACGAAGAGGCTCCAGTGCAGTTATCACGAACGTGTGAGTGAAGCGGCGATTACAGTAGGATTTGGCGATTGGTGACTACACATTTCAATGCAATGTCCTACAATAACGAAACCTGGATATCCTTTGTCACCGACTGAAGTTTAAGAAGGATGTCAAGCAGGCCACGGCAAAGTAATTCCGCAGCTTCGTCAAGAGTTTCCCAAATTGAATGTTGAATTGTTTCAAGTTGTGCAGTTACTGTCGGAGTAATTTGTGTATCGGTAAAGTACACCATTGCCAAGATAGAATAGTTTTAAATGTCCACCCAAGCCAGTTTTACCACCTTTGGATGCAATCACAAAGAGGTTGATTTCTCTACGACTACTATTTATGCATTTGTGACGTCTCAGATATGAGGGACACGCAACTGTTGGTCAAGTAATAAACGTGCCAGTTGATGCGAACACAATGGTGACTTTTCTGCCAAGAAATTTAAGTGACGATCATGCCTCCAAATTTAACACTAAGAAGCAATTGATTCACAGACCCATATATTTGAGCGGTGTAGTAAAGAAGAGAGTGGTTAAGCAGTGGTTACATTTTAGTATAAATCAACCGCTCTACAAGGTGTACAATATCGTGATAGATTTGAGTCAGTTGGACGGGAGATGAGGTGCTGCAGTTTCTTCTGCTTCGACTTCTGCAGTAACAAAACGTCGACCAGTCGGCGAGGAAGAGTAGAAGAAGAAGAAGAAGTTAGTAACAGGCCTATTCATGATTTAATTACAGACGGAGTCCCAGAATCTGAGGTTCTGTTGGCCAGACAGCACACCATGTTGTGGGATGGAGAGTCCTGTGTTGATATCGCACCCGGTCGAAAATCAACTCCGATGAATATAATTTACGACAGATATGCAGAGGAATTGTTATTTCCATCCATATACTGTGGAGTGCTACGCACATTCAAACCTAAAGTCAATGTCACATGATGACTACAAGTGAGATCAGCCGCAGAGATCGTCGCGGTGTCACATCAGGGCACATCTTGTATTTGGCTATGAAAATTCTGAGACTGCGAATTTTGAGAATAGTCGATGGAATCCACAATGCGTTCAGATACATAGGAGCCACGGAGAACTTTACGCACAAACAGATCGAAGATCGCACATTTGTGGAGGAATGTGTGGAGAAGAATTTCATCTTGTTGATAGCGTTACCTAACTCCTTTGCGTACTGGCAAATTCGGCGTAACCATCGCTCAGTGATGATACGCCAACTTACAATGCGTTGTAGACAGCAAAGCTCTGTGGCAGTCACTGGATTACTTCAAACTGGCCAGAGTGTTCGCCAGAGCGATGGGAAATTCTCAAGTATTATCACCAATAACGGTAACAGTGAAGCATTATTGACGATGACTAATCGACTACGTCACTCATGGGCTGTCTTAGATACAATGCTGCCTCTTATGCACTCATCCCCACAATGTTGAGTAATTTCAAGCTAAGCTGCTTCATCTGTTGTTTATAACCCTTGTGTGAATTTTACTCGTGGAATTCAAGTAGTTCTCCGTGCACATTACTGATACCTCTTTTCGACTTGTTTACGTATACAATTGTATAATTGTAATTGTTATTGTATACGTACTGTGCGTAAGGGTATTCATCCCAAATGAACCGTAAATCCATGTTGGAGTTAAGAATTGAAGCGTCCATGGATTCAAAATATTTGTATAGATTTCATACATCTTGCGCTGAAGTACCACGGTTGGTCGCCGCAAGGGGGCTCCAATATTATCAACATATTTCTTCTAATCGAGACTATTGTCGCAAAGAAACTCAGTGCAGTGTAATTTCTCTCCGCAAGAATTTTCTTTGACTTTTGAGCCTTACTCTTAACGCTGTTTTACGATTGCCATCTTTGCCCACTGGTAGCAGAATTTTAGTCTCGCTCATTGGGCAGTACGGTATATTGTAGCGACGAGTGTTCTCTCACGTTTGGTACAAGTAAACGTGTGGCGATTGATCTGATTGTTAATCTTCTTATCATCAATATCGTCTCTGCTGACTGAGCACAAATCAGTGGTCAACTTAATCGTACCCTCCATACATTGGGATATGGTCTCTTTGTGATCATTCTCCCACAAAATTGGGCCATCTGCCTCACGTCACAAACATTGGATTATCTCACGTTACAAAACGGACCATCTTCTTCTACAGAGAATAAAGAAAAAATTGAATTATTGACCTATTTTTAGAATAAAGTATTGTTGCAAATTACAGGACAGTGCAACATAATTATTTAATACCTGGAAGCAGTGATTAAAGTGATCACAGTGATAAAGGTATGTTTTGGGCTCAGGTTTAGGAGGTAGAAAGCATTTTGCAACTGTTGAAGATGAAATCTCTCTTAGATGACCAAGCTCATCATGAACTGATACAAAAGTATCAAAGATGTGAGACTTCATCGAGCCTGATCGTCCTTGGACGCTAAGAACGGTTGGTGTGAACTCAGTTTACCAGACAGTTTATGAAGTTTTCGTGCACGGATGTCTCCTTCATCACGATAAATCCAATATCACATCGCTATTTGCGAGACCAAGCATTTTTAGTCAGAAATGACATTTTATGATACCCTAGCTCTCTTACTCTTTCAAGTCACTGAATACGATAAATTTTTAATTTTTAAAAATCAATAGCCAACCACGGGACCACTTTTTTTAAAGTGTAGAGAACGTCCAAAATATTTTTGCGGACCAGTAAAGTACTCTTTCACTGAGCAGTATCAACGTGTGTGGTTTACGCAGCGAATTAGTATGAACAGGAAAAAATAGTTTTGATTTATTCTATATTAAATTTATTTAATATAGCATATCGGTAATTAATTTTATAGGATTGGTCTCATTATTTCTTAGATGTACAATGTACAATGCCTTGTTTCCTAATGTGTGTATCAATGTAATATTTTAGAATAGTAAAGTAATATTTAGAATTTTTCAAAATTATTTTATAGAAAGACAATATATTAAAATAATCTGCAAGAAAAAATCTGAAAGTAGGAAAGTACACATATAAAAAACAAAACAATATCTCAACTAAGCATAAATTGTAAAACCAACTTAAAGGTTATTTTAGCAAAAGGAAATCAATTGCAATTACCAAATAATGTTTATTACATTGACTTCTAAATTTTATTTATTATCATGAAGCACACAAAATTCCGTCGATACAAAAGGTGTAAAAAGAAAACAAAAGTGTTGCACATTACTATACAGGCCTACACAACTTAGTGGATTAGCAGGGTTAGCATTTCAACTGATCCTCAGATCGCAAACACACAATAATAGGATGCGATTGTGTGTTTCCCACCTAAGGATGAGCTGAAAGTTGAAAAACGTTAATCGAAAGTTGTGTAGGCCTACATAGTGTTAACGTTGTAATGTTTTAATATTAAAGTTTTAATGTTTTAATGTTAAAGTTTTAATGTTAAGAGTTTCAATGTTCGTCTGTCAATCTTATACCCACTATCAAAAGTCTCTTTTTTAAACAAAAATAACTATTAAGGCGCATGAAAAACACTATGTAAATTCTAATTTTTTTGGTAAATAGTGAATTTATAGTTTTTACAGGTAAAATGTTTTGTTTTCTAAACGCGTGAGTAAAATTTTGATAAAATAAACCGGGTAATCAGTGTGGGCTTTTTCTTCAAAGACATTACGGTCATAGTAATCCATCATGTGTGAAACTTAACGTAAGCCACACGGCTTCTTAGAACTGATTGCTTAGTTTCGAGAAGTTTGTTCGACTTGCAAAGTTAGCGCGCCTGAATGTCTGGTGCGAAAGTTAGTCTTTAGTTTGGTAGAAATACTTAACCTCCATCTCTAATACATTCACAAAATTTCTAGTTCAACATTCTTTGTTGTTACGCGATTTTTTTCTATAAATTATTTTTCTTTATGTAATCATGTATATAATGTGTAAATTATGTTTTCCATGAGGTACATCATTAGCTAAAAAATATAGAAGCTTTAATTTTGATTAACATTCTCATGGAATTAATGGATATGCTTGTTTACAAAGCATTCATGTGTTTTTATTAAGACGGATATTTTTTATTTGTAGCTTCAGTCCGTAACTTTTTCGTAAGTGAGTATGGATTTTATCTAAAATATGTTATTATTTTTCCCCTAAAACTGTGGTTTAAAATTGAGTGGCATTCCGATCTTCTATAATTAGGCCTATTTTTTCTGTTTATTTTAAGCACAAAAGTATGAAAATATTAAATTTTTTCACATTAGATATACATGATGAGCGCTTAAATTTGACAAAATGTTAAAAATGACGAAATTTGAGTGAGAATTGTTATCATATAAACCAATGAACACAAGAAATCTCGGTTTCACGATTACCAAAAAAATGATTGCAACACTATCGTCTACATATATGACAAAATCCAAGTGAAATTCCACTAAAGTTAAAAAAGAGGTGAAAAAGTCGCTTTAAAATCCCCAAGTGCCACTAAAAGTTTTAAATTTTGTTAATGTTAACATTTGTAAAATGTATTTGTCATAATTAATCAATCGTTACTAATCGTAATTAACCAGAATCTTGCCAATGGAAATTAGAACAAAATTGCTGAGTGTTTAATAATACTTTAATTTCATTTCTGTTAGCTTTTTTGTTATTATACGAAAAAATAACTCGTTGCTTTAATGCACAAAAGTCAAGAGTAAAGTATGTCAAATAAAAATAGGAGGCATGTAGTAAGATGTTTGGTTTCTATTGTAATAATTTTTTTTTATTTAGAAAATACAGTTCTAGAATGTATATGGAAACAAAATTTTTAAAAATTATATTTTGTAAATTACGCAGCTTCTTATAGCTTCATTAATGCTTCGTATTCGGTATCATTTATTTGACAAACGTATTTTTTTAAGTAATTTGCAAGGAGGATTAATTTTTCATAAGACTATGCCATCAGTACTCTCCAAATGTCGTTAATTTTTGACCACATAAACCTTATTCCAGTTCAATTTCAGAGCTTAGTGACCAAAACAGTTTTCATAATTTCTTTAGTTACTTTACGGTACACTGTTTATCGTAAATTCAACAACCCAGTTACCGATAAGAAAGTTACAAAGTGAGTACAGTTCTGCAGCAGTTTTTATTATCTTGTCAACATGGAATTATTGTACCAACTTCTTGGTTCTTACTTTCAGTCACTACAAATACATTAAGCTTATAACTACTTTCTTTTAACATTTCAAATATTTCACCGTCGTGGCCTGCGGTAGTAAAATTCCAAAATTTACTATTCATTTTTAGGTTATTACAATAATAATAACACAAACAGCAATAAATTAATATTGCATCGGATCCTATGCCCATAACTTTCAAAGTTGATAATTGTAACTTCAAGTACATAATTTTTAATCAAATTAAAAACTGGTTTAAGGGATCTCAGATTGCAGCTACGTCGTGCCTTAAATGAAAGAAAAGAGCCCTACATTTCGGCCTTTCTTTGCTATTTTTAAAATAGAATGCACCTGTCTGCAGAAAACGTGTTTTTGTGGAGCACCAAAATGAATATTTGCAGTTTCCTTACAGTATTTTAAAATATAGTTTTGAAAAAAATTACTATGAATACTTCTTTTTTTTCAGATCTGCTTTTATTTTTATAATAGCTTCATGTTGACAGGAAATTACATAAACATCGTATAAAAAAGTAGGTAACTTTTAATGGCAAAAGAACAAGTAGGTATATTTATAAAAATAATTTTGTTTCTATTAATATTTGCACAATATAATTTTTTCTTACCTTCTTCTGTAGTTACATTTCGTCTAACAGATTGGTGATACCAAATCCACTCTGTCAAATCTCCGGTAAATGTGATCTCGTGTTTTTTATACGTGAACTAGTTTTTCAAAGCGGAGTCAGCTCCAAAAGAATTGAAAATGCCAATATTCTTTGCACACACATGTATCTCACGTTGAAGCCTGTGAATGAATTACTCGAAACGGATTTAACCTAGAAATAATGTCCTAGAAATTTTATTTTCTCATTCAGCACAATACATTATACGTAAATTTTTAATACTTTACGTAAAATAGGATTCCCTTATTTTTATTTTATTCTTCCAAAACAAAATCACAAGCTCCCGGTGCTGGTGCAGAATTTTTAACCTGAAAAAATAAATTCCGTACTTTTATTTTTATATAATACAAATTATTAATTTTGGTTTCTGCTTTTGTAACGCTACTTCTTTTATAACATTTACATAAAACATTTAAATTTTTGATAGTGCGTGAAGTTTAGTAATAGTTGAATCTGCTTTAGCAAAGTTCAGTTTAGAGAACGAGATTTTAAATCAATTAATTCTTCTTTTAAAGTATTTATAATTGATTCACAGAAGTTAAACAGCTGACAAAATTTTATGTTTTTTGTTTTTAAACGTAAACTTTCATTTCGTTGTTGTCTAATTTTTTCGTATTCCAACTTCCAGTATCTCGTAGCTTTTTCCTTCTCGATCACAATTCTCAAAAACATGTTTGCTTACAAAATCTGAGTTCATATTTCTTACACTTGGCACTGCCTTCGCTAATGGACATCACTTTTGACTAAATATTTAATTTCTTTATTTTTAATTTGTCTCCAGCTGATTCGTTTATTACATGTAATTCATTATTAAGAGCTTCTAAATCATAAGGAAAAATTAGTACAATTTAATACAATAGTTTAATAAAAATTAAATAAATTAGTAAATAAATAATGGAAATTTCTTGAATATAATGATATTCAGAATTCATTATTCCTTGCTTCAAATGCATTTCTTCTCTTTACCAACGTAACTTGTGCTATCTACCTGAATATTCTGAGGTATTACACTTACATCAATTACATACGGATATTATATTAAATTAATTTGTATAGTATAGAAAACAAGTTAAAAAAAAGAAGCCTACTACTTCCAAAAATTCTTTGTAGTCTCTTTTTCTTAGTATCGATACAAAAAAATGTTCAACATGATACGAACCTTAAATTGTATCCGGTATAAAACCGATTGTTGACACGTTAAATAATGTTTGCACACATCGCGTATATTTGACAATTATCGGTAACAATTGGTTTTGTTTACGTTTTGTCAGTTTTCTAAAAATCTGAATAGTTAATTTCTATTTGTTGTGGTTCCTGTGGTTAAAAACAAATAATTTTTCATATTCTCTTAGATTCTGCTTATTCAATTAAAACATTTTAAAGTCTTTAAAATGTTTAATTTTGTCATTTAACAATTGCATTATTGTATTCACTACATTTAAGAATCCTTGCTTTGAAGGTAATACATAATATTTGAATGATTATTTCTATTAAACTGAATTTGTTAAAATGTGTAAAATGCCTATTTTAAATATTACAAAAAAACAAAGTGTATTAATTTTCCAAAAATAGATGTTTCTGATTTTACTAAATGTAAATCTTTTCAAAAAAAGTCTTGTTACTTTCATTCCTAAAATTATATATCTTAGGTTCATAGAACGAGTCAAAATTTATAAAGTTTCTAACATTTCTTTGCAAGATAACTAAGTTTTATTACTTATAACTAATTTTCTTAACTACATAGTGATAACACGTTAAACTTTTTAATGGCAATTGGGGATTTTAATGTTGAGATTTCAAACTTTAAAATGACCTTATTGCATCCAAATCTGACATTTTTACCAAAGTATGTTAATTTGAAAGTTAACTTATTTAGTCGAAATAAATGCAAGAATTTAATTTTTCTAATCTATCAATTAATTTGTTGATATTTACATTCTTTAAATTTAATTTCGTTTATCTTTCATTCTATAATATTCATTTCAGCAACAATAGTAGTAACGCTATTTTTTACTGTGTTCTGACAAAATGTAAAACTTCATTAACATTGAAGAAGTGACACACTTCTAAAATATTCGAGTAAAATACTCGTTAAATTGTCAGTTAGAATGACCAAAAGAACCACAAAAGTACAGTCTAGAAAGATGTGCCACACGCTATTTTTCCACATCTTTATTCAGCTTTAGGGCAATTTCCTTCCTACTTGCTCATAGTATATTTAACACTTAAAGAAATACATAATTGCATTTTGACACACTTATAATGTACGTGTGGATATGTCACCACTGTAAATAACATTAAAGTGTAACAGAGTAATTCAATAATAGAACGTTTGTCAAAACTCTAAAACAAATAAAATCTTTTATTTTATGATTCCCAAGAAATTTTGTATGAAGAGTTGTTAGACGTATCTTTAAGTCTGAATAAAGTGCTAATTACAGTGGCAACAATTTATTAATTTCCGATTATTGGCGTTTTGTTCTATGTGTCCACGTAACGAACCAGCCAAATTAGCATTTTTTATTTAACAATCAAGAAAGCTCTGTTAACTATAATTTACTTATTTATAAATAGTTAATTTATTAGAAGCATTAAACGTTTAAAGTTTGAAGTTTGAACCTTGCTTTGTGACCGTTGATTTATTATAAACATGTACGAAGAAATAAATCTTGCTCTCCTCCATCCTTAAGGTTGAGTTAAAAAGAAGGAGGAGATATGGAACACATGTTCACCGTAATCTAGGCTTAATCGTTCGGCTATAATCAACCTATCATGTTAATAAAGCATTGTAATGAAAATGAAATAATATACATAATTGATAATGTATATCACATCCTTATGCAGTACGTTAATTCTCTGTGAAATTTTGCGATTAATTAAGGGACTAACATTTATTTAATCTAATGCAAGTTATATTCATATTTAGGCCTATATATTTTGTTAAAATTTGCTTTAGTTGTATAAAATTTGTTGCTACGTTAACTGTTTTATTAAACCGAAATATCTCTATCGTATTGATAACTTAATCATAGCGTTTGCTTGGCAACCTGTTGTGTTGGGTCTGTTAGACAAACACTAAGAAAGTTCCTTTCTCTCAGTAATTTCCCTTGTGTCTGGCAGACCTCATATTGGCTTCTCTGACTGATGTTCTTCCTTGACCTCCAAACTTCAAAAAACAACTGATGCTATGGTGACAACTGTGCACAACAAATGTTTTATACTCAGTGATATGTCGCATTGTTTAATACAACTTTTATATACATTTTTCTTATGGTTTCGACGGTAATTAACGGTACTGAAATTAAATACATTTTACAAATGAGTATTTCTAGAGAAAGCTAAAATTTAAGTCTCATTATTCACAATAAATAATTATGTCTTTTACTGTTACAATATGTAATGTAATCTGCAAGAGCACATTCCAAGTAAACACACACTTTGCAATTGGTATGACATTTCATATTAACATATTAATTTTTACACGAATCCAGCTTATTTTACATAATATCGTTTGAATATTAAAATATTGATCAATTAATATCTCTAGACATAATATATAAAAATATTAAATTAAAATAGCATCAAATATTAAACTAATAGAAACTATATTCAGCCGGCAAAGTAAGTTACATTGTATACCAAATTTCAACTCAAAATCTCATTCCATTTAGCAGTAATTAATTTTTTTAAGTAATTGCACGTCTAGTCTTTCTAGATGGTCGCGGATCCTACGCTGGATCAGACGCTCAAAAACCTTGGACGTCGCGGACAAGAGGCTGATGGGCCTGAGGTTTTCCACGCGAGAAGAGTTCTTTCCCGGCTTGGGTATCACAATGACGGTAGCCATTTTCCATTTCACCGGAAAATAGGCCAGTCTGAGGCATGAATTGAACAGGTCAGTGAGGAACTGGGTTCCTCGCTCCGGAAGGCGATGGAGGGCGGAATTCATGACTCCGTCCGGGCCAGGCGCCTTCCGGGGCTTGAGCTGAACAATCCTCTCAGAGACCTCTTCCGGGGAGATGGGCTCCGGCTGGACTGTGATATCGGCCGATAGAAAGCGCTCTACCTCGCGGCAGATTTGCTCAGTGAAAGCCGGGTTCTTAGATGGGTTGGGAGCGAACTGACGCTCTAAACTGTCAGCCAAGAACTCTGCCTTTTCGAGGGGGCGGCCAAGGGGTTGACCGCCGGGTCCGGCCAGTGCGGGGAGAGGCGCGCGTTTGCGCTGTCCCGTTAGGGCACTGGGAATCCGCCAGACATTACGGTCCTCGGCAGGGCCGTCCATCTGTGTCACAGCTAGCTCCCAGTTGCGTCTACGGAACGCCAGCATGTCGCGACGCAACTTGCCGGACGCTCTGTTGAACGCAGCCTTGTCAGCCGGGTCACGAGTCCTCTGCCAGCGTCTCCGGAGGCGATTCCTCTCGCAAGCGAGCTGAGACACCTCTTCGGGGATCCGCTGATAGTCGGGCGTGAGCCCCGGCTTCATCCGGGAGGACACGTCTACCGCCGAGACTACGGCTGTGTCGAATAAGGCAACTGCCTCGTCGACATGCTGGGTAGTGTCGAGCGGGATATGCTCTGGTAGGCGGCGACTGAACGCCGGGCGAAAGCGGTCCCACTCGATTACCCGCCGCTCGTCGCGGACGGTGGCGTGCTGGGTAGCTATATGCACACTGATAGGGCAGTGGTCCGAGGACAGTTCCGAAATGACGGAGACGTGGACCGGGCAATAAACGCCCCTGACCGCGGCAATGTCCAGTACGTCAGGGCAGGAGTTAGCCCTTGAGGGATAGTACGTAGGCCCGGTAGGACCCATGACTGTGACCCGAGCCGCATCAGCATACCTGCGTAAGCGGGTCACGTTTGCGTTCACCAAGCGGCTCCCCCAATCAGGGTGCTTACAGTTCAGGTCGCCCGCCAGGACTACCCTCCTGTGTGCTCCAAAGACGGCCTCCTGATCGTTCGACAGGAGCTCCGTTTGTGGAGGCTTGTAAGCGGAAACCACGAGTAGACCGCCGAGAGCACCATGGAGCTCGACCGCGGTGCACTCGAGGTTCCGCCGCTGAGGTAGGACAACGCGGTGATGGCGAAGACTCGCCTTCACCGCGATGGCTGTGCCCCCTCCTGCGCGACCCGACCGGTCGTCCCGGTGGCACACGTAGTTTGGTAGTCGGAAACGACGATGCGGGGTCAGGTGCGTCTCACCAAGAAGAAGCACGTCGGGCTTGTGACGGGCAACGAACTCTAAGAGCTCAGAATGCCGGGAAGCGAGGCCGTTGGCGTTCCACGCCACGAGCTCGAGGTCTCGCTTGAGGGATTGCCGTGGTTGCCCGTTCATAACAGACCTGTAACACGGCAGGCTTCTACCAAGAGGAGGAACTTGTCTTGGGGCGAGGCTGTTGCCAAGCGTTCCTTGATTTTTAGGAAAGTTTGGGCTACTTTCTGCAAGTCGTAGCTTGCCAGAAAGTCTGATACGACGGCGAGATCATCGGAAGATGAGGCCTGGGGAGAACGCTTGGCGGCAGCTGCATAGCTGCGGCGGGGCGAGACGGTGGAAGCTTTGGGGGCAGGTACTGGAGCGGGTGGCCGCTCTGGCTTTTGGTGGACGGGCTTGGGTCCAGTGGCAGGTGGTTTAGGCTGGCCCGTGTTCTTGGCCTGGGTCCTACCTTTCTTGCGTGTAGTGGGGAACTTCGCGTTCCGATTCCGGGGGCGCGGTAGTAGGTTTGGCCTGTAGAGCTTCGCTCGGGCTCACTGCACAGGGTTTCGGAACCGGAGCAGACCTCGGGGCTGGTCTCCGGACCACAGGTTCAGCGGCTTTGGCCGTCTTGACTGGTTTGGCAACAACATTGCAAGGCTTAGGCTGGACCGGTTTCTTGAGCTTGTCCAGCTGCTCGTTACATACTGGGCAGCGCCTGTTATTTGCAGCATGGGCGCCGCCACAGTTAATACAGTATCGGTGGTTGTCCGGGACAGCGCAGGCCTGCGTCAAGTGGTCATTTCCACAGCGGACGCAGGTCGGCGCGTTCCGACAACCGAAGCTGCTGTGGCCGAACCGCTGGCACCTGTGGCACTGAGAGATTCGCCCGGTCTGACGGCAGGGCTCTACGCTCACGCAGAGCCCGAAAAGCCGTTTCAAATCTAACAGGGCCTGGGAGGAGTCGCCCTTCTCTACCAGGAGTCTGATTAGGGGGAGGGGCCGACGCGAACCATAAGTAGTGTACAGCCGAGAGGCTCCCACAACCTTATAGCCCGCGTCGCGCAGTTCGTCTAGGACGACCTGCGGATCCGCCTGTATGTCCAGGCCCCGAAGGACGAGGGCTACAGGCTTGGTGCGGTTAAGCGTGTAGGTGTGGAACTGGAACGATTCACGTTCCAGCCACTGGACTACTCCGAAGTGCTCGGATGCACTGCGGCAGGTAACGCGCACAGTCTCACTCGCAAGGAGCTTGACCGATGCGTTATCCGCCAGCGCAACGACCTTACGGAGTCGGCGAACGAAGCCGATAACATCCCTGACGTTCGTGACGAACACCGGCGGGATCCTTCCTTCGGAGGTGCGACTAGGCGCAACCTCAGCGGAGGCTTGGAATGCCGCCGAGTCCGTAGCCGAACTCAAGGAGGTCAGGGAGGGAGACTTTCTCGGCTTGCCACCGTGCCCTACTACCACCCAGTCGGTGGAAGCCGAGGTCTCCATGGCTGGGGAGTCAGACTCCGGCAGAGGTTGAGGGCTGGTTGGCCTACTAGCGGCCGTGCAGCCGGAAGGTCCGGCCTTTGCGGGCTTGGTCGGCCCTAATAAGGACCGATTATTCTGACGAACTTGCGCGGGTTCAGCAGGGCTTCCCGCGCGAGTCGTAGGGTTCCCGACTGGCCCAAGTGGCCGGCCGGGGGGCTCGTTGCTGCCGCACAGTGCTACAGGGGCACTAACAGCTGGTCTACTGCCGACTAACTCGGCTCTTTGTCCAGCGGGTACCCGGGGGCCGAACTGTGACACCGTCACAGTGGCGGCGCAACCCGCATCTCTATTTGTTAGTTCTACTCTCGGACTCCCCGGGTTTCGCTGGACAGCGCTACCTAACTGACTTACCGGCACTGTGCGGCAGGTCCCAGTTGTGTGCTTCTTGACTTCGTCTTGCAGGCAAGGCGGCTGGTCAACGTCCATCGCTGCAGCTTGATGTTGGCGCTGGCGAGGAGGTGGTGTCTGGTCCGACGGCTTTTTCTTCACAGCCTCCGTCGATTGCTGTCCTGGCCTCTTCATAGCAGTAGTGTAGAGGTCGAGGCGATCCTCTTCTGCGTTGTACTGATAATGCGATCTCTTCGAATGCTGAGTGCAGAATGTGATTCTGTCACACTGACTGACAATGCCAGCCTCTGTTCCTTATATAGGTAGAGCACGTGTTCCAGAATAACTTTCCATCGGCGTGCCAGCATAATGCGTTTCTCGAGTACTCAGAACAATCTAGAAGGTACTTCAGTGTGATCACTACTCCTGCTCGACCAGAGTACCAACGGGTGGAAGGACACTCTCGACTTTTAGAGAGGGTTCCATCGTTACAATATTAAACGTGTAACTGACTAACACTCAAATAACATTTCAGACTTCAATTATTATCGGAATGAAATTGTATTGTTGACTTATGTTGCCTCTCGATCTCTGCCATACTATTGTACATTGCATTGCATTATGGATGCGGGGTGTCTTTGCACCCGTGGCTTGATTGCAGCATCTGGATCGTGTCCAATGGCTGCCAGAAGTAAACATAGTGCTGGTACAATGTCGACTGGTTACCTAAAGCTGGAAAAGGAAACCGCCAACCAGTTAACTGAGAAGGCGGGGGAGTATAACTTTTATTTGTTTAATGCACTGCCGCTGGTACCGATTCGAGCAACAGATGTTGCCCGTTTCAAGTCCAGTCAGCAGACGCCCTGAGGGCGTCGGTCGCTCCCCGCGAGGCGGAGAGCCTCCGTGCCAGTGATTGATGACAGCGACAAGCAGCCGGCTCAGCGTGCTAGGAGGTGGACAGGAAGGAGAGAAGGACAGTTTGGTGAAATACTCTGGTCTAGGACTGATGATTACTTGTTTTTGTTTAATTTAAAGAGGATGGCGTTATGGCGGGTCATCAAGAAGCGCCCGAGGGCGTTTGACCCGAATGGGCGGTGGTGGTTCTGGTGCACTGATGGTTCGTAGGTACGGGAAGGTGGAGGTCGAGGCTTTAGCAAAGAGAGTTAGAGCCAGCGACCGGACAAAGGAAGTCAAGGTAGGAACACGGAGACCCCTTCGAATCACGTCGTTCCTTACAAACCAAGGGGACCCCGTCAAGGATCGGAGTGTTCGGGACTGGAAAGCTTCCAGCCTACATCTGTTGGTGGTGGATAAAATAGACCACCAGGCAGGTGCCGCATAGGTCAATACAGACCTGAGAAATAGTAGATAGATGGTAAGTTTCGTGCGCATGGCCAGGCGGCTGCGACACGAGAGGAAAGGAGATAATTTGGCTAGGACGCCGCGAGCCTTGGCAAGGGTTTCCGTCACGTGGGCGTTGAAGCAAAGGCGACGATCTAGCCGAACGCCTAAATACTTCACCGATTCTTTGTAGGCGATGGGTCTCCCTGCTAGGGAGAGGGGCTGGCATCGGGAGATGGACTTACGGGTGAAGCAGATCGCCTCGGATTTCTCCGTGTTGATCGTCACCCGCCATTTCCGTAGCCAGTCCGGAAGCTGGTTCAACTGACGCTGCAGCTTTGTACTCGCAAATCGCGGGGACAGGGAGCTGCAGTGATACAAAGCATCGTCAGCGAACAAAGACAACGTGACTCCGGGCAAGATAGGCAGGTCGTTCGTGTACACAAGGTACAGAACGGGGCCGAGGACAGATCCCTGAGGTACGCCGGCGGCGACGGGTCGAACTGTAGAACAGGACCCGTCGACGCTCACCCTGAAGGTTCGGTCGCTGAGATACGACCGGAGGAAAAACACTATGGTCGATGGTAGAGGGGAATTGGCAAGTTTGAAGAGAAGACCTTCGTGCCAGACTTTATCGAAGGCCTTGCTCACGTCCAACAGTACGGCGGCCGTAGCCGCTCGCCTGTTGGTGGCGTCTGACAAGTGCGTAACAACGCGGACCAATTGAAGCGTGGTCGAGTGCTCTCTGCGAAACCCGAACTGTTCGCTGCGGATGAAACCATCTAGCAGCGGCGAGATGCGAGCCAGCAGGAGACGCTCGAACACCTTCAAAATGACTGGCAAGAGAGAGATTGGACGATAGCTTTCAGGAAGCATGCGCGGCTTGCGAGGCTTCGGAATCATTACGATGTTGGCAGATTTCCACAGGCGGGGAAAGTACTGTAGCCGGAGACAGGAGTTAAACAGCTCAAGAACGAGGTCAACGCCTGAGGCCGGGAGATTTTGTAGAGCAGCGGCCCCGATCCGGTCAGGACCGGGGGCGCGACGGCGATTTAGTCGGCAGATAGATGAAACTAGTTCATCCCTGTCGAACGGGAGGGCTGGGATTTCGGGAGGGCGTGAAAAATGTCCAGATAGGAAGTCACGGACTTCTGCCGAGTGGGCAGCGTCCGAGACGCCTTGGTGAACAGTAAATTGCACCGCCATGCAGTCGGCGAAGACCTCGGCCTTGCCTTCCGATGAAGATACAACCCCGTTCGGAGTTTCAAGTGGGTTGCGAGTTCTCTTCTCGCGGGTCAGTCTACTCGCCGCTCTCCAGACGGAGGCGTGGTCGACTTCAAGAGACTCAAGGTATGAGTCCCATCGATCAGAGTTTACGTCCCGCAGTAGCTGCTGGACGTAAAGAGACTGGGCCTGAAAGCGCCTTTTGACGCCGGGATCACGGGTTCTTTGCCATCTGCGGCGGAGATTGCGCCGTAGCCAGATGGCGTTGAGTACTTCCGCAGGTAAGGCCGATTTACGATGATTCACCTCGAGAGTATATGTGTGTCGATCCATGACACCTTGGACCAACTCCTGAAGATGAGTGGCTCGGAGATCCAAATCGTCACAAGTGACGATCGGGTCCGCGGGGAGTGATGGTAACCGCCGTGAGAGCTCATCATGGTAGGAGCGCCAGTTGACTCTCCTAACAATCTGAGCGGGAGGTCGGGGTGAGGCCGACAGCTCACGGGCAGTTATAAAAAGGGGATTGTGATCGGATGAGAGATCCGACACTGACGAGACCTGGATGTGATGGGTCACGTCCTTGGCTATGACAATGTCAAGGACGTCCGGTCGATGACCGGAAAAGGGGAAGTGAGTAGGGTCTTCTGGGCCGATGACTTGAAGTACCGGGTCGTCGGAGACGAACCGATACAGAGATTTTCCGTAGGCGTTGGCTACTCTGCTGTTCCAGGAGGGATGCTTGGCATTTAAGTCGCCGGCTACAATGGTTGGTAGGGGATGATCGAGGAGAGCGTCCCACTCCTAGGGCGGTGGAGGTAGCCGCAGGCCGGGCCGGAGATACGCCGCAACAACGCGCAACTCCGATCCGCCAGCGTCTATCGCCACCGCACAACCTTCAACAAGAGATGTATCTAAAGGGGGTAGTGGCCTGTGGGATATCCGCCTGTGGACTAAGACGGCTGTCCCCCCCGAGGGGCGACTGCCAGGCCGTTGGGGACGATCCTGACGAAAACAGATGTAAGATGGCAGGTTGAAGGTATGGTAGCGAGCCAGATGAGTCTCGCAAAGGAGGACGACATCAGCGTCGTACTCCGTTACGAAAGTCATCAGTTCAGATCGTCGAGGGACTACCCCATGGGCATTCCACGCAACGATCCTAAGACTCCTAGCCATTCAAAGGAAGAAGAGGAAAGAGGGTAGACAGTGATTGAAACACCAGGGCGAGAACCGTGGTTGTATCTGGAGCAGACCTGATGTTGTGTACCAAAGTTTCAGCCCAGGCAGTCAGGGGGTCCACCGGGGCCCGGGAAGATTCCCGAGATTTCGGAAGACGGACCTGGCTGGCCTCGGCCGGTGTTGCAGATGGCGCAGGGCTCGGGGACGGACGTGAGGTCTGCTCAGTTGGGAGCTTAGGTTGATGGCTGGGGGCGGGCGGGGCCCGCTGAGGTTTTACAGGCAAGTCCTGTGGAACTTGTCGCTGACGGCGACGAGTGCGCTTCGGTATGGAGCTCCGAGGAGCGGAAGGCGGGACTGATGTAGCGGCCACAGCCGCGTATGAAGGGCCGGGCACTCCGGCAGGCGCCGGGAGAGAGGGGACTGCAGACGGCGCCGAAACGTCGACTGCAGGCGGAACTGGGGCCCTGGGAGCAGCCGGAACTGCTGCCGGGGCCTGAGACGATGCTCCGGAGAGAGGTGGGAAGGCCTCTCTGCGGTTAGGGAGGGGACCTGCAACACGGCCTGCCTGCGCGCCAGGGCGAGCAGGAGTCCGCTGCAGCTTCATGGCAGATATAAAGTCTCTACATCCTCTATAGCTAGCCGGATGGTCCCCGCCGCAGTTGCAGCAAATGGCAGTGAACCCCGTCTTGGGCTTATCACACCCACGATGGGGCTCAGTACACCGCACGCAACGCGGGGGGTGATTACAGAACAAGCTGGAGTGGCCAAACCTCTGACAGTTAAAACACTGCGAGGGGCCTGGCCGCGGGTCAAAAGTACAAACTTGCACCCTAAGGTGCAGGAAGTTGTGGAGGCCATAGACCTCCTCGAACTGGCCTACTTTGTGTAGTTTCACTAGAAAACTATTCACAGGACGGCGATCTTCCCCCTTGCCAGCATGCAGTACACTTACCGCCGTCGGCGAATAGCCTAAAGCGACAAGCTCCTGCCTGATGGTATCGGGGGCGGTCCAGGAATGAAGTCCGGAAAGAACAACTTTAATTTCGCGCTCTGAAGGAAGCGCGAAAGTATGGAAGGAGATCTTCCGATCGGTAAGAAACTGTTGGACCGATCGGAAGTCCGGGACTGTTGTGGCCGCAATTCGAAGCGAGGAGCCTTGGCACCTGGCCTCGAGTTTGGCCGAAGGGAGCAGATTCTGCAGGGAACGGAGAATTTCCCTGTAGTTACGATTGTCTGGAATAACAATCGGCGGAATTTTAGGTTTGGGGACAGATTTGGAGTGTTGCTGAGTAGGTTGGCTGGCGCTGTTACCGGGACTAGATACCCGATGCGTAGCAGCGGCCGGTGGCGGGCTGGCGACTAATTTTCGCTTGCGTTTGGCAGACTTGCCCTCCACAAGCGAAAATTCACCGTCCCCCGTCCCCACACTACACATCGACGCACAATCACTTTCACTATCACTAATTGTATGGGACGGCAGCGGGGTAGAATGAGGACCAGACCGCAGGTTTCCATTAAGGTTACCAGCGGTGCCGGCAAAGGAACGGGAGTTGCGTTCGACGCCATCTCGGGATGAGCCGAAATGAACGTCGAAGACGCAAAAAAGGGCTAGGAAAGAGTGACTTTCACCAGCACTGAATCACTACACTGACAGACAAAGAACACGAACACCAGACGCGCACTGCACACGAGTCACAAAAACACACGCGCACGACACAATACACTGGTAATTTATAGCACAATGATGATGATGAACACAGATGATGATATGGTGAAGAAATCACTTTGATAGATGTATAAATAACGGTGAAATTCACAAGCAAAAATTGCCATAAAAAGTGACGCAGCCTACCCTGGCAACAGCTCTAGGTAGACTTCCATACTATTGTAATTACTTAATTAGGTTTCTCTTTAAGCTTATAATACCATGACCAGATCACAAGTTGGGTCAATTCTGTGTTGTTATCAAACCAGTCGTATCTGTAAGACACAATAATGTAAGTACTACTACACACTGAAAACCCTATTAGTCTACACCTTTCGAACATCAGTAATCTATACACACAAGCCGGATACTTTGTTAACGTGTTTAGTATCTGTGCTGAAGCTAACTCAGTTTATTGCCGTATACCTATTTCAGTTTTAATTTACAGCATCATCTTATCTAACTTTCTACAAATTGATTTTACAAACGTCTTATAGAATCTTATATAGAGAGATTCAAAATTGCATGGAGATCTCTCGGGACCTGATTTTATGGCTAAAAGTAAGAAAAAGTTCATATAAACATAGGTCCGAAAAAGGTTTGTTAGCGAGTTACGGCTCGCGAACCAGTTCGCCCTGATTTCTGCTCCCACGGTAAAATGACACCATACTAAAATTCTTGGGGTACAAAGTGAAGGCTAAATTTAGTGGTTTCTTATGGTTTTTGATCTGAAAAATGAATAAAAGTGGTCCCAGAGTTCTATCTCAATTAGTTTCTAAGAAAAACTGTGTTAAACACAAAACATTGGAGTCGAAAAACAAACTTTTTTTTAGATTTGGAATAAAATAACTTTGTTATTTTGCCAATAAACAAATAACACTTCTAATTAACATTGTAGATAATTTAATTATGAGAAAACTGATGTGTATAATCTTTATTACAAATTAGTACACATTTGACAAATGTGACTTCAATTAAAAACAGAGCAAACCAAAATTCGCCAGAAAAGTGTTACAATTTACAAGAAATGGCACTGTAAACTTTTGAAACACCCACACTAGGGCAGACGAAAATCGACATGAGACTACTGCAAGACATAACCAACTTACATGCAGGATTTTTCATTTAATGTGTGGTGCGATGTTCTTGGTGATAATCTCTTGGCCCATCTTTCTTAGCACCAAGGCTTAATGGAATACAAAATTTTTGCACATTTTTTTCAAACGAATATGATGGAACTCTAGGAAGATATTCCACTTACAGATAGAGTGCAGATGTGGTTTTTGAATGACTGAGCATCTGTTCACTACTGTCGTAATTTGATGAATCATTTTAATAATACATTCGGTAAGCGATGGATTGTTCGAAACGGACCAGTAAAATGGCCACCTCGATCTCCTGATCTCACGCCAGCAGACTTTTTCCTTTGGGGTTGGATGAAATCGTTAGTTTATTTCTCTCGTATTGGCACACAAGAAGAATTGAGACATTGCACATTAGAATCTGCAGCTACTGTTAAGAATAATAATGATGGTATAAGACGTTCCCAGCTGGCATGCATTCGCCGAGCTGAATTCTGCGTTCAACAAAATGGCCACATTGAACAACTGCTTTGAACGAAAGTTTGCAGCTTTATCAATTTAACAATTTTGATATTTAATCATCTAAAGGAAAAATTCAATGATATAAGTTTTTAATTTAATTATAATTTCATTTGTTGTGAAAACGTTAACGAAAACATTTCTTCTGTTTAAAATTGTAACACTTTTATAGCCCATTTTGGTCTATTTTGTTTTTAATTAACGTGGAATTTTTAAATTTGTATTTACTTTTATTAGACTTTATGCACATCACTTTTCTCTTAATAAAATTCTCTACAAAGTTACTTAAAATGTTTATTTGTTTATTGGCGAATGAAAGAATTTATTTTATCCGAAATCTGAAAAAGTGTGTTTTTTGACTCCAATGTTTTGTGTTTAACACAGATTTAATTAGAAACCAATTGATATAGAGCTCTGGGACCTCTTATATTCAGTTTTTCAGATCAAGATCCATAAGAAACAACTAAATTTAGCCTTCACTTTATACCCCAATAATTTTAGTGTGACGTCATTTTACCGTGGGAGCAGAAATCAGGGCGACCTGGTTCACGAGACGTAACTCGCTAACGAACCATTTTCGGACCTATGTTTATGCAAACGTTTTTCTTATTTTTAGCTATAGAATCAGTATGCGAGAGGTTTCCGTGAAATTTTGAATCACTGTGTATAATACGTACATATAATAGGCCTACATAATAACACTTTCCTCGTTTTTCAGCATTTTCTTTTATTAGCCAAACATGTAGTATATATTACGTTAAAATTATAACAATATATTAACACTTTTAAATATTATATTATATTAGAAGTGTTGTTTTTAGAAACATTAGGCACATTTTAATAATCTGTTTACACATTTTGAACGCTTTCAATTATTATCATACAGCAGACTGTTCAGTTCAGAATATATACATTTGTAAGCAGCTATATTTATTCTTAGATTTATTAAATTTGTAAGTAGCATAGAGCATTTGAAACTTAGATCCCGTCCTCAGTAATTGCAGGTTGATCTATACTAATCTGTATCGCATAAATATTTAATATGATTCCTCCAAGTGTTCAATGGAAACATCATTCTTTAAAACATCCTCAACATCCGTATCTGTTCACTTACTATTAGTTAACACACAGTCGTTAAATTTTTTAGCACATTAAATATTTACGATTTACACCACTAAGAAACAAAACATGGACATTAGTTATTGCTTATTGATATATTGCGTAATTCATCAGATTTAGTCTGTTCACAACGAGGTAAAAAATAAAAATGAATAACTCGTACCACAAGAAAAAACCTTTATTATTTAAACGTTACTAAAAAGTATTACTATTACTTTACTTGATAATAAATTGATACATTTTAAAATAAATATACTAATTTTTTAGCATGTTTTCTTAATGTAAATTGCTGCCATAAACTTGTAGAATTTGTAAGATCCTCAGGAACGTTTACATTACCATCTCGTAGTTTAACGTGCAAGATATGAATGTAACAAATGAATTGGTCTCCACTTTATAAAAAACTGTACTACATGGCATAACGCTTACATAATACGCTTGGCATAATACTTAAAAACCCATTACAGTACAGATCAATTTCTTACTTATGCTAAAAATAAGTTTTGTGTAGAATTTAATTTGTGGTAAGAATAATCATTTAAAGTATACAATAGTATTAACATTGATTTGTCACACCAGACCTATGTATTAACTTAACAGAACGGATACCACACATTTTTGGCGCAACAGTAATTTACTTACAATAAGAAATTTAAAATTACCTTTATCACTGTATCACTATGAAACCTGTCGGAAAGTGAAACAAGTACCCAAAAGTTATACGATATATGTAAAATTGATATTAGTAAAATGACAGTGTAAATTCGCTAAGTTTATATTGTACCTCATGACGGCTAAAAATGTTTTGCAGTCAAATATTGCTTTGAAATTTATAGGATGGCAAAGTGATGAAAATGTCCGTAGTGATGGAAATAAAATAGTGTTTATAGTGTTCGTTTCGTTAAAAAAAAGTATGTAATAAAGTTTTGATTTAATTTTGTAACACATTTGGTGACTTACTGTTTAATAATTATATTAACTTACTATTTCTGTAAATTCGATAAATTTATATTATCAAATTACAGTAACCTAACTCCATTTGAAAACACACAACTGACAAGTTAGAATGTATCCTGACAATAAGCTAAGTTAAAATATTTATCGTCCAAGACAAGTTAAAGTAAAAATTATTTTAATTTCCTGAATACCTTCAAGTATTTTTAATATAGTATAATAATTGAGTTTCTGACTTGTAGAAATTATCCTCTTTGAGGATAACCTAACACTTAATTTACAGCAAAATTTCAATAATGACATTTGATACAAGAAACGCAGAAAACTTGATGCTTACCATACCTGAGGAAAACGGGAGACTATGAGATAGCTATAGAAAGTAATGTGTCTGATTAAAAACATATAACCAGCAAAACTTATTCGAATTGTACAAAAAGTATACAACATAACTGATTCGTAAAATACACAATCAGTTAAGTCAGTAAAATTTTGTGATAATGTATTATTGACATATTTTAAAAATTTTATAATTGTATAGTTATATTTAACAATATTAAAATGTTTTAATTTTTTATTAGTAATTTAATAGTAATCGGTTTTCATTTTTATTTAAACTTATATTTGAATTGCTGGAATATTTTATACAATCAGGTGTTTAGAGGGTTCACTTAAAAATTTATTTTCGATTAAATTTAATTATTACCATAATTAGTAATATTTAAAATTTTAAATAAAAAATTTTGTTCAAGTTTTACTTGAAAATATGTTTTCAGAATGTTATAATTTACCTAACTTGTCAAAATATCTAAATATTTTTGTAACACGTATAAAATTATATTGAAACAGACTACTTACAATGAGAGGCTCGCCAGTAGTGTCCTGCGCCTCTGTGCAGAACTTCAGTTGACGTCCCTCCCGCAATAAAAATCATTATATACACATTGACATTTTGTACTTTGCATAGATATCATATAAATAAGTAACAGATAAACTTACAGGTATATAAAATAGGATATTTATGAACATTATTTGGTGAAGAAATAGGTAAGTAAATATTGAAAAGAAAGAAAATCATTTAGCGAATTTAACTGGTCTACCATTCATTAATTAAAACTCTCGAATGATATCGTGTATGTCAAGTTGATCCAAAATATCTGACTTTATTTCTATAATGGCAAGATTTGAAAGTCTGTCTTGTACCATTGTGGAGCGCAAATAGTTTTTAATAATTTTAAGTTTAGAAAAGGCTTGTTCCATACATCCTACACATAACGGTAATGACAAAAGAATCCGGACAGCAATTATAAAGTTTGGATAAAGCACCGACAAGATTAATACAGTTAACTTAATAAATAAAAATACTTATTCAAATAATTCCTCCTCGCGTGAAAT
Source organism: Magicicada septendecula (assembly GCA_034769895.1). Taxonomy (NCBI): domain Eukaryota; kingdom Metazoa; phylum Arthropoda; class Insecta; order Hemiptera; family Cicadidae; genus Magicicada; species Magicicada septendecula. Next base: position 625,923,765 of record CM068368.1, read on the forward strand.
TTTTGGCGCCTTTAATATCATGGCGCCTGTGTGCACAGCACACTTTGTACACTGTGTCAGTGTGGATCCACTGCTTAATCAACTGCTTACAATATGTGGATTAAGGAAATAATTCAAAAAAAAATTAACAAATAAATTAACGACTTACTTCAAACAAAGTTATAATTAAAAATTAAAAACAATATTTTCAGCATTTAACAAACCTAACAGTTTATTCATCTTTCTGCTTTCTAGGAGAGAGTGAGAGAATGAGAAAAAGAAAGAGAGAGAGAGGGAGAGAGAGAGAGAGAGAGAGAGAGAGAGAGAGAGAGAGAGAGAGAGAGAGAGAGAGAGAGAGAGAGAGAGAGAGAGAGAGAGAGAGAGAGAGTGAGTGAGAGAGAGAAAGACTGTGTGCGTGCGTGTGTAACCTGTAGGTAGGCAGGAGATCTTAGAATGTAATCTAGATACTCTGAGACACGTCTCAGTAAAATAAAATCTACATTACATTAGTTCAGTAAATCTACCCTACTAGATACATTTGGTTGACACTTACCAATAGAGACAGAAGCCTGTCATTATGTGATACTGTTCCGACTACCACGGCATGAGCTGATGGGACTTGTTCAGTATAGTAGTGGTATTGACGTAGATACCGATATACATCTTTATATAAAGTAAACCTTCACGGTAAACCTTTATGCTATGCCTATATAAAGTAAGCCAAATATCGTCCACATTATTCTGCAAATTTTGCTCATCTTCTAAAAAGACAAAGGCTTTTAATAAATTATGTTTTTTATTTAAAATCTTAAATACCCTACATTACAACCATTATTGCAAGTAGTCAATGAATTACTATCTGCTGATTCGGTTTCATTCATTAGGCTTGGTGCAGTCTGCGATTCTGCAGTCTCGCAGCGTCTATCTGACTTTCCGTCTTCATGCACCTTTAAGAAACGTGGTAAATAGAATATTTTGTATTTTCATACATAGGCACATACACACCTACACTCATATTTTTTGTCTAATCTTATAGTTTCTTCCTTTACTACGATTTTTACTGAATCGTTTTTATAAGATTAACATTAATGTAAAATTAATTATACTGTACAATCTGTCATGTAATCTTCGTGTCGTATATATTAAATTTTGATTAATGTAATTAATAAGTTTAATCTCCTTTTATACGTTAGAGCAAACGAAATAGAATGTCCAAGCTGATTGTAGTTGATGAATTGGCGATTGCAAACGACCGAATTTTACAAGTTCTTGGTAGTTTGAAGCTGATGAAAAATAAAATAAATTCATATAGACACTGTCACGCGTGCAGGATAATATTTATTCAAGAACTCAAAAGTTTTCTTTATATAACATTGAGGCAAACCAAGTTTACCTACTGAACAATTCATTATTTTTAGCCAAACTTTCACACGTAGGAAACGTTTACGTAACCATGGATGTGATGGATTACTGTACTGACACTATTACTTTTAAGCAATCTTATTTCGTTAACTGTGGGAGCTAAATATAAAAATTATGTTCTTATACACATTACATTACAGAACAGCATAAACATGTAATTAAAAAAGAAAATTAGTAACTGATTTTCTGTCATTGATCTTACTTACACCGACTTTTATATCTCTCAGAAAGATGAATCAGTATACGTTTTTCATTTGATGTTTTCAATGCATATAATATACGAAAAATTGATGATCAGACTTATCGATACAAAATTTAGTGGGAAGTAATTTTGTAAATTTAGCTGAATACTCTCTTTTGTGAATGCAAATGCAATATATTATTAATTTTGGTTTGTCACCCAGTCGCAAATATACGGATTGTAAAGGTATAATTTGAACGTACGTTGTCGACAACTTTTTAAATTTGTTGAGAGGTGGAAAAATGTACTGATGTACATAGAGACAAGCGTATTTTCTTGAATATGCTAATACGTTACCAACTCATAGTTTCCTAGTAGCGATTTTTCGACGAGTCACTCAGAGTCCAGATTATACAATATAGGATGTGAAATACATCCTTGGGAGAGACTCTCCAAATATTCGTACAGTTGGTTTCGCCTTTCTCATATCATTTTCACTAAGGTCCCAATTAAAATTAAGAGTGTTTTTGGCGTTATTCCATAAGTGGCAACGGCATTAGGTAATTCGGCCGCTTGTTTAGTGAGACTGACTTCTTTTAGTAGTCAATAAATCAGACATACCTTAAGATTATATATTATACAACTATTAAGTTAGAATTAACGCAGTTACGTAGGTTTGCTTTGTTTAAGGTAACACATACAGCTTTGCACTAATGGGTTTGTAGCGATACAAATGCAGGAAATATTAGCTTTTGTAACGTACGTAAACAGCAACATACGTTTTCAATATTCCATGTTCTATAACGTACATTTTTACCTGTCCAAAATCATTTCATAATGTTTGTGTGGTTGTCTGTTAACGTATCGAGACATAACTGAGAGGAGACAATGAATTTTAGTAAAACATTATACCCACCGTAGGTTAGGATTTTAAGTTATTGCACACTCGTAAGCAAGCATTGCAGTACCACTAAGAGGGATTTTTAAAAGGTTTTTCGTTGTCTACGTTACCAACGATTGCCATAAAACTGATAGTAATACTTATGTTTATGAGATTTTGTTTTGGAACGTAATATAGTTTTTATGTCTGATTTGCGGATAAAAGTAAATATCACAAACATTTGAGGAACCATCGGAATCACATCGACGTTATGGAAATTCACTATACCTCCCAGTAATTATTTATATTTGGTAGTGTTAGTTTAAGTACTTAGGCTTCTTTGTAACAGTTCCTTTTGTTTGGAGGTAACAAAAACTTTTTTAAAGAAATGACAATAATTTTTTGCACAAAACCTGGTGTAAAACATGCCTTAGAAACATGATGTTGTTATGAGGAAATATATTGCCATTAATGAGGAACGGTTCTGACTGCCAGTATAAATTGTGAAACTAAAAGTACATAAAACGTTACTTATCAGGTCAAATGAAAAGAACTCTTTAACATTATTATATGATACTTTCAATTATATTTCTGAGGAAAATTTACCGTTCCCTGTCAACAGCGACAAAGTCTGACCACGTACCGTGACAATGACATTCGTTCCTAGATTGCTCACGACTCTATGTGACACCAGCGTCTGTGCGTCTTGTTGCTGTCAAATGCAGGCTGACGTGTTTGGTATTCAGCGTGCATGCCAATACATTTTGATGCTCGAGTTGCTAGTCTTCAGATCAAGCTAATTCCAGTTAATTTTTGAAAGTCGCGGTTTTATCATTTTCCTTGAATTTTAGAACAACGGTAATAGCCTTTGATTTTTCAGAAATTTATAATTTATTTTGCAATAGAAAAATTTATTTGAATATAGAGGTTGGAAAACAAGGAGGCTAATACTGGTTGGTTGTAGAGGACGGGATTGTTTCAAAGTAGATACAAACAATTAATTTTCAAGAACCCAATGGTAATCATCAGATACTGCTAAGTTGGAAATCGCAGACGACAAGAATTAAAATAAACGTAATACATGTGGAAACAAATCTTCTTAATTCTATAAACGACAGATGTGAAAAGGCTCCTGTATCATCATGTAGAAAGTAAATTTGTACATTGACGACCACAAATTTTTTAGTTGTAACGTTGTTCAGTAAATTCTAGCAATGGTAGTCGTCCGCTAAGGATTGTGAACTGGTGGCTGGAGAGATATTCAAGACTGCCAACACGGAAACATTTACCGGCAGCAGGTACGGTATTATATAATTATTGGAATTATAGAATTATGTTTTTGTTACACTAACAAATAGGCTTTAATTTTTCAGAAAATTTTCACTCATGTGTGTAATATTTCAGAAGTATCTACGAAGAAAATGAATGATTTCTTCTTAAGTGAATCCTATATTACGTGATTAAGAAAATAAATTATATTAATGTTTTAATTTATTTTTATATCTATTATTTTGTAAATTATTATTTTCAGTTAACTGTTTACTGATATTCATTTAATTAAAAATAATAACACTAGGACTTCGTAATTTTAGATTTCTTGGATCTTAAACTACTAATTTCTTGTATTATGAAAAACCTGGTACTTGGTATTATGTTTGTCATAATAGCCTGAGGATTATGGCTTTGTTGATGTTAATAGGTCTTCTTACAAGAACATTACCTTTTTAAATTTAAGGGAGGTGTCTGCTTAACTGTAAATTTTCCCTTCAGTGAGTCTGTGTAAAGGATTCCGCATACTTGACCTGCTCCGACCAGCACCAACCTAAACCTTTCGGGTAGGTGGGAGATGTCAGTCTACCTGAAGTAGCAATTCAGTTTAGTTTGTTTCAAATCATAGAGGAATTGCGTACCTCTGACGAGGAAGTATTTGTTGTTGCGTCATTGTTGTGCGAAGAGGAAGATGGAGAGGACAGAACAAAGACGACAAGGTTATAGATTAATTTTATTAACCAGAAGAGGGCGTTTCTTGGTAAGTTTAACCACTTGTTTCCCTATCAGGAGAAGGATCCGAAAAAGTTCTTTCACTATTTTTGGATGTCAAGATTTAAATTCCAAGAGCTGTTTGACAAAATTCGTTCCGAGATACTCTACCAAAACACGAAGTTTTATAAGGCAGAGTTACCTGAAGAGAGGCTCGCAGTTTGTTTGAGGTAAGTGGACTGCCTAGCATAAAGGCTAAAACGAAAGTATACTAATACAAATTTGTATTATGTCTATGAGTTTCATTTTGTGGTATTTTAGCCATGTCATGAGTCTTATAACTCTCCTCGTCACAGAATATCTCGAAAACGAGGAACCAAGAACTGCCGAGACGTGGCGAACTGAAACGAAGGTTGGGCAATCGGCTGGAAACTGCTAATTGCTGCCGACCCTCACACCGTCATGGCACACTACAACTTCACGGCATTAACAGTCTTGCCCTTAAAGGCCCGCGCAGACAACGCCGGCACGGACAACCACAGGACTCGCCTCCATTTGCCGGTCATAAAGGCTTCCATGTTTTCAAATATAAGCGAGCACACTAGAACAGAACCGTCACGGATCTGCAACCAACAGCGACCGCCAGTGCAGGTCGTGACGGTCAGAGTACAATCTTGACCTGCACTGACGGTTGCTTGTTAGTGTCATGACGGTGTAGTGTGCGCTGGGGGTCGGCAGAAACCAGCAGTTTCCAGCCGATTGCCCAACCTTCGTTTCAGTTTGCCACGTCTCGGAAGTTCTCGGTTCCTTGTTTCCGAGATATTCTGTGACGAGGAGAGTTATAAAACTCATGCCATGGCTAAAATACATCAAAATGAAACACAGACATAATCAATTTTTGTATTACAGTAGTATACTTTCGTTTTAGCCTTATGCTAGTCACTGTATTTACCTCAAACTACAACGCTCTCTTCAGGTGACACTGCCTTATGAAACTTCGTGGTGTGATAGAGTATGTCGGAACGATTTATGTCAAAGGGCTCGTAGAATTTAAATCTTGACATCTGAAAATGCTTAAAGAACATTAACGGATCCTACTCCAGATCGTGAAACAGGTGGTGAAACTTGGCAAGAAACGCACTCTTCTGATTAATAGAATGGATCTAAAGCTTGCTACTTCAGGTAGACTGACATCTCCCACCTACCCAAAAGGTTTAGGTTGATGCTGGTCGGTGCAGAACATGCGTGCGAAGGTCCGTGCCGGTGGCTGCGGTGCTGGTCCGTGCCGGTGTAGTGTGCGCGAACTTTTGGCGTTAGATTTTTAGGTTCGGGGGAGCAGGAATAGTTTTGCTCAGGACTCCAAAATAGCTAGCAGCTGGCAAAATACATTTGCAAGTAACATGTACACAATATTATAATGATAAATTAATGTTCACTGATACAGCATTATCTTATACGCATAAGATCTTAGACGCATTTGCTTATCTTTTGCGTTTTAAGTGTAGAGTAGTAGACGGAAATATAAAAATGACCATACTAAGTAATATAACTGATATTAATGTATTATGTTGCTGCAGAAAGAGGTGTAGAGAGAACTGTGTTTACAAAGCATGTGATACACAAAGTGTGTACCTAGGTAACAACATTAAACACAACGACCCGTTTCGTATAATCTGATAAATCAGTAACGACTACATAATCAGGATTAAGCAATTCACATTATCAGATCGAGGGTAGTATTATGAACGACAAACATCATTATAAATCAGCGACATGGTAATAATTGAATTTTGTGTAGTCCGAACACATATCAGCACAGTAAACCCAGCCGATATACAGGTGACTTAAACACCAATATTTGGTAAGTATTAGGCGTTAATTTATATATTATTATATTTATGTATTATTATAATACATATGGAGTGAATAATTATAATCTTACTGAAGTAACTAAATGCGCGTGAAAAAGGTAAAGCGAGGGGTTGAGAGAGAGAGAGAGAGAGAGAGAGAGAGAGAGAGAGAGAGAGAGAGAGAGAGAGAGAGAGAGAGAGAGAGAGAGAGAGAGGAGGTGGGAGAGAAAGAGTTGACGTTGGAGGGAAAGTATAATTATAAATATTTACGCACTTGCAAATATTTTACAAATCATTGATCAAGAATGTGGATGGATTGCAATATTTGTCTATGTTGTAGTTGTACTAACAAATGATTATACTTCCTACCCTGCCCTGCTTCCTGTTTTCACTTTATTCTGTCACGTCACAAATTTGATTTGATTCTACTTGTGAACTACCTATATCTAAATTGAACTATATTGTTATCTAAACTTTGTTCGATCCCTTGTGCTCGATGGACAATAACATTCGTAAAGTCCTACTGTCTTGCAAATGATTTTGTAATTATCATTAAGGTGATTATATAAAAATTTGCTATAATTGTAGCGTATAAAACGGGCGATGAATACTGTTTTTCTGTGCCACAGGCAAAACTCTGTACGTCAGATTAAAAACGTTTGTCGCTGTCACAGCTTTTGCAGAAACAAAGCACAATGGTAGTCACATGTAAATATAAAATGAGGCGCTACCCTGCCAACGCTCTGTCGACATAATATAATAATTTCAGCATTTTGAGTGTAAGCCTACATACATAAAGTTGACTGGAATAGGGGAATTAGAGTGAGCTATCGATACCTCACACGCATCATTAAACCGTATGTCAACTGAAACATTTACGTAAATGTATTAATTATAATAACAATAAATATACGCATATAACAAGTTTCCGACGAAATGTAAGAAAATTCATGACGATAATTAATACCAATATTTAATACTTGCATTTTATTAAACGTGGAATGCGTATTTTTAAATTTGAAACTGTAGTTTTGGGTTACCTTTCCTGTCGATGATCAGTTTTAATATTTTAAAAAGCAATTTTTCAGAAGTCTAAGAACAGCTGCAGCACAGTTTAGAATCATTTCAGAGTTTTTCCTTCAGCAACAGAGGGATGCCACAGAAGTTTAAACAGAAGTTTAATGTCAGTTATCATGGTTTCTGCATAACGAATTATAACAGAAAATAAATCTTAGTGTATAAAAAACCTTTTTAATAATTTAAACAATTTTTTACACATAATTTATATAGCATTTGTAGAAATAGTAAGCCTGCATTATGTTTGTGCAATCTCCTTACACTCTGTAGAGATATAGTAAATAAAATATTTGAGACAATTTTAAAATATTCCAAAAAATTAACAACGTTTACATTAATGAAATATTTTGTTCTTTATACGATTATGAAAAATGCAAGAGATAGTACGAGGACAATAATGTGTGTAAAAAGTAAATGAGGAAGGTACGAAATTCGCAATGGCAATATAATAACCAAAAGCCTGCACGAAGTACAAAACCTTTATCGCGAAATATTCCTACCGCTTCACGCAGTACAGACAACTGAACAGTGTTAGTACCATGTTGATACCATTTTTTCACATGTTTCACCATCAGAATATATGAGAGAATTTAATATCATAGTTACCAAAAATTTAGAGAGCCTAAAAAAATAGAGTTACTGAATATGTTTAATGTATGAAAATAGACTAGCTGATTTTGGAATAATTTTAGAATTTTAAATTGTTATTCAAAAACAAAATTATTATGGTTTCGATTAAAACGATCACTTTTAGCAATTCAAAATTCACTCAAACTTTCTTAAATTAACATATTGTTACGATGGTCTACTTATCGTCGTATGGTACAGTAGAAACAAAATACAAGACACCAATTAAGTCACTAATCACCAGCTTTAATTATCACAATTAAGCAGTTTGTAATCAACAAGATAGTCTCTTATAACAAATCAAATAAAAATTGTTCACACGCAATAAAAATGTCAACTAATATAGAACACATTTGTATTACAATTGTCCCGCTCGAATATAAAACACATACACTTCGCCACAATATTTCGAACCGCTCTGTATAATCACCTGACAATAACTAACTTGACCGTCGCTGAATGGCCGTATTTATACCCCGCTGATTTCCAGAATAATCTGTCACTTTGGATGACTTCTTAAACAAACAGGCGCTCTCGAGAATCTACTAGAAACAGTGTCCTTGAACACAATGGGCTGACCGGTACGGTCTGGTATATACTCGATAGTTGACGCGTAATTGTCTTTCACCGCAAAGTAGCAGCATTATGTACGCACACACACACACATTACAGCTGGAATATTCGAGATACTTATAGAACGTTCCGCATTACGTAACACTTCCCCCTCCTTAAACCAGTTCGACCCGAACAGGCAAACCGTCTCTGAAGTAATAGTTAGCCAGGCGATCTAGGTGGACGACCTTGAACTTTCGCTGTACTTACTGTTGAAACCAATAAACAACATCGTTTTCTTTTTTTCACAGTGTAGGGTCCTTCCCAGTTTGTCTGAAGCTTAGGTGAGCGACCACGACGGCGCTTTGGGTTGAACAACCAGACCTGATCTTCTTCTTGGAAACCCACACCATTGCTGCGAATGTCATACCGAGTTTTCATTTTATCACTAGCAATCTTCAGCCGTCCTCTTAACAAGCGATTCATTTCTCGCAGTCGGTTTTCTAATTGCGAGGAATAGTTTTGTGGCGCTTGGGACTGGGTCTCAGGTGATTCGAACATCAAGTCCCCAGGAAAACGAATCTCCCGCCCAAACACCAATTTTGCTGGAGTCATGCCGGTTGTGTCGTGTACTGATGGCCTATACGCTATGAGGAATAGAGGTATACGTTGGTCCCAGTCTGTTTGGTTCTCGTCGACAACCTTAGAAAGATTCTGCTCAGGTGTCGTATTGAATCTCTCAACCATCCCGTCCGACTGCGGATGAAGAGGCGTTGTCCTGGTCTTTCGAATTCCGAGTAGACGGCATAAGTATTTGAACACTCCTGATCCGAAATTTCTCCCTTGACCCGTATAGATTTCTATAGGGGCTCCATAACGGTAACAGAAGTTGTGAACTATCTCCTTTGCCAAAGTGGTAACCTCCTGATATGGAATTGCGTATACTTCCGCCCACTTAGTAAAGTAGTCACCGACAAACATGATGTACCGGTTTCCATCGTCAATAACTGGGAATGGTCGTGTAATGTCTATGGCAGTTCTCTAGAAAGGCAGTCTAACGTATACTTTCTCATTTTCCCTTGCTTCTGGTTTGTGGGCTCTTACTTGCAGCACATGTTTCACATGTCCGACACCATTTCTCTACGTCGTGGCGAAGATGAAGCCAATAGAATCGCTTTCGTATTTTGTCAAGGGTTTTGTTAACGCCAAGATGGCCTCCAGACGTTCTATGCATCTCCTTCAAAACTGTTTACTTCCGGAAACTGTCAATCGCATGACCACGTCTCGTACATCTGCACTTGCCCAATCCCTTTTCAGCAATCCGTTCTCTAAGGTAGATTTCCCTTATGCCCAGAAGCCCTTCAGCACTTCGGAACCATGGCAGATATCTTGCCAATCCGGGCGGCGACCTTCCTCTTTTGCTGTCAAGATCGGTCCAATGTCTTCATCAGTCATCTGTTCTGAAGTACGCCAAAAAGAAGAACGTAAGCAGGCAGCAGAGGAACGTAAACGTAAAGCAGGTGACATCAAAGCGTTAATTTAAGAGCAAAACCACATGCAAGAACACAATACCGCAGAATTGGGTCTCCTACGTGGTGACGTAGGAGAATTACGAGGTAAGCTTAATAACCAAAATACCACAACATCTGACGTAGAAGAATCCATGTCAATTAGAATAGCTGAAGTAGAAAAATCTGTCTTTAGTGTGGAAGAAGCTATGTCAACAAAAATATCTGCAGTAGAAAACGCAATGGTAAACATAAGAGAACAAATTAAAGTTGAGCAGTAATGAAGATACAACCAAAACAAATTTTAAGCAGAATTTACCAATAATAAAGACAGAAAAAGACAAAGAAAATAAGTCAATAGAGAAAGTTACTTAGTCTCCAATTGGGACAGTTCATGTCACTACCCCAACCTTTGACGGAAGCAGTCACTGGGCAACGGATCGCCAATTTAAAGCTGTTGCATGCGCAAATAATTGGACAGAGAAAAACAAGGCAGTTTCACTCGTTCTCGCGTTAAAAGAACATGCAGAAAAATAACTACAGAAAGTGCCACCTGACAGCCAAAACACCAATGCCGAATTGATAAAAGCTCTGGAATTACGGTATGGTGATAAGCATTTGCGAGATGTGTAATGCACTCAGTTGAGAGCATGGCGACAGCATTCCGGGGAGAGTCTTTAAGAGTTTGAAGCAAGTATAGACAGTTTAATTAGACCGGCCTACACTGAAGTGCCAGAAGACGTTCTAACGGGGTTTTCGATGCAGACATTTACTGATGGTGTCCAAGATAATGAACTACAGCAAGTGTTAAGAATGTCAAGACACCAGAATAGTGAGGACGCCTTGGTACATACTTTGCAATTTGCGACCGCAAAATCAGCGTTTGATTGGACAAGTTATAAAGTGCAAGCTAAAAGATCGCGTCGGCACAGACGATGAAGAAGAAGAGCAAAGATTAGAGACCCAACGAGCGGCGTCACAGAATAAAGTAAGAAATGATGGAAGATCAAAATGTTATAGATGTGGGAAACCTGGACATCTATAACAAGATTCCCGGGTTACAGTGAGCAGCCGGGAAACAAGCAGTAATCGGTACAACGGGGCGTGTGCTGACTAACTGGAGGAACAAAGCCCCTAGGCAATACGCAATTTCCACACTTCAGAAAAATAGCTGAAGCGTGATGGTTACGGATTCGTTCAAGAAAGGCCAACCTCGATTACAGTTGACACAAGCCCAACAGTCTCCATTGTACGCCCCGACGTGGAGAAAAATCTCAAGCCAATCTGGTGCTTTTGAAGCTTGCTATCTGTTACTGGAGGGCCTGTAAAGGTATTTGGAAAAGTGGAGATACACCTACGCCTCGGTCGACTTGAGTTTGATCATCTAGTACTGGTTGCAGACATTGTGGATAAAGCAATTCTTGGTGTGGACATTATGAACGCATTTGCATTTATTGTCGACTTCAAAAACAATGTCTTGAAAATCGGAAGGAAGAGGTAATGCTCTCCGCAGTGAATACATCAGAAAAATCGATGGATGTTATAAATCAAGTGGCCGTAACTGTTCCGCCAAACTCCGAAAAGATCATCATGATTATATCCGAGGTAGATACTGGGGGCAACCATGCCCTATATTCGAACCCCAGGTAGTCAGCATACCGAGCATATTAATTGCCATAAGTTTAGTAAAACCTGACGAAACCGGAAATGAACCTATTAGAGTGGCGAATATTTTGGATCAAGCTGTCACTTTACAAAGCAATACGCTCCTAGGCTAATTGTCTCCTGTGGCCTGGGTAACCGGAATGAAGGAACGAAGATACAGTAATACGGACACTTCCGAATTACCAGAAGAACTGCAGGAATTATTGAACAGACATTGTTTTGCAGTTCGGGGCCAGTCATTGGGAAGAACCTCTCTTGTTCAACAACGCATCAATACCGGGAACGCAACACCGATACGCCAACCTCCTCGAAGGCCTCCATTATCTAAGCAAGAGGAAATGTCTCGGTTAGTACAGGTCATGTTGACAGAGGGAATAATCGAGTCTTCGTCAAGTGCTTGGTCTTCTCAGGTAGTGCTGGTAGCGAAGAAGGATGGTGGATTGCGCTTTGCGTAGACTACCGGAGGTTAAATGACGTTACAAAGAAAGACTGCTATCCATTACCTCGCGTTGACGATACACTTGACATGCTGTCTGGAGCACAGTTGTTTCCCACATTGGATCTGAAGGGTGGGTGTTCATCAAGAAGACAAGGAAAAGACCGCTTTCTCGACCCCAAGTGGATTATTCCAATTTAACGTCATGCCATTTGGACTCTATAATGCACCGGCAACATTTGAAAGATTGATGTACCTGGTACTCCGAGGCCTGACATGGAAAACATGCCTTGTTTATTTAGACGATGTCGTAGTCTGCGGGAAAAGTTTCAAAGACCATTTGGAAAACCATAAGGAGGTTCTGACTAGAATTCTTGGTGCCTAACTAAAGCTGATCCCGAAGACGTGTTCTCTATTCCAGAAGGAAATTCAGTATCTGGGCCATCTGTGGGTCGGCAGCGGGTGTTAGCATGGGTCCTAATTCAGTAGACTCCGTAAGAGGTTGGGTAATTCCGAAGAATAAACACGAAATTAGGAGTTTCCTGAGGTTATACTCATATTACAGACTTTGTATTACAATTGAGTTTTTATTAGCTGATATTTTTATTGTGTGTGACAAATTTTTTTTTGATTTGTTGAAAGAGACTGTCTTGTTGATTATAAACTGTTTAATTATGATAATTCAAGCTGGTGATTAATGACTTAATTGGTGTCTTGTATTTTGTTTTCCGCTGTACCATACTGCGGCATATTGGTAGGCATAGGCCTACCAATATTTCGAACCGCATTGTGTAATCGCTTGACAATAACTAACTTGACCGTCGTTGAATGGTTGTATATATATATATATGCCTCGCTTATTTCCAGAATAATTTGTCACTTTGCAAACGAACTGCCGCTCTCGAGAATCCACTAGAAACAATGTCCTCGAACACAATGCGCTGATCGGTACGGTCTGGTATATACTCGATAGTTGACGCGTAATGTCTTTCACCGCAAAGTAGCAGCATTATGTACGCACACACACATTACAGCTGGAATATTCAGGATACTGATAGAACATTCCGCATTACGTAACAATATTAACGTAAGCCTACTTACTACATTTTTGTATTATACTAATGTACATCAATGTACTATGTAGGACTTTAATCTACATTAATTTATTATATGACTACAATAATTTAGTAACATTACGAACGATTCTCTAAAATTAATTGTTTGGAATGTAAAACAAATTAAAGTTTTTATTAGAGCGTTTAACATCTGTAAAATCATGTAAAATACTAAACCGTAATATGCCGTCACTCACTCGAATGAGTAACTTAAATAACTCTTGTTATGAAATTAAAAAACAAACTTAAATTTTAAAGCAAAATCAAGATTACGTGCATGTATTACACGTGAAAATTATATGGTTCAGATTTACTGAATAATCTGTCTAATAAAGCCAGTAATTCAAATTGAGTTGTGGACCCATCCAGCCTGACGATATTTCTTAATTCCCGAAGCCGCCTGCCGCTCTCCGGAAATTACAGTCGCTCCCACTCCCTCGCACTTTCTCACTCACTCACTCTCTCTCTCTCTCTCTCTCTCTCTCTCTCTCTCTCTCTCTCTCTCCCTCTCTCGCTTTCTTTCTCTTTCTCCCTCCCGCTCCCCCTATACTTATACATGGTCTCCATCTCCATCATTTTCACTTTCTCAAACAATTTTCCTATTTCTGCAGTTCATTGCTATGTTTAAATCTTGTGTTCTCGTAAAATCCACTTTGAATTCCCAAATTTCAAATATTCTCATTGTAGTGAGTAGTAGGAGGTTTCCGATGGGTTCTTATTAACTTATTACTAAAAAGTTCTTCTGGTTTATAAGAATTACTTTGATTGTAAGAATTAGTTGTAAAATCTTTTTTTAGTTGCAAATGATTACAACTACAGTAAAAACTGTTTCTTCTTTAAAGTGTAACTTCCACATAAAGTTAATAACACTCATACCATTGTATACTTGTGTAAAAATATAGTACGTACTATGTTATCTCGGTTGCTACACTAAATTTAGAAGACTGCAAAAATTGATAAATAATAATTTAACTGCGAATTATTAAATTATAGGGTGCCGCCTTGTCGATATACGTACTGTTGACGTCACATCTGTATTCGAAGCCGTGTAGATCTGCATTCCCTTTACAACCTTCCCTCCCCCCCCACACACACACACATATTAGCACAGTTTCGCAACGTTAGAATATAGGAATGAAATTGTGATACACTTTCTATCTAATGTTTAATTATTGGAGATACAATTTTTCTGTATATAACACTCTATAAGAAAATATATTCCCAACTTTTATCTTTAAGAAAACCGAAATATTCCAATGTAAAGAAATTTATAAATATTTTATTTTTTTACTAAACTCTGTCTAAGTATTGTACATCACTAAATCAATCTGCATTTTTAAATGTTAAATTTAAAGAAAAGGAAACCACCTAAAGCAAAAGTAATAACTTACTAAAATGGTAAAATTCTGAGACATTTAGAAATATACGTTTAGCATATGCTTATCTACTCTGCCATTAAAGAATACGTTTTGTTATGGTGGAAAAAATCAAGTAGACTCTTATAGAATGTAGAAATATAATAACAGAAATTTCTATTTTTACTATGCATAATTTCTATGTAAATTTGACGATCAAGAGTTACCTCATCTAAGTTTCAAATATCTGTAAGATCATATACTGCGATTTAAGTATTGAAAATTACTTTAATCGCAGAACCCTAATGTTCGAGACAATTAACATAATGTTAAGTAAATGCTAACGTATAAATTTTTATGCTCTTTAGAATTCTTACAATTCTAAGACTGCATTTACACGATAGGATATATTATAATGCTAGAGTGATGTCTCAGGTAAACATCTCAAGCAGCGAGGAGCATCACTGACGACAGTAAAACTCCAGCGTAATAATCTTAGTTAAAAAGAATAATTTTTAATGCTGCGCTAAAAAATTAAATTATACCTTAGAACATCCATTATTTTAGACATTTATGTAGGTAAGTAATAACAATAAGAATCTTCGTAAAATTTTAAAGAATAGATTGTTATTGTTTACCGTCAGAATGAATGGGGTTATAAGGAAAAGAAAACGTAAAGATAATATGTAATTATTATCATGCTTATTGCATACACTTATATATATATATATATAATTATTGCACATGCTTATATGTATTATTGTCATGTTTATTATTATATTACTATTACTGTAGTAGTAGTAGTAGTAGTAGTAGTAGTAGTAGTAGTAGTAATAATAGTAGTAGTAGTAGTAGTAGTAGTAGTAGTAGTAGTAGTAGTAGTAGTAGTAGTAGTAGTACGTTAGGGGGGTATGAGCACGTCCAAAGTTCAACTCATGACGTCACACGTTCCTTATCAGCAGTCACGTCACTCCTTATCAGCAGTCACGTCACTCCTTATCAGTATCGACTTCACGTGACCTCGCGAGCTAATGACGATCACTACGGATTTCTAGTGGTGGACAAAGACTCCTCGATGAACGCTGGTAGGTACAGAATCGGTTTCGATCGTTTTGTAACATTTCCGTCTGACAACCCTTCGTAAGATTGAGAAAAAACGGCACCACATAACAATTAACAGCACCGTTCAATTAACAGCACCGTTCAATAAACAGCACCGTTCAATAAACAGCAAAGTTCAATAAACGGAACCGTTCAATAAACGGAACCGTCAATAAACAGCACCAGTTTTGTTTACAACTTTAAACAGACATTTCTAATATAGGTGTAGAATGTGCTAAAAATCTTTCAGTCAGTTTACTACCGTTCATGAAGATGGATGAAAAGGAGAAGCGACTAACGCTTGATATCGATGCGATCAGTAACAAGATATGGTGGAAGTACCGAGCTCTGAAGCGTGGGCTCCATGAAAGTGACGAAGTGTTAATGAAAAGTTATTACAAACCTATTCCGGAACCGTTAAAAGATATATCACAAAGCCTCGTAAAGAAAAAGCTTATAACCGAAGAAGTGAAGAAAGAGGAAGGGGCGAAGAAGAAGAAGAGGAGGAGGAGGACAAGCGAGATTACATCAAACAACTCAGTAATGTTAGTTCATCGCAGCAATTAACACCGCGATTTCTATCATCTCCAGTTATTGCCGAGACCCTCGATGAGAATCCGGAAACAATAGAAGATTTACTGTCTACGTCAGAAGGAGGACGACGAACGCGACGTTACATGGAGACACAGTACAAAACCGGACCCCTAGCGAAATGTACATGCGAATGATCATATCGGCTGAACGTGATCGTTTGATGGATTACACGTACGGTGTAAGATACGTGGACGGCAAATGGATGATCGGTGATTCACCGTTGGAAATCGATGAAGATGATAACTTTATTATCAAAGGTGTACGATATAAAGGTACACCGGGTCTATACGAACTCGTCTTCATGAAACACCCAGATGAAGGAGTCTACAACGAAGCAGACCTTACGTCTTACAAAGCTATATTAATAGCTACCAACGCGCATAAACATCACTATTTAGCGAGCGCACAAATAAATTCAAACAGAGGGACAAAATACAAAAAGATTATATCACACACACACACTCATAAGTTGATGACTTAAATAAAAATATAATGAGCATCACTTAGGAATGTATGTTCTTATAGAGAAATATAAAGGCGTTTTTAAAGGGATTATACTACATTTCATTTTCGTCATTTGCAGTGAAATACTGCACATTTTCCTGTTTGTGGTAGCTAAAGAACATTTAGATGAAATCGAATACCACAGTGAAAAACATACCTTGTTTTTTGTCCAAGAACGGTCCATGTTAAAACACAAATTTCCCATGTTACAGGCTACGGGTGCATACTAAGGGTTAGCTGCCAGCTCGTAATGTTTTCACGCATTCCAGACTTTGCACTTCAAAAAAATCCGCCAAAACAATAAATCAGAGCCAGCAACCCTGTCTGGTACAGCACCTCCCACACCCCGGAGTTTTTATCTATTTGTTCAGTTTCATATTATTCATAAGACAGGGCAACATACAGATGATTAAATTAGTTTATCGAGTAAAGAAGGGATACGCTACATCAGATATTTCTTTGACGTTCTGGTGGCATTACCGTGAATTAGCAATAGTGCAGTAAATGTATAATATTAGAAATAATATTTATATGAGTTTTAAATAAGCGAAATAACTATCTTTAACAGCACTGGGAGTGAATTAGTTTAAATAGTAATTTTTGAAATTATATTACATAAAACGAGTTAGAATTAGAATTCAGGAGAGACAGAGGTATACGTTGATGCCAGTTAAACGTCTAAAACATTCTAAGATATAATTTTCAAATATTAGTATGACAAATGACTTCCTGTCTGACAACATCTTCCTGTGTTTACGTCATTCGTGTGCGTCACTCTTGTAAACTTAATGCGTCTATCTGAGTAAGTAAATTAAACTGAAATATTTACTAAGATATTTAAAAACGTGAACTATAAAAGACTGTACAAGAAAACTCGTTATTTTTCTTTTACACATGTTACGTATGTTTGCAGTAATAAACATTCTGTTGTGACTTTACCGATACAAATTTTTTGGTGTAATTATCGTTTTTTTAATGTTTTTATACGCCTGTTTTCAAATACAAATTATAAGGTTATAGAAATTATACAACATTTTAAGGTTACAGAAACTTGCAGAAATTTCACTTATGTATCGCTTAATGACAAGAATATCACGTATGTCGATTAGTACACAGGACGTTTCTTTTCTACACCTACGTAAAGAGTAACTAGGCGAGATATCCTAAAATTTACATTCATAACAAATGGTCATTTAATATCAGATCACAAGTATATTACAATGTGAGCACCATGATCCATTGACCGGCTGCTGGTTGAATCATTTTACTCTGTCGCTATCAGTGGTTTTAATTAGATATTGGTATTAGACTACGCAAAGAGTTTGTTTTCAAAGTAATCAGGAGTTACTCAGACAGCGTGAAAAGGTTTTCGGATGATTTAAAATAGCTAATTTTTTTAGCTAATTTATTATTCGGTTGTTATGTTCTTAGTATTTATATACATTGTACATAGACTGGAGTCTCCATTCACCTGTACCTACTTTAATTCAAAGGTTCTAATAATAAAAAAGATTACTACAGAATATCATATTCTGAAAACTATAATAATTAGCTAGAAACCATTATGTAAATTAAAGAAAAATATGTTTTAATGTGTTTGAAAACGTCAGCTATAAAATACAGTAAAAGAAAACACTATATTTTTTACTTGTGATTGTTTCCTATCTTTCCTATTTTTACACTTATAAAAGTTGTGTCGTGTCTTGTACCGATACGAATTTGTTGGTGTAGTTGTGAGTTCTTATTATGTTTGTTTAAATATTAAGTTTCCGAATCATTGAAACGATTGTCAGGGGTTATGTTGTGTTAACAAATGAATACTGTGAAACGTTAAAAATTCTGTCTGGTTATAATTATTTTGACCAATTTTGTTACATTGTTTATTCATTAGACCAGAAATACATAAGAAATATATTTTATGTCTGAGAGTAATACAAAATATATATAACAATCATTATTTAATAAATTAAAGTGAGTACTCAATTTGTTTAATTTACAGATATGCTGGAACCCAATTTTTGAGCTTAGTTTAATTAAAGTTATTTAACTCTATTTAACTGCTACCTCAAATTTCTATTCAACATTCATTGTGATTTTGTTCCCTTCATGATCAAAACATTATTACGTAGTTACACTACCACCCTCTCTCTCTCTCTCTCTCTCTCTCTCTCTCTCTCTCTCTCTCTCTCTCTCTCTCTCTCTCTCTCTCTCTCTCTCTCTCTCTCTCTCTCTCTCTCTCTCTCTCTCTCTCTACCTCTACTTCACGGTAGTGTTTGCTTATAGTCAACAGGATACTACTATTAAAAAGTATTTGTTGGTGTGTTCCGTTGTGTGATATTTAACTAGGGATATTTTCTGCGACAAAATGTGATAGGCCTACACAGTAGTGTCGTAACTTTAATGAGAATTAAAAAACAATCGCGCAGAGTGCTGCATGTAAAAGGCAGTTCGTGATATTATATCATCTCATTAAGTTCTCTCACACAGCTTAACGATTTAACTTTCCGCTATCTACAGGATGGATTAACGGAAGCCTACTGCTATTACATTTACTTGCAAAGTTTGTAAACATTTTGGTTCAAGTACATTTACTGTACTTTGAAAATAAAAGATGATGAACTTATGTGCGTTACTAATCAATTACACTGTAGTCTTATTATACAATTTACTTAATACCTTTCAACAAACAAATTAATTAAGATTGGACATACGAGAAGCACTACGGCAATTGAGCTATTAATTTTGAGAGGAAAAGTAGGCGACTAAATTGAAATAATCAATGATTTTGGTGTGTACCGGGCTTCTTTCTACTTCTGATTAAACCACTGGTTAACAAAACGGAACGCACTGAGCTGTCAACTAAAATGTTGATACGTTTTTATATAATTTACTTGTAATTAATGTTAACTACTGACTTGAAACTCACTGAGATATAAACACTACCTTGACGAAGCACGAATGTTTAGCAAATACAGTCCGATTTTAAAAGCAAAGCACTATTTCAGTAATGGTAACTATTTATATATTTGATTCAAAGGCCTGTTCAGAATTATGAAAAATTCTAAATCTAATAGTTACCAAATGATGTACGTCTACAAACACAGTCGGGTCTACTCATATTTCTGCATACATGCACACATGATCTTAGATTTTATCAAGAACACACACACACACACACACACACACACACAGATTAGCGATGTGATGTTGAGGGAATCAAAGGATCACAATTCCGTGCCCTCTTTCTGACTGTTTTGTTTCATTGATGGAGAATTCTTTATTGATAATACAAATCACTTATTGACAAACCTGTATCAAATAAAAAGAATATCTTTGTCAGCCAGCTGTAAGCAATATAACTAATAATCTTCCTGGCCTGCAGAACTCTCTCACTATTTTGAACGGGGTGCATTTATTATCAGATAAATAGTCATATTAGATAATTTTTCAATAATGATAAAACTAACGAATATCCCGAATACTCTATTGCTTTGTGTTTAATAGGGTAACAATTTTAGAGATGACAATAATATTATAAACCTTAAAAATTCCTAATATTCTGACTTGTGTTAGAATTCCCTTTAGTCTAATATCCGGCTAGATTTTTACAATTTTTTCAAATTTTTGATAGACTTTTTTTAGGGTAGCAATTGAAAACTAACAGGTTCCTAATCTTAACACTACAATCATATTTTAGTTAAAATTCCCTTTAATTTGATACTTCACGTGGTTTATAATGACTTTTCACAATTTTTATCGCTTCATATTTTTGTTTCCCGCCTTCTATTTTTGGGGAGATCAATTTCAGAAACAGTACGGTTCTGTAATGTAAAGGAAGGTCACGCATACCAAATTTTAAGAAAGTCGGTTAATACTTTCAAAAGTTATAGTGAGACATTCCTTAATGAGACATATAGATAGACAAATGCTGAACCGTAGTTAAAACTGAGAACTCACTTCGCTCGTTCAGCTACCAGATTTACGTGTTATAACCACTGTATAAAGTAGGCTACCCACACACTTTAGTTCAGAACTTTCTTGCAATTACTTCCCCGAAAATCTCTTACTAAATGACTTATCTACCAAATTTTGATTTTATAGACAAATTTACTTCATGGACAAATTTTATATTTACAGGTTTGACCTACGCTTACATCCAAAGTGTAAAGTTATTATCATCATTATAATTGTCATCGTCATCATTAACTGCTTGCTGCAGTCTGTATCCGTGTTACAGCTTACATTACACCTAAACCAAAGAAATATCAGTCTGCTTTTGATCAAACGTAGCGACGAGCTCTAAGATTGGTCAGTACGTTGTTGTATGTGTTCGTGTGTACATGTGTACATGTCGCAGTGTTTACTAAAGTCCGTCTACTTTAGGCACATTGCCATTGTCCCGATAGTCGGTAGATTAAATTGGAATGACTTGCCTTTTAAGTCCAACCCACAGCCCAGCACAGCTAATGAACTCCAAGAAAAGAGTGTTCCCTACACTGAGCTACATCTCCGTCTTAATTTTTGTTTTTAATCTTGTTTACCTTGGCTTGATATTCAAATAGTAGAGGCAAATGTTAAATGTTTTAACGATGGTCAAATCATTTTGGTTTATTAAAAACATAACCAGTGGCGTAACTAAGGCTGGATCAGTCCTGCTCACCTAAGGAGCTATTAAAAATATCAGCGAAATTCCATAATTGCTTAACGTAGGTATATTTTTAAACTAGGTTAAACTGTTAAAATAAGGTTTAAATAAAATACATTACAATATTCGTTAACTAATAAAATAAAATTAGGCGTTTTCCAAATAACGACAATCACCAAAAAAATTGTAAATTAACGCATTTGCAACGTTAAAAAAACAATTACCCACGCTCCTGAAAGCGAGGGCCGTGTCTATTATTAATCTACCTTTGTGTTGTTTTGCTGCTCTTTACCCAATTTCCTACATAATGACTCCTCTAGTCTAATATCTCTGTGGTCTAAACCGTCGTCTTTTCATAGGTAAAGTACCAGTTTCTGAATTATAATTTAAAAAAATGAGATCTTACTGCGGTACTTCACATTAAAAATAACGTACTTTACACGAACTATAAGTTAATCAAAAGATTCTTAGAATAACAGCCCTAAATTAACGTGCAAAGAAGTAATAAAACTGGGTTTATCGAAACATCTTCAGAAAGACATATGTTAACATGATTTATAAAGAATAATAATTTAGAATTAAAGTGATTCCAAGTGACATGCGATTCATTACCTTTAATTTGAGTAATAGTAAATCAATATAGAGTATATTGAAATAAGAGCTTTCCACATTTTTATAACTCTTAAGTTTCACGTTAGTTTAGTAAAAATCTTTGAAGCGCAGTGAATATGTAAAAACTGTTTATAAAACTATATGGCAAGAATGCTGTATTTCTCTTTTCTCCTGATGAAAAAGTGGAGCTACCCGTCAAGCCAGTCTAATCCCCCTTCACCCAAGAAGTTAGTTCATTACCTCCAGGAGCAGCGCCTCGTTACGCCATTGTCTCTACACTTTCTCTTCCTAATATTTTCAAAAGCATTTCAGATTCCAACCATAAAAATTTTCTTCTGTTTACTATAAAAGAGCATCGGTTTTATTTACACTTCTGTATTTATGAAAAACAACAATTAAGTATTTTTCAATTTATGGTAATGTACATGTTATTTGCTATTTGGTTGTACGTATAGGCTATGTATGGTACAATCCAAACGTCTGCTGAAGTTATTTTGGAAAAAGTTGTCTTAAAACACTCAAATGGGAATACTATTATTGAAGTCTTGAATGTACAATGAATATTTAATATTTACCTCCAAAAATGATTTTACAATTGCATTTTTACTTTACTCGGAAGTACAGTAGGATTGTTAAGCACTGTAGGGATCACAAAATAGTGGGAAATGGATGACTCAGTTGTTAGGACCTCTATATTAGTAAGGGTAGACTAAGGGTAAAAATTAAACAACCTTTATTTCATTCATTTTTTTAAACTAAGAAATAATTTGAAACTATAATCTACAACGTTCGGATATTTTTAACTAATATAAATATTATAAATATAGGACCTACACCATTAATTCCATAAAATATAAGTAACAGAAATAATTGTTATTGTTTTTAAGTAACCCATAATATACACTGCTAAGTCAGTTTCTTCTCCAATGTTGTCAGAAAATTAATCTATAAACAAATAATAAATTTAAATTCCACTTGTTATTGGAGTACCTGTTTTTAAACTTGACAAATTAAAAATTATATCTGTTAGTTATTCGTACTTTGTCACGTTTATTTCTACTTTTATTTCAATTTCCTTCGTCAACTTTCTACTTAATGTAGCTATCACTAGCCTACGCTTGGAAAAATATTTACTATAGGATACGTATTGGCAAATGTAACCTAATTCATAAAATGATTCCTATTACTATGTAGGCTATACGATCTGACTATTCACTACATCATTATTTGTTCTATTGACAGGAGAGTTTGATGTTTTCAGTCTAGTGTATAAGATTTTGAAGAGAAAATTTGATATGATAAAATATTTCTAGTAATTAAACTGGACGAAACTATTTCCTGGATTTTTTACTCTTTCAACCTGTTTTTATCGTCTGTACAAAATCCGAGAAAGGGTACTCTTACTAAAGTTTGTTTCAAAGTCACATATATAAAAGTGTAAACTGATTTAACGCTCAGTTGTGATCGAGTTGTGAGTTTAGCTTTTAAACTCTTGTTATAGCCTACACAGTAGAGATGAACACGTTCTGCGTGTTGATATAACATGAATTTTTAAGAAGCTAACTGGCGGTTGAAATGAAATCCAGACTTGGTAAATAGGTATGTATGCATCTTCACGTAGAATGACTTACAACCGACTTACCGATTTTTCATTGTAAAGGTAAGCTGTTTTCCGCTCGCCCTGCTCAAGTCCCTTAGGCTAGAAAATATTGAGAGATTTCCTGATATTTCTCAGGATGTTGGAATGTCATCAGAGCGCCATCGTAATTTGTTTATCCATAGTTTTTCATAACGTTCCTTCAACATTTTTAATTGTTCATGTAAATAATGAAGGTCTTTTCTATTATAACACCTTTCACGCGCATTCTTTTGCACTTGCATCGGCAAAACTGCTCAAATTACGCTGCTAAACTGTTTCTCACCCTCTGTATTCTTTAGATTTGCCCCCCTCGGACTATTAATATTACAAAGTGTAAAATGTTTTCTTGCGCGTAAGAAATTTACATCCAATTCCGAAGTAGTTCGTAAAATAAGCGCTTACTTTAAAGAGATGAATAAGCGTTACTCATTGCAGATGGTAAAGAAGTTTCAAACTCATTAGACTAAATATCTTGGCCTTAAAGAAGACTACGTAAAACAAATAAAAATAATTTTGCAAATTTTTAAAAATTTTTTTTCACAGGCTTGCTTCTAAACTATCCTCGTACATTTGTGTACTTTTGACTCTACTGTGTGATGTGTGATTTTAATATTAACTCCAGCTCCTGAATAGTCTTATTCCTTTGTGGTTTAAATATCTACGATATTTATCAATTGATAACAGGCATAATGGTATCACGTGAACATAAAAATACACAGGAGACGTACATGTACAAGAAAATGTTTTCGTCCTAATAAAACAAAAAAAATATTCTTACACTTGATTTTGGACTCTCTTAGAAGTTCTATCTTAGAAAAGTGCAGTGATAAGTCGTACGCAAACATTTACCAACTTTTTGTCTAGATTGCTGACCGCGGGAATAAGAAAGCAATCCGTGTTGAAATGCTGGCTTAGGAAGAATACACAGCACTCTGAGAACGCACGTAATTGAGTTTGTAACTTTAAGTAAAGGAGAGCTGTGTGCTATGGGAAATATATCTATAGTGATAAGTAGCCGGATGTGAAAAAACGGAAGCTGATAAAGTGGTAGGGCTGTATTTTACTAAGGATGGAAAAAACAGTTTATTTTTCATGGCGGTTTTATACAGCACATTATGCAGGAAAGTATAAGAATATGTACTAAAATATGCATCTTTGAAATTAAATACTATCAGACTATGTAAATTTTAATTCCTCAAGAATTACGCATGCATTAATATTCGCTCTTAAAGTTTTAACAACTTGTTTAGAAAAACAATAATTCTTTAACACTTCATACATTTTTCCTGTCATTATCTATACCGGAAAGTTATTGGTGATTTATATTACGTACGTTTAGTTAGATTTAATTAATTACGAGACTCTGCTTTATAGACATGGTTAATTTCATTTAATTGAACATTCAAAATAACTGTAGCGACTATACATTTCTTACCGTTAGGAACAGTGCATGATATGGTAAAATATTAACAATATCTACTAACGATAATTTTTAATATAACACACTGAAATTACATATTATGAATTGTTTGTTATTTGGCATAATTAATATCTGATAATATTTACACAAAATATCTTTTAATACAGTACAGGGGGTGTCCACGTACAGTATAATAAGCTGAGCGTAAAAATGTTTACATTATCTTTTATTTTATCAGGATTTTTTAAACTTGTTAAGTAAAGCAGTACACATCCTTCTTTTTCTGATTTGATTTTTTAACCACAGTGATAGAATTAATGCTTTCAAATTTTAAAGTCAGGTGTTTCCAATAACTGTTTGAATTTATTTTTTACAAAAGCAACTTTCACTAAGAATCTATAAGCAATTTCAGATTGTGACCTGTTATGCTCCCTAGCTGTGGTACAGTTCACATTACATCATCGCCAGAGAGACATTTAATAACTACGAGCAGTGGCGAGCCACACAGTGGAGAGGGAGGTGTGTGAGTAGTGTAGTGTATGGTTGCCTTTGTGACTGACAAGACCGCTGTATTATTAGTTCCCAGTGATAGCATAGACAGGCGGACAGACTCATGATCTTGACTGGATCCCAAGACAGCAACACAACCGTTGAGACTGTGAGTTTCCAAAGTTACTACCGTGTCATTAATTCTAAAATTTTAAAAGTACATTTTGACAGCGAAGTACAAAAACATAAAATTCAATGTTATTTACAGTTTTAAATTAATGCTGGTAATAGGTATAATTCAGGGTTATAATCGTAAAATAATGTAAAGCTACTACCAATCTAGAAATAATACTTGTTTTCTTCTTTCTGCAACATCAATTAAACACAAAAATTAGTAATTTAATGTCTACAATAGAGATAAGCCATAAAACTCTTATTTTAGGTTAATGTACCTTGCTTTCGTAGATTAAAGATAAAGACTGTGATTGTACAACCAAAAGTTGTAACCGACGGTCACAGGGCGGCAAGCGATACTGCTGCAAACGTTGCCTGACGTGAATATTGTCTGCTCTACTTGTCACTTTAAACTATTGAAACAAATATGAACAACGAAAATACGTATTTCACTCTCAGATCCCTCAAAACACATGTATTACTAATTGTTTGTACTTTCTTTAAGAATTTAAATTTTCACTCCCAAGATTTCATGTATACAAGTGACCTGATAATATAGCGCTAGCGAGATCCTAACTAGGAACAAGCCAAGAACGAGACTCACTACACTATTGACTTCTTTAACATTAAACAAAAACAATGGGGTGGTGGTTACACACTCTGGACACCTTTATGGATTGTGACTGATCAAGATTAAATTTATACAAAATTTCATTATTCTTCCTACGTGCCAGGAATGAAAGTTTAATTACACAGACTAAAATTTTCTCCATCGCTTTCGGTTACAGAAGCTACTATGTACTTGGATTAATTACATATGTGGTTCATTGTCACTGGATACTTCACAGTGACGAAAAATCACATACGCTTGGGAATAATTTTATTACTAATTGCCTACGAAGACCACGTGCTTAGTTAATTGTAGCTGAATAAACTGAATTTTTTTTTAAATAAAACTTTAAATATCGGTATGGAGAACCATACATGACTTCCATATTCTAAGATTTATATTTAAAATCATTTTCAGCCAAACAGCCAGGCTGTGTCTTACCTGCCTTTTTATTTTTTTATTACTGTATTAAATGAAAAATATTATATTACATTAAAATGAAAAAATTATAATTTTATTGCCTGGCAACAAAATTATTTTATTTTTAACAATTACCATTGTTTCAAAAAGTTTAAATAAATTTTCAAGTACTTTACTCTTGTTAAAACGTAAAAGGTTGCTGGTAGACTACCCCTTCCCCTTAACCGATCTCCACCAAAATCGAAAGTCATTGAGACCTCTACAATTCAGGGACGTATGCAAAAAATTATTTTATTCTGTTTGAATTTGCGGCTGTTATCGTTTGCCATAGAAAATACGCTTGATAAAAAAACGTTGCAGGTAAACTACCCCTTCCCCTTAACCGATCTTCACCAAAAACAAAAGGTCTTGAGTACTTTACAAATCAGGGCAGTATGCAAAACATTATTTGATTCTGTTTGAATTTGCGGCTGTTATCGTTTTCCATAGAAAATACGCTTGATAAAAAAATGTTGCAGGTAAACTACCCCTTCCCCTTAACCGATCTTCACCAAAAACAACACGTCTTGAGTACTATACAAATCAGGGCTGTATGCAAAACATTATTTGATTCTGTTTGAATTTGCGGCTGTTATCGTTTGCCATAGAAAATACCCTTGTTAAAAAAACGTTGCAGGTAACCTACCCCTTTACCTTAACCGATCTTCACCAAAAACAATAGATCTTGATAACTCTACAATTTAGGGCTGTATGCAAATAATCTTTTGATTCTGTTTGAATTTGCGGCTGTTATCGTTTGCCATAGGAAATACCCTTGTTAAAACATAAAACGTTACAGGTAAACTACCCCTTTCCCTCAACCGATCTTCACCAAAATCAACAGATCTTGAGACCTCTACAATTCAGGGCTGTATGCGAAACATTATTTGATTCTGTTTGAATTTGCGGCTGTTATCGTTTGCCAAACAAACAAAATTACCCTTGCTAAAAAAAACCGTTGCTGGTAAACTACCCCTTTCCCTCAACCGATCTTCACCAAAAACAATATGTCGCGAGTACTCTGCAAATCAGGGCTGCATGCAGAAAATTATTTGATTCTGTTTGAATTTGCGGCAGTTATCGTTTGCCATAGAAAAAAAATCTACAGACACACAGACACACAGACAGACAGACACACAGACAGACAGACACACACACACAGACACTTTTCGGAAAACGACTTTTTTTCATGTTTTGAGTGTAGTAGAATCAGAATCTGCAATAATCTCGAACACGATTTTTTTTGCCATCACCATACTTCCATTCCTTAAGGAATATGGAAGTAAAAAAGAAATGCTTAGAATTTAAAATGAAAGAATATCAATTCTTTATTACGTAAAAGTATCTACTTTTTACATTTACGTTTATATTTAATGAACATAAAACACATTTTTATTGACTGAATAAAGTATTTACCTTATTTTATTTGTCCGTCTGGTGGCTTTATTTCTATCTTCGTTATTACTACGCGTTTCGGGACATATGTCCCATCCTCAGGTATTGTCACTCAGCAGAGGTCGTCATTCCCTTTATAAGTTTGTGGTCTATATTTCAACCACCTCTCACGACTTATAAAATACCTATTGTTTTACACTGATCAAGTGACTACAACAGAGGGAACAGTTTTCTGGAACAGACTGTGGTCGAAATCATAGCCGCAATGAAGTTACATAGTTTCTCCACCAGATTGCAGCACTATTTACTTCCATATTTCTTAAGGAATGGAAGTATGGTGATGGCAAAAAAAATCGTGTTCGAGATTATTGCAGATTCTGATTCTACTACACTCAAAACATGAAAAAAAGTCGTTTTCCGAAAAGTGTCTGTGTGTGTGTGTCTGTCTGTCTGTGTGTCTGTCTGTCTGTGTGTCTGTGTGTCTGTAGATTTTTTTTTCTATGGCAAACGATAACTGCCGCAAATTCAAACAGAATCAAATAATTTTCTGCATGCAGCCCTGATTTGCAGAGTACTCGCGACATATTGTTTTTGGTGAAGATCGGTTGAGGGAAAGGGGTAGTTTACCAGCAACGGTTTTTTTTAGCAAGGGTAATTTTGTTTGTTTGGCAAACGATAACAGCCGCAAATTCAAACAGAATCAAATAATGTTTCGCACACAGCCCTGAATTGTAGAGGTCTCAAGATCTGTTGATTTTGGTGAAGATCGGTTGAGGGAAAGGGGTAGTTTACCTGTAACGTTTTATGTTTTAACAAGGGTATTTCCTATGGCAAACGATAACAGCCGCAAATTCAAACAGAATCAAAAGATTATTTGCATACAGCCCTAAATTGTAGAGTTCTCAAGACCTTTTGTTTTTGGTGAAGATCGGTTGAGGGAAAGGGGTAGTTTACCTGCAACGTTTTTTTAACAAGGGTATTTTCTATGGCAAACGATAACAGCCGCAAATTCAAACAGAATCAAATAATGTTTTGCATACCGCCCTGATTTGTAGAGAACTCAAGACGTATTGTTTTTGGTGAAGATCGGTTAAGGGGAAGGGGTAGTTTACCTGCAACGTTTTTTTATCAAGCGTATTACTTCCATATTCCTTAAGGAATGGAAGTATGGTGATGGCAAAAAAAAATCGTGTTCGAGATTATTGCAGATTCTGATTCTACTACACTCAAAACATGAAAAAAAGTCGTTTTCCGAAAAGTGTCTGTGTGTGTGTGTGTCTGTCTGTCTGTGTGTCTGTAGATTTTTTTTCTATGGCAAACGATAACTGCCGCAAATTCAAACAGAATCAAATAATTTTTTGCATACAGCCCTGATTTTTTTACTTCCATATTCCTTAAGGAATGGAAGTATGGTGATGGCAAAAAAATCGTGTTCGAGATTATTGCAGATTCTGATTCTACTACACTCAAAACATGAAAAAAAGTCGTTTTCCGAAAAGTGTCTGTGTGTGTGTCTGTCTGTCTGTCTGCTGTCTGTCTGTGTGTCTGTCTGTCTGTGTGTCTATAGATTTTTTTTCTATGGCAAACGATAACTGCCGCAAATTCAAACAGAATCAAATAATTTTTTGCATGGAGCCCTGATTTTCAGTGTACTCGCGACCTATTGTTTTTGGTGAAGATCGGTTGAGGGAAAGGGGTAGTTTACCTGAAACGGTTTTTTTTTAGCAAGGGTAATTTTGTTTGTTTGGCAAACGATAACAGCCGCAAATTCAAACAGAATCAAAAGATTATTTGCATACAGCCCTCAATTGTAGAGTTCTCAAGACCTATTGTTTTTGGTGAAGTTCGGTTGAGGGAAAGGGGTAGTTTACCTGCAACGTTTTTTTAACAAGGGTATTTTCTATGGCAAACGATAACAGCCGCAAATTCAAACAGAATCAAATAATGTTTTGCATACAGCCCTGATTTGTAGAGTACTCAAGACCTTTTGTTTTTGGTTAAGATCGGTTAAGGGAAAGGGGTAGTTTACCTGTAACGTTTTATGTTTTAACAAGGGTATTTCCTATGGCAAACGATAACAGCCGCAAATTCAAACAGAATCAAAAGATTATTTGCATACAGCCCTAAATTGTAGTGTTGTCAAGATATATTGTTTTTGGTGAAGATCGGTTGAGGGAAAGGGGTAGTTTACCTGCAACGTTTTTTTAACAAGGGTATTTTCTATGGCAAACGATAACAGCCGCAAATTCAAACAGAATCAAATAATGTTTTGCATACAGCCCTGATTTGTAGAGTACTCAAGACGTGTTGTTTTTGGTGAAGATCGGTTAAGGGGAAGGGGTAGTTTACCTGCAACGTTTTTTTATCAAGCGTATTTTCTATGGCAAACGATAACAGCCGCAAATTCAAACAGAATCAAATAATTGTTTGCATACCTCCCTGAATTGTAGAGGTCTCAATGACTTTCGATTTTGGTGAAGATCGGTTAAGGGGAAGGGGTAGGTTACCTGCAACCTTTTACGTTTTAACAAGAGTAAAGTACTTGAAAATTTATTTAAACTTTTTGAAATTATGGTAATTGTTAAAAATAAAATAATTTTGTTGCCAGGCAATAAAATTATAATTTTTTCATTTTAATGTAATATAATATTTTTCATTTAATACAGCAATAAAAAGGCAGGTAAGACACAGCCTGGCTGTTTGGCTGAAAATGATTTTAAATATAAATCTTAGAATATGGAAGTCATGTATGGTTCTCCATACCGATATTTTACAGTATACTTCAGATTGTGGTAAAAAATTTAACCACAATGCCTTCACGGTGTCTGTTGCGTACATTATTTGCTTCCCTTGCTGGTAAGTGTTTATATTTACAGTATTAATGTTACTTGTTAAGAATACATAGTCACAACTAATTTCTACAACAGTAACCTGCCTTAATTTTGTGTTATAAGTAATATAAATAACTGTCAGTATCATGTTTTATACGGAGAGTAAGAACTGACGTAAATAACCTCACTTTTTCTTAAGTGTATGGCTGTTCTTTACTTGTAAATAAATACTTCTGGCCAAGTAATATTCTGTTTTATTATATTTTTTTGTTACAACATCATTTATTTAATATACATGTATATCAGAAAATTTTAAAAATAAAATAATGCGCTTAGATGTTATATGCAAATGAAATGAAGTGGTACACATGCCATGATACAAAGGGACAGTTTTTTGTCACAATTGCAGATGATACTCTCATTTTTAACTTTACTTCATATTTTATTCTTTTTTCACATTATTTTTTAAATTCACAAACATTACAGTCTATGCAGAGTCCTAATATATAAATATATTTTCACATTTAGGACATAATGCCTAGAAGATATTCAGATTTTTTGAGGTCGTCTGAAATAGAACGGCAGTTGAACAATTTTCTGGATAGTGTTGGATCTGATTCTGAGTATGGAGGAGATTCAGATGCTGAGGATATACTCAATGTTCCAAGGCCCAGAGACACCAACGAAACTCAAGCTGGTGCTGAAGACATGGACGTAGAATCTGAATCAGATAACAGCACTGCTGACTCAGATGATGAGATAGTTCATCCATAATCAGACTCTAGTTCTGATTCCGAATCGGGTGATGATGTTCCTAGTACAAGTTCAGTAGCTTCAGAAGGACTAACATTTTTTAAAAAAGGGGAAAAACCTGAAAAATATAGCAATCACGCATTTTCAGAAACATTTGGTCCGAAAATACCTATAAATTTAGTTTCTCCAATGGACATTTTCATGTTATTTTTTACTGAGCAGTTTTTTGAAATCATTGTGCTAGAGTCTAATAGATATGCATTCCAGAATGGAATAGCCCTAGACCTCACATCTACGGAGCTAAAGGCGTTCATAGGTATGCTGGTGATAATGGGTTTTCATTCCCTGCCAAGTATTCGTCTGTACTGGTCATCAGACCGAAACTTCCATGTACCTCGAGTTGCAGATATAATGTCCCTCAAAAGATACTTGAAAATCCTACGGCACATTCATTTGAATGACAATGAAAAAATGCTAAAAAGAAACGATCCGATTTACGACAAATTATACAAAGTACGACCTCTGCTAGTACATCTCAACAAGGTATTCAGAGAAGCATTCAACCCGAGCAGATGCCTGTCTATTGATGAAAGCATGGTGGGATTCAAAGGGCGAAGCTCTTTGAAACAATATATGCCTCTAAAACCTATAAAGCGTGGTTTCAAAATTTTTGTAATATGCTGTGCTGTTACTGGTTACATGTTGAACTTTCAAATTTATGAGGGAAAAACTGACAATGATAACGTACTCCTGTAACCCCTCTTTAAGGGTTGTATTGACTCCAAAAAAAAAATAGTTTTTTTAAATATATATATTTTTTTTTTCTAAAGAGGGGCCACAAGATAATTAAAACTAGGCCAAAGCCTAGAGAAGCCAAAAATGCGCTGGATCCAGTGAGACGGGACTTGCAATTAAAACTCACAAAATTAACAACCAATAAAATTTTTTTTATTATAAACAAACTCATTATATCTCCTTTAAAAATGTTACTTAAAAAATCAACAAATATAAAATTTATATTCTATATTCTCCTTAAAAATATTCTTTTTTAATCGGTGTTACTTTTCCCCCACTTATCCCTATATCTAACCCCCAAAAATACACATGAATATACAATACATACACACGTTCCACAACACAGGACAATTACAACTTCTATCATTAAAATCTTGCCACACCTCTTTCACCCCATGAGGTACATAATTTACAATTTATAAATACCCTTGCACGCAACACCTGTTGCAAGGTCTTAATACCTAATAACTCAAGATATATGTGTGTAACACCAGTGCCCCCCAGGGCATACTAAAATTCAGGAGTTGGCATAATGCCTGATACTATTATAAAGTGCGCCCACATTGAGCACTTAGACTTGGAGTAAATATAATTAGAATTCAGTAAACACACAAGTGATCATAATCAATTAAAAAAGAATTTAAACATGATAAATTTTGTTAAATATTGAAAACAGTAATGTGTCATAATGCCTTATAACCTTTTAAAATTAATTTGGCCCAAAGGCCGACATGTTCCTAGGCAAGATCGTGCATAATTAAACCTGTCCCAGAAGCATGTTCAAGACTGCATGAAAATCCACCTATACAGGATTAAACTGGGGACCCGACTGAACTACCAAAGAAACTCCTATCCATTATATGACCCAAACTGAATATAAATATATGAAATTAATGCATAAAATGAAAACTAAATTAAACCTGTGAAATTACATGATGAATGATAGAATTACTAGTACTAAGGTAACCCTTCTACTGAAAACAAGAAAGAAACTTACATGTTTGAATGGTAATCAGCCACAGATACATGCCAACCCCTGGGCTCACATTTAATACAAACAGAGTTACAAAATGAACAAAAGATTCCCCCCCCCCAAGTCCACGCACTATTCTGTCCCGTTAACCGGGGACCCAATTAAAATGTTTAAAGCTTAAAGTCATTGAATGTTGTGTAGCTATATGTCCACGAGTTCTAGTGGGTTACATTCCCTTGTATAAAAGTAATATGGTTTGGTGTCACCTGATTAATTCCGTGGTGTGAAGTTGGTATTCTGGTCTACATTTTAGTGTGTGGGTGGCCTGTCCTCGCTATTCTCCTCCGGTAGATGAAGTTGAGAGAGTCTAGATGGTCATGTTCAGGATGGGGCTGTTCCTCGACTTGCAGCGAGGGACCCTATGCATACAAAATATTATCAGCGAGAATTTCCAAAACTAATTCCCCCAAAAACCTCACACGCACCAAAATCCATTTATAATATTAAACACAGCTTTAGGCCTACTTAAAATGAAAGTTTGACACACTCTGCAACATGTTATACGGCCATATGGCCCTATCTTGGAAAACATTTAGTTTAGTTAAATTTCATATTATTCTGACTTTACATTATTCTCAATTCTATTAAAACTTTATATTTTTATTATGACTCTCTTTCTTTAATATTGTCAATAAATTTGGGGTGACTTAATTATTCATACTAACTTGATTCACCACTTGGCATGTATACATATATAAACTTTACCCCTCTGGGTTAACATTATTCAATTACGGTGCCTTAGTTAAGACTTCTGAAATTAACATAGTATAACTATAATTACCAATAAAATTTACATTTAATTGTAACTTGATTCACCACTTGGCATGTATACATATATAAACTTTACCCCTCTGGGTTAACATTATTCAATTACGGTGCCTTAGTTAAGACTTCTGAAATTAACATAGATTACTATAATTACCAATAAAATTTACATTTAAATTACTCAAAATTACACATTTCACAACTTGCCACGTGGCGTGATAGGTTAACTGATTTCATTCATATCTGTACTTATTAAACAAATTCCTTTTGCATAACTACAGATTAATATACGAGGTGTGTTCAAAAAAAAGACCGAACTATTTGTGTAGCACGTCAACTAGCGCATAGAGCGAGCTGCAGAATTAAGTGCTGCTAGCGACAGGTTTTGACGCCTGAATGCCGTTTTCTCTGTTCCGTCACGATCTTCAGTCTTCGAGCTACACGCGCTGTAGTGGGCACGGGCACACACCGTCCGGCGGATTTATAACGAAGTGAGAATGAAGATCTTAACACAACGTGTGTGTATAAAATTTTGCTGCTGACTTCGTAAAATCTTTACAGAGCTATTTCCATTGTCTTCCAAAGTTTTCATTACCATTTGCATTGGTACGCAGTTGTTGATAGATTTCAAAACAGGTCTCTTTCTGATCTTCGTCAACAAACACAGGAAGAATTTTGCAGTGATACGATACATTTAAATTTTTCTATCAAAATTTAATTTTACGATCTTAAATGGATTCTGTCAGAAAGTATCGGCATTTAAACGATGCATTACAATTACCACATCACGAGCTCTCATCCCATGATCTTCGATATCGCTTTGATCTCCACCGACCATTGTTTTCCCTCTTTAAAAATTCTTAAACTAATCGTTCGCCTCACGCAGGCTTCCGCGTATGCTTAATTGAAAACCAGAATGTCTCTGAAAATTTTAACCTAGATTTACTGCAAAATTTCATACGCACACGTTGTTCTCGCGGTCTTTCTTAATCGTTTTGTCACTAATCCGCCGGCCAGCGTGTGCACGTCCCCACTCAATGTGATATACCTCAAAGACTACTGCTAATAGCGGAAAACAATAAGTGGTAGTTTGTTGTCAAAAACTATCGCTAGGTGCGCGCAAAGTCGCGGCGCGTCGTTTGTGCGGATTGATGTGTTACCCAAAAAGTTTGGTCTTTTTATGAACACACCTCGTATATAAGTACATTGCAGTGACTTACCGCAGATCTGTTTCAATTTAGCCTGCCATAGATGGAAGATGGTGCAATTAAAAACTTCTTTCTGTCGGAGAAGAAATGCCACGAGGCGTTTGGTTGAAAGACCAGCAAAAGACAGGTTTTGAAACGCAATTCCGGACTTTCTCAACTCGCAATCAGCAGCGAACGCCAGAGCGCAGCACCAATCGGGCGCAACGTATTTACCGCATGTAGATTGTGTGCGTATTTCTGTTAAACACAGTACGGCAAAACGCCACCGCTAAATACCGTTCCAATATTTCTTTTAGCGTGTTCGTTAAATACCGTACACGATTTTTGTTTATTCGCGCCGATCTTACTCGACTCGGCACACTCCTAGGAGATAAAGTAGTTCTTTCAGTCTCCTCATTTTTTCAGAATTTGTGATACTGTTTATTTTTTGATCGTTTTTTCAGTAGTTTACCACTTTTGTCTAAACTGCTGAAAAAAGGACTTTATGGATGTGGTACCATTTTATCCACAAGGAAGTTTTTTCCAAAAGATATGCTAACCGCAGATAAAAACTTGAAACTTGGGGAATCTGATTTTGTTATGTCTGATGATATTTCAATCAGCAAGTGGAGGGATAGGGGTAGAAAATGTGTCTTAGTTTGTAGTAATATGCACAACCCAGAGGAAACGGCATTTGTAATCATTTGTAACAAGGCAAGGGAAAAGGAGAGCGTTTCTTGCCCTAAGTCGATTACGGACTACAATCGCTACATGGGAGGGGTGGACAGATTCGACCAGCACCATTCATCGTATAACATTTCTTGGAAGTCAAGGCGTGGGTGGACGAAAATTTTCTTTTATTTTATTGATGCTGCAGTTGTAAATGCATACATATTATATAAAGAAACTAATAATCTAGCTCAAAGGAAAAACCCCCTCTCACATCTGGCATTTAGAAGTGCTTTGGCTAATGAGATAATTGGAGGATAATGAGATAATTACATTGAAGGGTAAGATTTACATTTAGATTTATATTATATTATACTAGACACAAAATACCACGTTACAATATACTATATCAGAAAACAGCAATTAGTATCTAAAAGAATACAAGTGAAATTACAGCGTAGTACAACTTTTTAAACATTTATTACATTTATTCATCAAGACTTAATTCACGAAAACAAATGACAAAATGACGAATTGTAGGCCCAACTTACTCAACCAACACACATCATCAGGCTGCGGCAAATCAAGACGCCTAAATTGAGTAAACTAAATACCGTAATAGGATCATGTCGAAGTAAGCAAACAACGTGAAAGTAAAGTTATACAATATTAATTTATAAATTAATAACAATTTTACTTATAAGTTATTAACAACAATTTCTGTTAATTAACTGAATTAAAAGAAAATATAGATCATTACTTTTTACTTATAATTTTAGTCATTCATTTTCACTTTAAACATAGTATAGATTGCAGATACACGTAATGTAGCACTTAACGAGATTGAAAAATATCATTCGATTTTTCCAAATTGTAGTGACTGCAGTAATGATAATGTTAGACTTCAAAACAAGAATATATAGCGATAACAGAAACAAGTTCGATAACAAAACAAGAAGTACAGAGTACACTGTACTTCACAATTTTAATAAAAGCAAATTAGTTTCAACACTGTATACTCGTTAGAATGATAATCAACCATGTTATTCAGGTAATGAGTTTGTATTCAGAAGCAACATCTAAGAGATTAGAGGATGCCTTGCGTCTGTAAAGTGTCGTCACATAAAGGTACGTATGATACATTCACAGAAGTTGTAACTCGTGATAATTATTGAAGTGTGACGCTATCGCTTCCACATTTTGAACTTACAATAAATGGTAATTTAGTCCAGAACTAAAGTAGGAAGAGGCATATACCATGATTCTATATCTACCTGTCGGTCTGTCTGTGTACGTACTACCTAAATTTGCAAATCGACATAGTCAGTAAATAAAGTTAGAACTATTTACAAATCCTATTTACATTTTAAAAATCTACATCCTCAGAATATAAATTAACCGTTCCGGCTCCATAGTTTTACTGGAAGTTCTTATTTTATTTTTTTTTTTTGCAGTAACAAAGTTATTCCAACGTTGCACAGAATTCTACTGAGATTTATTAACCAACAGCATTATTATGTTAATATTCCTTGTTATTATATTTACCAGAGTTGTGAATACTTTTTCTAGTACAAAACCTTACCTTTAAAGAAGCAAGTAATAAATATAGGTAATAAAGTTTTAATATAAGTAATAAAAACATATTTTAATTAACGTGTATGAATGTACTGCATATCCTTTAAACGCATTCGTAAATGTAAAAAGTATGCCACATGTAGCCTACTGTACATACAGAGGTACCATCTGATGTCTTATAAACCAATTTGCTTTAGTAAGCGTATAAAGTGTGTACAATACAGAACTTTTGAATTTATTTTGTTCTTAAAGATATAGTAAAGTATAATGAAGAATGTTGCAATGCACGTAAATACTGCACTAATGTTCCTAGTCATTCTGCTTCAAAATATGTGCAGGTTGAGGTGGATGTACAAACACCGTGTATAAGGGCTGTGACAGACCAACACAAACAAAACATTTCTCAGTATTCATTGTAGACTCTGTACGAACATCCACAGTTACGCATCTTTTATTACGAATTTTCTTGTATATTTCTTTGTAATTAAATAACTATCTAAGTTAATGCTCACTATTCCTAGAAAATATCCAAGTGTGAATATTAGCCATAAAACGTGTTTACCAGTTGATTAGTAGTGTACTTATTAAAAATTCTGATCTTTATTAAACCACGCTATAGCTAATAGCGTATCATTAACGTCAAACGTTCCGTACATTGTGGATGTGACAGCCTCAGTAGAAAACCTGAGTTTCAATAAGGTACATTAATATTAAATGAATAAGATATTGCTTTACACTTTTCTTGCTTCAAAGGAGCGTAGACCAAAATCTTGTTTTGTTTAATGTAGACTAGCAATCTCCTTTTCAATATAGGCTTTATTAAATAAAAGGAGGTGCCTAATTTTAAAACTTTATAACTTTTATAGCACCTGAGATTAAAAAAATATGTAAATACACTGAAATCCTCGTTCATGTCCCAACTTGGCCGTATAATTGCATAGGCCTACTTTTTGAGTTTCTGGTTATTTTAAAGTGAAGTAAAATCCGAAAAAGTTACGATTCTTTCGTAAGCTTTAAAGTTTAAGTAAACGTTACCCAGACGTTATAAAAACCTTGCTAGAATATGATTTGTATGCAAGTTCCTTCTTACACGTGTGAATTTTATTTTTGTATATTTAACACATTAAAATTTATTAACATCTTTCCTTTTAAAAAGGAACAATTTGCTACTTGAAAATGTTACAACCTAGATTTTACTTTGTTTAATTTTTGTGTAATTTTTTAATCAAAAGGTACCTGAAACACGAAAGTTAAAATTTATATCGTGTAAGGAAAAGTACACTCACGTACGTTGTAACAGTACACTATAAACCTCATCCATGTTCATTACTAGTAACTGTTCAACCAATATTTATTTGTCCACGTGTATTAATACTAAACAATCAATCGCAACACAAAAGAGTAAAAATTATAAATTTATGTATTAAACTGATCAAACCAAATTTTGTTATTAATTTTTTTTTTTTATTAATGTAACTTAATGAAAAATCTATATGGGTTTAACTTCTGTACATTTGACACGAAATGTTTATACAAACAATAAATTAGTAGGCGTTTAAATTATTATAAAAACTGTACACAACATTATTATCTAAACGCCGTAATGTGTAAGCGCGCGCGTGTGTGCGTGTCTGTCTTTGTCTGTGTTCTGTTGGGACGGACATCTATACAGACGTATAGATTTTCCCAATTTGTTTCCCCAGGTTGGTAGACAAGACATATCAAGAGTTTCAGACATTAACTTGTAAGGACGTATTTTTGTTCCGTTTAGTAGAAAATAGTTTCATTCAAATTCTGATTCTCCGCAGTATTCATCAACGCAACCGGTGATATCTCATCCAATAAACAGTATTAATCAGTGAACTAAATGTAATGTAAATATTTACATTTATTTCTACTTTATCATCTGTTATTGTCTGGGATAATTACAGTCGTATTTATATTTGAAAAAAAAACTAAATATGACTGTACTAAACTATATAGGACTAGGACTATTGGACTATAGGATAACTATAAGAGGGACCGAGGGAACTCATTGTCCTGCTTTGCCTAGTACAAATGGTGGCTAGTAATCTAGTTAAAACGAGTTCTTTAAAGAGTAGGGCCCCACGGCGTATATCCCTGATATTTTAGTCGTATAAACAGGCGTTATACGAAATATGAGTCTTCCATCGAAGACAGTAAAATTCTCAGAGATTTAGTCCATTGTCACCAACTACACTACGCTGCCTAAAAAGAGAAAATATCAATTAAAATCGTACACTCACCAAATCTGTTCTGCATACGTGTTTTGTGGGTTTTGATCTTCGAAAATGTATCGCTTTACGTGCTTGGCACAAAGTTGAATCGCATAGACCGCCGGTACGTAAGTATATTCGGTCAAAGCTTTTGAATCAGTTATGTTGGATTTCAGTGTAGGAGCGGAGCTCCTCAAAGAAGTACTCTCAAGAAACTCTCAGTTATCTTCAAGAAAGGGGCAAATTTTGTTTAAAATATTCAATTTTCTGCTTTCACGTTATAGAATAAATTACTATAATTATTTAAAGATTTCTGATAGAGTGGTATTTATCAACAAAATGATGCTAGGAAAACCAGTTGTTCTAGGCAGTGTCATATAGCCTCTGTAACTCGAGAATATAATTTAATTAAATTAACTTCATTACACGCACAACGGTGTCAAAGAGGTTTGATATATCTCTGGCTTCTTGATAAGTACCCTTACCACAGATATACGGAATGGTTTCATAAAGAAGCTAGTGCATATTAGCAAAACTCCTTGACACCGTTCTGCGTGCAATGAAGTTGATCTGTTTAAATTATATTCTTGAGTTACAGAGACTAACGGCAACATATCGCAGCCTTGGAAAATGTAAGAAAGCTCCCACACTGAAGCATACTGAGCGCTGTATTGTATGCTCTCTATGTTTCTGGCATTGAGGACATCTTACCAGCAGGAATCTCTATCGTACAATACGCTGACGATTTACGTCTATACTACACAAGTCAGTTTTGTCAAATCTGCACTCAACCCTTTTCGGCGGATCTTGGAACTTTAAGTGTATTCCTTAACAACATTGACAACATTGGCTTATAAATTTCAACATCGAAGTCTCTGGTTTGCCTTTTCTCTAGAACGTGGAAACTGACAATCAGCAATGGACTAGGGCTTGGCAGTAGGTACTTCAACTGCACTAACCATGTAAACTATGTAGGTATTAATCTAACCGCACGCATAAACCACATAAACCAAACAATCTGCAAAGTGGAATCACATCTCAATTTGTTACGAGCGTTTACCAGCCCCAACTGGGGAGCAGAACTTTCTTTACCTTACTATACTACAGAGCTACTATACGTATTATTTTGTATTATGACTTTTGGGTATAAAATATCTTTTATGGAAATGCGTACAATTCCGAGTTACTAAAATGGAATTACAGATCTATTCGCTTGGTTTTCGGAGCCTTGAACTGGACATCAATCAATACTCTTCATGCTGAAACTGGTGAACTAAATTTAGAGCATCTTTCAACTAACTTTCTAGAGCCTCTTTACTCCCTTCACACAACTCAGTTTAGCAGGATAAGGAATTTCACAATTGATTACACAAGCGAGAGATTCGTGCAAAAGAAACTATTACCTCTATTACCACAGCTTCACCAACAATTCGTCCCTTTTAGCCCCTGTTTACACCTTAGATAAGCCTGTAAAATAGTTTTTGGAAGGAAACGTGTTATCTAATGCTCCTC
Source organism: Magicicada septendecula (assembly GCA_034769895.1). Classification (NCBI taxonomy): domain Eukaryota; kingdom Metazoa; phylum Arthropoda; class Insecta; order Hemiptera; family Cicadidae; genus Magicicada; species Magicicada septendecula. Next base: position 625,965,391 of record CM068368.1, read on the forward strand.
TTGTATTGTTTCTTAAGGAGACATTCAGAACAACCAAGTTCATTTACTGCCTATCTCTATGAAAACTGACTGAAGCTACTCATATTTAGGTCGATGGCTCCATTTTAAATAAAACGATTGGGTATGCCTTGTATGATACCACAGAAGCACCTCACGAATATATAGAATTTAGAATCATGTACTTATATACACAGAAGAACTGACAGTAATTCTCCTCCGTGGCCTAAAATATGTATCAGAGAAGAAGCCACTATGTAAAGAAGCCATTTATATAATCAATTGTCTCAGTGTACCGGCAGCATAAAAAATATGAACATCAGCTCTGACATCAACTCTCTTGAAGCCAAAATACTCGACACTGTGTAAGATCTGCAGAACACAGAGATCTGTTCACACTTTCACTAGATAAAAGCCGATGTGTGTATCAGAGGTATCGAAATAAGCGACCATCTTCCGAAATAAGCAACAATGAATAAGTCTGAACTTTGGGAGCTGCCTGCCTGCCTTTCGATTTACATCGACACTTAAAATGCATTCTGGCTGCTGAAAGGCAAAATTGATACGGCTCTCACCTAGCTGTAAACATTTACAAATCCATGTTCCCCTGTGTTTAATTGTCCGCCTAGTTTCATGACACTCCGTCGAAAAGGAAGCACTATTTCAAAACAATTCGAGAATAAGCAGTGAACTCGGCGTAACCAGATCTTACCTTCGTCGCTTAGGCGTGGAGGGGTTAAGTGCCTGTAAAACCTGCGTAGAACAAAAAACCTAGAACACGCGATCATGTGCTGTCAACTCTTCAGACGTGGACTAACTGACTTCCTTGCTCATTTTGAACATTGAAAATCCATTTCCCTTGACACACCTTATAGCCATGATCAATGAGCCACAATCCACGAAATTAAGATACAATACTTCATGTAAAAATTAATGTACTACTTTATTTATGTTATTAACATTTTTTTATTTTTTTATGCGTAGATTCGTAAGTTCTATTGTATATGTTGTATTGTTTTAGTAGGCCTACGAGCTCGTATGATATGTGTTGTATACAAAATTTTGTATTACGATCAAGTAACACAACATTTTAATTATAATGTGTACTGTCACTGTACCAATGTCTATACAGTGGTTTTAATATCAATTAAAAAATACAACACAACAAAGCAATACTAAAACTTCAAAATCCATTAAATTACAGTTTATATATTGCTTCGTATAAATTGGTTATAATTACTTCATTTATAGTAAATGAATATTAATATAACTTTTGCCTGTTTTAATGGAAACAGTATCTCTTAAACTGTAAGCTTTACGGTACTGGCGTCTATAAAAAAACTTTAAAATTTCCTAATATTTTAGACAGAAGAGAATACACATTTGATATAATGCGTAGAACACGATAACAGATAACTCAGGAAAACATTTTTGAGTCTACGTTTTTACAACAGTTCGACAAATGTGCGACAAACCTCTTCTCTGTTGCTAGAGGACAGGCTGGGCAGAACATCTCCTTAACAGATAATGCCTGGTTTGCGACTCGACTAGTGTAATACGTTTTTATTAAAAAATAAGAATAAAAAACCATTGATTATTATTTCTTGTTTTGTGTACATCAGTGTGAGCTGAAAATGTGGAAACATTTTGATTCCTCTATATTCGAAACATGAAGGAAAACTATCAGCAGCTTTATATGCCATTTATTAAATCTATTTTTATAACACATTACAGACTTTTAAAAACATATTCCTAAGAATACGTAAATTATAAATGAGGACTCTATAAGGTTTAATTAAACGCCTGTCATTATCAAGTCACAAAAGTTTGAGTACAACGTTAAACCACAACTCGCAAGCTAGCACACTACTATATCAAAGAAGTCATTAAACAGATTCACTTTCCTTGTCTGCATTTCACAGTTCATTAAAGTTAATGCTCGCATGAATAATGATTAGCACATTATCAGCACAAGGGTAAGCACACGCAGAGATAATGAACCGCAATGTGGTGTCCTGTAGTAAACCAACAAAATTCAACACACAGTTTTAGGTAGCCTTTCTCTGCATCGCATTGTACGTCGTACGAGGTTAATTATTACTGTATCCAACAATGCCAAAGATTTGCTTTACAACACCTGTTGCCAAACCACCGGTATATCTCAGAGAATGCACAGACATTTGCTTAGCACGTTATCTGTCAAAAAGATGCGCTACTATAAAGTGGAACACAGTAATGCGAACTTTGTTAACACTGCATGTTGCCACATCGGTTACATTGCAGCGTGGGATACTAAAGCACAAATATTACAGTAGTAAATTGGTTTGCCATATCAGCCATGCTCCGTAGTAGGCCTATTTATCTGCTGGAATGTTGAGTTCCTTGAAAACGTGCGTTTTAAAAGGTAGTATTTTTTGCAAGAACTTTTTAATTTCAGAGTTTTAGAACACAATATTCCCATTTAAACATTCTATGATTTCATTTTGATGTTTGATGTTTGTTTTGATGTTATGGCAATATACTTTAAATTAATATAAGCTCTATTAACCCTATCCTTAAGTAATTTGAAGATACTTTTCATCGTTCCGGATTCGATATTACCGAACCTGTGACTTTCTCTTGCCCGGTAACAAAAAGAAAACTTCAAGAAAGTTGAGACAGAGAAGTGCAAGGAAAGAATTGGCAGTAGTTATACCTTTTTCTAGGAAACAATGGAAAGGAGTAAAGTCATTTTAAACTTGTGTTTTTTAATTTTACACATAAAAATTTTGTAATTAAAAAAAAAAATTAAATCGCCTATAACCAATGTAGACAATTCTAACGTTGCGACGTGTTGTAATGGAAGTTTGTGAGGCTGAGAAATATCTGACAGCTAACAAATTTAAGACCCACAATTGTATAATGATTTAATTTTTCCTCAAATGTTAGACAACTTTGACATGTTTTATATGATACTGGGTTTACTTAACAAACTGATTCATGGAATCAAAAGTTCACTTGAAAGACAAGCATTAATATTCACTCGAATCTCATTTTTACGTAAAATGCATAACTATAAAACAAAATAATAACCATCCAACGTTTTATATAAATACAAAATGTATTTCCCTAATCACGCTTTTCATTATAGTTAACATCATACTAAAGTCCGCTCCAAAAGCTGACACTCAAATTTAGATGTACACGAAATAAGAAGGGACAGATCAATTGCAATGTATTTTCAACACAAAAGTTCTCTTATTTTTGAGGTTTTAGAACTGTTATTTAATGTTTTTATAGAATTGTTCTAGCACTTTTTCGTAATTAGAACCAAAAACGAACTCGTTTTTTGGTCTTTCTTAATGGAACATCAACTTTAGAATATTGTCAAATATAATCACGTTGTTTGATCATCTCAAACTTTTAACAAATGACTAGCGTGAGTATTGTAAGTGTGTAATATAAGTTATAAATGTTTGTCTTCATTAAAAAATGTTGTCATCAGTTTTGTAAATCAACTTTTTTCTCACTACGGATAACTCGAATAAAGTCAAAATTAGCATAGTTTTAATCTATGCATTTACAACTAAATGTTTTTGAAACAGATATGGATGTATAACTTTTTTGTCGATTTCTGCTTGATAGACAACTGTTGCACGCTGAGACGTGGAAAGTCCGCGCAGTCGCTGTAGTGTGTTACGTTTTGTGTTATACGTCAAAGCTAGCAATGCGCAATGCTGTCCTGTGTGCTTAAAACTTACGGGTCACGAACGCAAAGATTAGTTGTACCCGATAGGCTACAATATGTTTTTTCTCCAATTCCTCTTTTTCGAAACCTTCTTAAAGATTACGAAATGCAAACTTAGTTTTTGGTTCAACAACACCATAATACGAAAGTCTGTATATACTTGGTTACAACTAGTGTTTTACACCAACTCCAAAAGATATTTATTTAAACATGATGTTACAATATCAACATTTTTACAAAAAATTTTTGTAGAAAGATATAAATTTTACCACATATTTCCTTAATATGATGTAACCAATCTACATGAGGAATCCTTCCGAATTTTCTCATCATTCTTACCTCTTTTACAATGACTCGTCCATATTGTCTCATGTAAGAATTCATTTCTAAGCAAACATATTTCATTACTTTGCAATACACAAATGATTAACAATATGATCATTAAAATTGCTTCTTAGGGGCGAAATTTATTACTAGTATTATTGCCAACCCTTCAAAGTATTGAATAATTTATTGAGAACACACATCAACAAAACACAAAATATTCATTACGTAGCAGAAAGGAACGTAGGCTTAATTACTAATTATTGTCGATATTTAGAGTAGTTTGCCTTTTTATTGCAGCTGCGGGCAGAAACACTGTGCAGTTTATTCACACATGCTTTACTCTGTAATTGCTCATTTCTTTCTTTTCTTTTTCCTATATTAGATGTTAAAAAGTAATTTCCTTTTCTCTCCTGAATTCATACAAATTGCTGTTTTATATTTCACTTCACACTAAGGAAAAGTAACAAAAATAAAAAAACATACAAATTTAAATGTTATGTTTAACACATTATCTCTGGGCAAGTGTGCTAATACAGAGATGACAATATTATACCCTCAGTGAATACTACTGTTTACTGATGTTCTTAATAGAAAATTAAATTTTACTCAGGTCGTAAACTCGTATTAACTGGTAATAAACTCTGATTCTATCAGAATTAGCTGTGAGAAATAAAAGCTGGTTATAACAGTTCAATTATAAAAATTTTAATAGTTTTAAACAGTACATTATAACGATATAATAATTTTATATTATTAATATTATATATATATATTTTAAATAACGGTATTGAAACTAGAAGTTTATTTTTTCTGAACTTAAAAAATGAGTTATTATGTTATGTTTTCATGTTAAAAGTTTTTCTTCATCTTGCACTTTCAGAAGCTTCCGACGCCACTCCCACATCCCTTAACTCCCACTCGGAGAGGCGCACATCTCAAGTTGAGAACCGCTGCTATATTATAATACCATCTTAACTGACAGTAATGAAATTACATTTTATGTAAACAGAAATAAATAGTTATGAAACACAATGAAGGATAATAAAATTAATAATAAATATTTTGTCATTTAAAAAAAAAGTATAATTGTTTGTGCATTATTAGAAAAATGTCTAGTTAAAACTGATAACATATTTACTTTTCTTTGCGTTAATTTCAAAACTTCGGTCAACAGCAAACTGTAAAGCTAAAAGATATTGTTGTTTAGTCATTCAACACCTCACGAAAATCTAAGTAACGTCATAGCACTAGTAATATATAATCATGGTTTATTGCACGTCTGATTCTAACGATTTATGACAAAAAAAAACTGTGCTATTCTGTTTAATAATTATTAGATTTCTGGTCATACCGTTTTCGCATGTAGACCACATACAAATTATACAATCATATCGTTTATTCTACCACACAAATTAGGCCGGTGATAAGTTACGGCATGTATTATGTACAAGTGAATTAATCGTTTTAAATTTTACCTTAGAATGTAGGCCTACCCCTTAGAATGTAATACCTTACCCACGAAAGGCCATTAATGTGTGGAGATACACAATTGTACAACCACAATTTGCGTTATACGCAGGTACTGTAACCCAAACAGTATCATGAATTACGCTGGTAGTTGCAGTATCCTGTTATCTAATAATGACATGAACATTTATAACCAATTAAATCGTTACTCGTGATAATTTATAGATCATTACTTGTCAGCATGATTCTTGAATGTGCATACTATAACAAAATAAACATATAGCGTCGAAAATATATAAATGCAGTAGCCTATTCATTTAGAGAAAACGTATGAGGTTTCTTTTCAGATTACAATAATCAGTGAAATGATTTGTTGATTGCCAGCATCTGGCGTAGGTTGACGTCAGACAGATGTGTTTTCTTTGTTGACGACCCACCGTAGGTTCTCTTCGGCCCATTCCGCCGACTCTGCGATACTTGATGTCCCGTATTTCCTGAGAGCAGCTTTCTGTACTGGAGAATGGCAACAGATGGATCGGAACTGCGCTTGTCTTAGGTGTCCATAACGCCGCTTTTAGTTAGAAACTCCTTTCCGTCTACTCTCTTCCGAGACCCGGCATACTTACGGTAGCATCTAGAGGCATTTCCTGGGCTGGTAGAAGTGCTTTCACACTTTCCAGACCAGCAAATACTCCCTCGCAAACAAAAGGTATTTATAGGCTCTCCCAAACCAGCCGTTACAGATGGCCGTGCGAATCAGAATTCATAAAAACATCCTTACAAAAATAAAAATAAACGAGGATGTTCCCATCCCTGAAGGCGGGTGGACTCATCCGGACACTGTGACCACTGGGGCACCTCAAGCTACTTCCCCAAACACCTGAACCTGAACCTGTGCAGCTGGCGAGTGCAATGGTTTACTCTACACGTATTATAAAAATGCAAAATACGCTGAGGTATTCTATGCTGCACAGACGTTTCTTTGTTCTGTTTACGGATATAATTTTATCGTTACAATTTTATGTTATTGTCACAAACCAAACTGTGAGCATGGTATACAGATGATGACATACCATTCATTCCATTAGTACGTAGCATGAATGCTACTGATTGTAAAACATTATCACAGTTCCAACTTCATGAAAGCAGACTTTCTTCCTTGGGCTTTTAATTAATAATTCGATTTCACAAAATAAAATTATCACATTTAACAACCAAGCTTATTTTGAAGCCTGACTAGTGTCATACCTTTATACACAGATCATGGTTTACGGTAGCAAACGTTAATATTTATAATTGCACGGTACAGAAAAGTGGTTGCAGCAAAATAGTTCATGATTTTTGATGGACAACTGAAAATATGCATGTCATGCTTATTGACAATAAAGAAATAAAACCCTTTATTGAATTTTATATGCTATCACGTTAAATGAAATTGCAAACATGTAAATCATGTTTAATGAAATCATTAAAACAGTTATTGGCAATAAGAAGACAGTATTCACAAATCTGACACATTAAATAGGATATATATTTGTATTACATTTTCTTTCACATTAGGTTTCCATTTAAAATTTTTTACTACTAATTTTACCTTAGTAAGGAGTAGTAATTACTTCTTCCATAAAACATAATAAACAGCAATTTGATTTTAAATGTTTTGATTTCATTAAATTTTAAAGTGTGTTGGCAACATGGCGTATAAATCATAGTTTGTATACATTTATACACAGGATGGTGCCTAAATAATATTTTAAGTATCGCTTTAAAAAGTGTGCTACTAGAGACAATGTGTTATTAAAATGTGTAATTAACTCCATAATAAAAGTCAGAGGGGAGACAGGGGAGAGAAACGAACAGACATACAAACAGGCAGGTCTGTAATCTTGCATGTTAGCGATACTAATTGGCTGCCAACATTAGGCAAACACTAGTTAACAATTAACACAGCTGTACTTACGTATAAATTTCTCATACTCTACGTATTTCCAATCATACAGATTGTTGTTATAGACAGAATAGTTAGGTTTATTTTTGTGATTATTAAATAAGAGCTTAGCCATATACTTCTTATGTCCCAATCATTATATTATATTTATGCATATTGTACATGTTAAAAAAATACGAATCACTGAAGATGTGGAATGAATAACTATTTATCCCAGTGAATAAGCGTGTTCAAGAAGTATTACAAAAGCCAAATAAAATATGAGGAGCAAAGAAATACACTGTGCGTGACGCTTTGCCCTCTCGCACATTCTCGATCCTCCCAGACGAGCTTTATAAACAGTGTGCGTGACGCCTTGCACGCGGGGTTACGCAGTCCTTTCGCACGTTCTCGATCATCCCAGACGCGCTTTATAGACAGTGTGCGTGACGCATTGCACGTGGGGTTACGCTGTCCTCTCGCACGTTCTCGATGCTCCCAGACGCGCTTTATAGACAGCGTACACGTGACGCATTGCACGTGGGGTTACGCAGTCCTCTCGCACGTTCTAGATGCTCCTAGACGCGCTTTATAGACAGTGTACGTGGCGCATTGCACGCGGGGTTACGCTGTCCTCTCGCACGTTCTCGATCATCCCAGACGCGCTTTATAGACAGTGTGTCTGGCACATTGCACACGGGGTTACGCTGTCCTCTCGCACGTTCTCGATCATCCCAGACGCGCTTTATAGACAGTGTGCGTGACGCTTTGCACGCGGGGTTACGCAGTCCTCTCGCACGTTCTCGATCATCCCAGACGCGCTTCATAGACAGTGTGCGTGACGCTTTGCACGCGGTGTCACGCAGTCCTCTCGCACATTTTCAATCCTCCCAGACGCGTTTTATAGACAGTTGTCGATTAAATTCTACCTCCATGTACGTTCGTCTTGCAGCATACTGCACCACACGCTTTCGGAAGTGGTCGAATAGTTGCCAGCTATGAGATTGTCTTTGCGAATCGAAGCGATAGCAAGTGCTACTAGTTGTTGTAATTTGCGATTCGTTGCATGTTTGTAGTTACCATTTTAGTGTATACTAATAATTCTGAGTTATTGTGTTTAGCTGTCTGTAACTGGTGACTTGACTTATTTATTGGGACAGTCTTAATTAGGTGAAACTTATAGTTTGTTACATTAGTGTGTGTTGGACGATCGTAAACTTACAAGATCGTTGTATACGATTGTATTTGGTGTACTCGAACTGGTATCATAGTTTCACGTAACGAATTATCTAGTGACCAATTACTTTATTCCATTGTTTACAGAACATTATGCGTGCTATCGCCATAACAGTATATATTATTACTATGACAGAAATGCAACACTACCATAAAATTAAATCCACAGAGACAAAACATGTGCTGAGATTTGAAGGTCACTGTGTCCCAGAATTGAATCCCATTCAAAAAAATCTAAGTCAAAGTTAAATGAAATGTCTTCATGTAGACGAACTCATGTGCACGCGTAATGAAACGTGTAAAAATTGTAATTTTGTATGCATTTATAATAAAGTCTGTTGAAAAACCTTGCTGACTCCTTTGTTTTTTGTGTTACTTTCGGCGACTTTGTCAATAGCAACCTGTAAAGGTAAAACATGTGTTACACTGAAACCCCCCCTTTTATTTTATAAGTTTTTTTTTGTGTAATTTTTTTTTGAATTTTTATTTTATTTAATTTTTGTATTAAGTTTTTTTTTGTAAAGGGGAGAGACATCATATTTAGAACTAGGTGGAAAACCTAGAGGAAGCAAAAGTGTACAAGGCCCAATTACAATTACAGACATGTCCCCCCAGGTGAATGACAGGACTTGCAAATGAAAAAGTCTTTTCACCAACAAGCGTATGCTTTATTAAGCCTGCAAAATGTTACATGAGATGACAAGTCATCGATTGCACAAGCACAAAATTAACGGCAGGATTATGTATATTGTAGCATGACAGATAATCCACACAAATACATTACTCAATGAACATTAATAAAGCTCTAATATATGGAGTATCTAAATGAGAATCGTTTAAAATGCACTATTTACTAAATATATTCACAAGAAAGGTTGAATAAAGAAAATTTCTGCAAATAATATAATATAATACAAATTTAAAAACCCAGAAGACTAAAAATAATAATAACAAAATTACCCAGGTAAGATAGAAGCAGGCAATTAATATACCCCGTCAAAGAAACCAGACCAAAAAAACCCAAAGCTGCTGAAGAAAGAAGAAAGAAGAATAATTAAAACTACTACTACAGAAGAAAGAAGAAAGAAGACTAATTAAAGCTACTGAAGACAGAAGAAACAAAACTAATCAAAACTCAAAGAAGAAAGAAGAATAATTAAAACTACTATTACTGAAGAATGAAGAAAGAAGAACAATCAAAGATACAGAAGACAGAAGAAAGAAGAATAATTAAAACTACTATTACTGAAGAAAGAAGAATAATCAAAGATACAGAAGACAGAAGAAAGAAGAATAATTAAAACTACTATTACTGAAGAAAGAAGAACAATCAAAGATACAGAAGACAGAAGAAAGAAGAATAATTAAAACTACTATTACTGAAGAAAGAAGAACAATCAAAGATACAGAAGACAGAAGAAAGAAGAATAATTAAAACTACTATTACTGAAGAAAGAAGAACTAATTAAAACTACTATTACTGAAGAATGAAGAAAGAAGAACAATCAAAGATACAGAAGACAGAAGAAAGAAGAATAATTAAAACTACTATTACTGAAGAAAGAAGAACAATCAAAGATACAGAAGACAGAAGAAAGAAGAATAATTAAAACTACTATTACTGAAGAAAGAAGAACAATCAAAGATACAGAAGACAGAAGAAAGAAGAATAATTAAAACTACTATTACTGAAGAAAGAAGAACTAATTAAAACTACTATTACTGAAGAATGAAGAAAGAAGAACAATCAAAGATACAGAAGACAGAAGAAAGAAGAATAATTAAAACTACTATTACTGAAGAAAGAAGAACAATCAAAGATACAGAAGACAGAAGAAAGAAGAATAATTAAAACTACTATTACTGAAGAAAGAAGAACTAATTAAAACTACTGAAGACAGAAGAAAGAAGAACAATCAAAGCTACTGAAGAAGGAAGAAAGAAGAATAATTAAGACGATCCATATAAAACAAAAACCCCATAGGGAAAGAACCCCCAAAAAACCCCAAAATCAATGAATGCCCAAAGAGAAAGTATAACACCCTAAAAAACCATATCACTGTAAAACTGACAAAAACTAAAAGTGTTAGCTGTAGTAAATATTAGTGCATTCAAAAAGTTATTGTGTAATGTGCATAAACAAATCTTCACAGTTCCCCCATGGTTGAATATTTCATATTAAAAACTAGAAAAAGACTAGTAAATATAGTAATAATTCACCATGGAAAAGTGTAAGTGATCAAATTATAACTAATAAACTTTAAGAAAGGTGCATGAGTAGCAGTACAAAGTAACAAATTTTAAGTTTTGTGAACAGTGTCTACTTTGATAATGAAGTAGTAATTTTACTAATAAAAAGCTACTAAAACTGTATGAACATTCCATAGAATGGAATATAACTTAGATAGCCAGGGTTATACTTTAAGAGGGGGCATAAATCTTATAAAATGGGGAATTACAGAACTAACTGTTTATGATGAAGTAGTAGAAGGTATTAACAATTATATATGGATCCAAATGTGGGGTTCCCATTAAATATAGCATTTAGATAAGTAAGGGTTAGTCATAAGAGATATTAGTATTATAATTGTTATTTTATTGTTCATGTTAATTTAGGAATGCATTATCTAAAATTAGATATCATTCCAATGTTGTAGAAATACTTTTTATTATGTTATTAGGTGAGATACCAAAACAATGTTATTAAGAACACCAGTTTTATATATCTGGGTGTTATATTTTAATTGTATAATCTATAATTACTGTTATGGCAGATCAGAGAACTAATTTTTAATCAAATATATCAGAGTCAGAAGTCAGAGAAGGAAATAAAATAATTACATTAGTAAAACATTCTGCAAATGGCCACAATTCAAATCTAGGCAATATAATAAAGTTAAAATGCAGAATAATTAATAAACCTAATCTTATAAACCAGTCAAACTGACAATATTTAGGCAAGATACACCCAACATATTAAATACTATTTAAATAAGGCTTTCTAAAGATATGGTCATTCTATGAGTAAAATTATTTATTTGTATAATGAAATACCATTTGAAACTGAAATAGGTTCACTAACTTTATCAGAAGGGGAGTCATATACAACTGAATTATATTAAAAAACCATCATTAGTATACTAAATTGCAATAAAATAAGTGAGAATTGATAATTATACAAATTACAGATTTCATAGAATAATAATTATATTAGTTAAAATGGCTATTATTTACATAGCAGACAGGAAGTATAATTTTAGGCCTACCTCCCAAAAAATTATAAGAAAAATAATTTTCAGATAAAACTTTGTAACACCAACTTAATTACTATCAAAATAAGTAGAATAGAATCGTGAACACGAATATGTATTTAATATTACAAACAGTTAACTAATAACAGAATTATTTTTTGAGCATAGTGTACTATTTTAAAACGTGTCGGAAATTAAGGCGATGTGAAACAATGTATTAGATATATTATATAGGCTAAGATTTTCATGAGACGAAGGAAATCCAGACAGTTCATTATTATACATTAAAGAGAGCACTTGACAGGAATATTTGATAAAACCAAACTTAATGACGGTTACGTATAACAAGAGTTCGGAATCAGTTTTGTGTAAAAATTAAATTTTTAACTATTCTAATCATTGTGAAGTGGTGAAGTTGCCATACGAACTACATAACACTAATAAACAGAACCACATATAACTATTTAAATGAAGTAACACTGGAATCACACCAAATACCAAGTGAATATTCGAGGTTAAACGGACACACATAAACACCAATTGATATACTTAATTAACAACATTTTAACACCAAGTGAATTAATCCATCTTACTACAGTGACATTAAACTATACACCAGAAGATAATATACGATTGCGAAGAAGATTTAACCGCAGAAGCGACATATTTATTCCATAAATACTCTGTCATTGTTAGAAGGTGAACTCCGCGCATGCGCCAGGCGGCCATTTTGACCCAATCTCGTCATCTCAACTAGACGACTGTTTGCTGAACTGGGGTGAATAAAAATTATATATAAACTTTTATTATTAATAATTACCATTATATTGTTTAATTTTAATACATTTTTAGAATTGTAAGTGTTATACTTTCTGACCCTGACCTTCTCTGGCTTTTTATATAATTAACCGTTCGAAGAACCTATTTTTGTAATACCAATATAAAATTCATAGATCGACCGGCCCTGAGCGTGTCGATACGGCATTATAACATGGTTTTCAATTGAGCAAATTCCTTATTTTGTTGAATAAACGTTTGTTATCTAGTGAATTGAATTTGATTTCTCTAATAAAAGGACATAATCATTAATTAACCAAGAAAAATAGATAATCTTTAAAGGCAGTATATGCGAAACTACAACATTTCAAGAGTAAGAAGAAGAGAGCCGTTTTCGCCTAACTTGAAGTTAACTGGATTGTTTTTTTTTAATAAATTTACAGAAGGGAAGATTATTACTAGAATACACACCATACCATCCTATTTATAATTACAATCAACAATCTCAATTTATTTCTAAATTTTAAGAATATAAACACATCGGAAACAATTTTTTCAGAATTTATTTTTTTGTATAAATATAAATTTTAAAGTTATATCACCTTTCAAATTGCTGCAACAGCAACATACACCTAGAATATTTGATAACAACATTATCCAGGAACATTACCAAATCGACGTCTCCCAGAGCGGAACGTCACTACTACACATACGCACCATAAAAATTATTCTGGGTAATATTATGCCAGAACACCATTACAATTACCATTATATATTACAAAATTGAAGACCAGTAGTGAGCGCCGAACGAAGATTAGAAGACATTAGCTACATTACTACATACAATAGTGAGAGTACAATTCTCATACATCAACTATTTATTTATTTTTATATTTAATATTTATCGTATTATTACAAAATTGGCGAGTCCAACTGGTGGGGCTCGATTACCGCAGAATACCAGAACAAGCAACACTTTATAAATTTAATTATAATTTGTAATAAATAAGAAATGTTACAAATTTGGCGTCCAACTAAAGGGCTGTAATTAGGGGTTGAAAGGCGGTAATTACTTACTCGATTCCTAATTCAGCTTGGCAGCGGTTACCCAGCCAGGGAATCAGGGAAAATAATGCGTCGTGCCACATCAAAGAAGAGAGCGGCGGAGGCCGAGAAAGAACTCGATATGGATAATAAGGAGGCGACCCCAGTGGAGGACGTGGAAAAAATACTAGAACGGGTAGAACATCAACAACCAGCACCACTAGAGAAACAACCCGAAATATCCACTCAAACAGGGGACGTCCATGTCCAAGACCAGGAGAAATCCAAAACAACAGAAGATCCGATTTTAGAGAAAATGATGGAAATGTTCATGCAATTGAAAAAGGACATAGGAGAGACCAGTAAGAAAATGGATTCAACCAAGGAAGAATTAAGTGATATAAATAAAAACATAGAGGAATTGAAGAAGGACAACCAAGCAACAAAAGAAGAATTGAAGAAGGACAACCAAGCAACAAAAGAAGAATTAAGTAAAAAGATTGAAGACACCCATAAGAGAATTGAGGAAACCAGCAAGAAGGTGGAAAAGAAAATGGAAGAAAATAAGAAGAATTTGGAAGACAAGATGGAAGAAACCAATAAGGAAATGAAGAAGGACAACCGATCTTTAAGCCGGAAAATTGATGAAACTAATCAGAAAATGGAGGAAACCAGCAAAAAGATGGAAGAATAATTGGAGGAGAATAACAAGAAAATGGAAGAGAAGATGGGGGAGAGGTTTAAAGAGTTAAGAGAGGACTACCAACGGTTAAGAGAAGAAATAAGGGAGGATAACCGACGATGGCATAAGGAAATGAAAGAAGACAGGGAAGAGGAAAGAAGGGATAGAAAAGAATACAGACAAATCTTGAAGGAAGGTGTGAGTGAAATAGATAAAAACGTCACATCCTTGGATGAAGAATTGGATAAGACACTGGACAACAGCAAACCAGAACGAAAGGAAATACCAAACAATAAAACAATGGAGCCAGTGATAGTGTTACCTGAAAAGAAAACGAACGGGAAGAAAGAAAATACTAAGGATATGGAAGTGAAACAAAAGAGAATGAAAAGAAGGCATCCAAAGAAATTAATGAAAACAAAGGAAGAAATGGAAATGATGAACCATGGTTTATTTGATAATGATAATATCCCTATTACCAACAATGAAGAAATCGTGAGTTCCAGAAATTATGGAAATAGATTGATGGTAATCTCAGAAATGGTTTACCAGCAGACAGTAGTTTACCACGGGGAAGTGATCAGAGGTAAATGGAATACAACAGGGATGGAGATATATGGTAGATTGTCAATGGTATCATTGATCATTGATGGACCAGAGACGTACTGGTATATAAAACACTATGATAGAGGGAGCCGAATAAGCTTAGCAGCAAACAAAGGAATAGCAGCTAGAAAAATGAAATACAAAACAAAGGCCAGAGAAGTCACTAGTACCGGAACGATGATGAAAACTATGGTCATCCGGACAATGAGAGTAACTGAAGTGACAGACTACGGTTAAGTCTAATACCATATACCTCCACAAAGAAAGACGGATGTTATGATAACCGACGACGGCCAAAAAACTACGTCAAAGAAAAAGAAATTATGAGCAACTGTCCAACCTAATAAAAATCTTCAACCTGGGTATATAAAAGTAAAACAATTATAAGAAGTACAATTGAAGTAAAGAAAAGAAGAGAGCTAATACCATATTTAGGGTAATAATATGATAGGTTAACCATATTTATGAAAAAACATTATGAATAATCGAATGTATGGAAGAAATAATATCAAAGTAAAAATTCAAAAAAGAAGTAATGACTACTTACTTACCTATTATTTAGAAAACAATTTATGAATCAGAAAGAAAATGAATTTTGAATTAAATCTCAAAATTCAAAAGTGAAATTAATGAGAATTTTATGTCAAATAAACAGAGATATTAAACATATGGAATTAAAAATAAAGGAGTGCATTTGGATAAAAAGCAAGAGCAGAATAAAATCTTGAAAAAGAAAGGAAAAACTATATATAAATAAATCCATAAGAAAAAGATGATCATACAATAAATGTCAGTTATTAGAAAGACAATTAAAAGAGTAATTGAAAAAACATAATACTAGACGAACGATTCACAAGAATTAAGAGAGGAACAAAAATATAATACAAAATATATGCTACCAATGACCAGAAGGAGATTGTGATAACAGTCAAAATATGACAGAGAATTAAAAACTTTACACTGAATAATAAGTGATGATTATATTATACCAGCTTCCAATCACAAGGAGAAATAAAATGCCAGCAGAGCTAACCATTGAAAAAAATAACTGAGATAGAGATTCACTAAGATAGAAATATTAATAGATCTGTTCGTATACGAAGTGAAATATCCAAAGATATTTAATTTTTTTTTTATAGTCATAAGGTGGACTATTCTTATATAATTTGTATAAATAACTGTCTGAGATAAGTCCAGCAGTATTATTATGTATTGGTCAGAGATGATTTACCTCTGTAATCAATAAATGACGTAGTATGGCCAGCAGAGTGAGATGCCTACAGAGCCCCTCTGGACACTGCCCCAGCTAACGTATTAGGGAATTTTAGGGAATAAATATCCCAAGAATAAAGAAACGAGTTAAGAAGAAAATGGAAAAATAAAAAATAACGAACCTCAGATGACTATTACTATCAGTAAGAATCCAGTTAATAATGAGATATAAATAAGCTCAAAAATATAGGAGAAAAAATTTTAGAAATGTGAAGGAAGTAAAGAAATATAATTTATAATATAATGTCATAAGCAATTACTTCAGACAAACTAAGTATGATCTGAACTAATCACTTCTGGAAGAGAGCAATCTGTAGCATGACAGATAATCCACACAAATACATTACTCAATGATCATTAATAAAGCTCTAATATATGGAGTATCTAAATGAGAATCGTTTAAAATGCACTATTTACTAAATATGTTCACAAGAAAGGTTGAATAAAGAAAATTTCTGCAAATAATATAATATAATACAAACTTAAAAACCCAGAAGACTAAAAATAATAATAACAAAATTACCCAGGTAAGATAGAAGCAGGCAATTAATATACCCCGTCAAAGAAACCAGACCAAAAAAAAACAAAGCTACAGAAGAAAGAAGAAAGAAGACTAATTAAAGCTACTGAAGACAGAAGAAACAAAACTAATCAAAACTCAAAGAAGAAAGAAGAATAATTAAAACTGCTATTACTGAAGAATGAAGAAAGAAGAACAATCAAAGATACAGAAGACAGAAGAAAGAAGAATAATTAAAACTACTATTACTGAAGAAAGAAGAACAATCAAAGATACAGAAGACAGAAGAAAGAAGAATAATTAAAACTACTATTACTGAAGAAAGAAGAACAATCAAAGATACAGAAGACAGAAGAAAGAAGAATAATTAAAACTACTATTACTGAAGAAAGAAGAACTAATTAAAACTACTATTACTGAAGAATGAAGAAGGAAGAACAATCAAAGATACAGAAGACAGAAGAAAGAAGAATAATTAAAACTACTATTACTGAAGAAAGAAGAACAATCAAAGATACAGAAGACAGAAGAAAGAAGAATAATTAAAACTATTATTACTGAAGAAAGAAGAACAATCAAAGATACAGAAGACAGAAGAAAGAAGAATAATTAAAACTACTATTACTGAAGAAAGAAGAACTACTTAAAACTACTATTACTGAAGAATGAAGAAAGAAGAACAATCAAAGATACAGAAGGCAGAAGAAAGAAGAATAATTAAAACTACTATTACTGAAGAAAGAAGAACAATCAAAGATACAGAAGACAGAAGAAAGAAGAATAATTAAAACTACTATTACTGAAGAAAGAAGAACAATCAAAGATACAGAAGACAGAAGAAAGAAGAATAATTAAAACTACTATTACTGAAGAAAGAAGAACTAATTAAAACTACTGAAGACAGAAGAAAGAAGAACAATCAAAGCTACTGAAGAAGGAAGAAAGAAGAATAATTAAGACGATCCATATAAAACAAAAACCCCATAGGGAAAGAACCCCCAAAAAACCCCAAAATCAATGAATGCCCAAAGAGAAAGTATAACACCCTAAAAAACCATATCACTGTAAAACTGACAAAAACTAAAAGTGTTAGCTGTAGTAAATATTAGTGCATTCAAAACGTTATTGTGTAATGTGCATAAACAAATCTTTACAGTTCCCCCATGGTTGAATATTTCATATTAAAAACTAGAAAAAGACTAGTAAATATAGTAATAATTCACCATGGAAAAGTGTAAGTGATCAAATTATAACTAATAAACTTTAAGAAAGGTGCATGAGTAGCAGTACAAAGTAACAAACTTTAAGTTTTGTGAACAGTGTCTACTTTGATAATGAAGTAGTAATTTTACTAATAAAAAGCTACTAAAACTGTATGAACATTCCATAGAATGGAATATAACTTAGATAGCCAGGGTTATACTTTAAGAGGGGGCATAAATCTTATAAAATGGGGAATTACAGAACTAACTGTTTATGATGAAGTAGTAGAAGGTATTAACAATTATATATGGATCCAAATGTGGGGTTCCCATTAAATATAGCATTTAGATAAGTAAGGGTTAGTCATAAGAGATATTAGTATTATAATTGTTATTTTATTGTTCATGTTAATTTAGGAATGCATTATCTAAAATTAGATATCATTCCAATGTTGTAGAAATACTTTTTATTATGTTATTAGGTGATATACCAAAACAATGTTATTAAGAACACCAGTTTTATATATCTGGGTGTTATATTTTAATTGTATAATCTATAATTACTGTTATGGCAGATCAGAGAACTAATTTTTAATCAAATATATCAGAGTCAGAGTCAGAGAAGGAAATAAAATAATTACATTAGTAAAACATTCTGCAAATGGCCACAATTCAAATCTAGGCAATATAATAAAGTTAAAATGCAGAATAATTAATAAACCTAATCTTATAAACCAGTCAAACTGACAATATTTAGGCAAGATACACCCAACATATTAAATACTATTTAAATAAGGCTTTCTAAAGATATGGTCATTCTATGAGTAAAATTATTTATTTGTATAATGAAATACCATTTGAAACTGAAATAGGTTCACTAACTTTATCAGAAGGGGAGTCATATACAACTGAATTATATTAAAAAACCATCATTAGTATACTAAATTGCAATAAAATAAGTGAGAATTGATAATTATACAAATTACAGATTTCATAGAATAATAATTATATTAGTTAAAATTGCTATTATTTACATAGCAGACAGGAAGTATAATTTTAGGCCTACCTCCCAAAAAATTATAAGAAAAATAATTTTCAGATAAAACTTTGTAACACCAACTTAATTACTATCAAAATAAGTAGAATAGAATCGTGAACACGAATATGTATTTAATATTACAAACAGTTAACTAATAACAGAATTATTTTTTGAGCATAGTGTACTATTTTAAAACGTGTCGGAAATTAAGGCGATGTGAAACAATGTATTAGATATATTATATAGGCTAAGATTTTCATGAGACGAAGGAAATCCAGACAGTTCATTATTATACATTAAAGAGAGCACTTGACAGGAATATTTGATAAAACCAAACTTAATGACGGTTACGTATAACAAGAGTTCGGAATCAGTTTTGTGTAAAAATTAAATTTTTAACTATTCTAATCATTGTGAAGTGGTGAAGTTGCCATACGAACTACATAACACTAATAAACAGAACCACATATAACTATTTAAATGAAGTAACACTGGAATCACACCAAATACCAAGTGAATATTCGAGGTTAAACGGACACACATAAACACCAATTGATATACTTAATTAACAACATTTTAACACCAAGTGAATTAATCCATCTTACTACAGTGACATTAAACTATACACCAGAAGATAATATACGATTGCGAAGAAGATTTAACCGCAGAAGGGACATATTTATTCCATAAATATTCTGTCAGTGTTAGAAGGTGAACTCCGCGCATGCGCCAGGCGGCCATTTTGACCCAATCTCGTCATCTCAACTAGACGACTGTTTGCTGAACTGGGGTGAATAAAAATTATATATAAACTTTTATTATTAATAATTACCATTATATTGTTTAATTTTAATACATTTTTAGAATTGTAAGTGTTATACTTTCTGACCCTGACCTTCTCTGGCTTTTTATATAATTAACCGTTCGAAGAACCTATTTTTGTAATACCAATATAAAATTCATAGATCGACCGGCCCTGAGCGTGTCGATACGGCATTATAACATGGTTTTCAATTGAGCAAATTCCTTATTTTGTTGAATAAACGTTTGTTATCTAGTGAATTGAATTTGATTTCTCTAATAAAAGGACATAATCATTAATTAACCAAGAAAAATAGATAATCTTTAAAGGCAGTATATGCGAAACTACAACATTTCAAGAGTAAGAAGAAGAGAGCCGTTTTCGCCTAACTTGAAGTTAACTGGATTGTTTTTTTTTAATAAATTTACAGAAGGGAAGATTATTACTAGAATACACACCATACCATCCTATTTATAATTACAATCAACAATCTCAATTTATTTCTAAATTTTAAGAATATAAACACATCGAAAACAATTTTTTCAGAATTTATTTTTTTGTATAAATATAAATTTTAAAGTTATATCACCTTTCAAATTGCTGCAACAGCAACATACACCTAGAATATTTGATAACAACATTATCCAGGAACATTACCAAATCGACGTCTCCCAGAGCGGAACGTCACTACTACACATACGCACCATAAAAATTATTCTGGGTAATATTATGCCAGAACACCATTACAATTACCATTATATATTACAAAATTGAAGACCAGTAGTGAGCGCCGAACGAAGATTAGAAGACATTAGCTACATTACTACATACAATAGTGAGAGTACAATTCTCATACATCAACTATTTATTTATTTTTATATTTAATATTTATCGTATTATTACAAAATTGGCGAGTCCAACTGGTGGGGCTCGATTACCGCAGAATACCAGAACAAGCAACACTTTATAAATTTAATTATAATTTGTAATAAATAAGAAATGTTACAAATTTGGCGTCCAACTAAAGGGCTGTAATTAGGGGTTGAAAGGCGGTAATTACTTACCCAATTCCTAATTCAGCTTGGCAGCGGTTACCCAGCCAGGGAATCAGGGAAAATAATGCGTCGTGCCACATCAAAGAAGAGAGCGGCGGAGGCCGAGAAAGAACTCGATATGGATAATAAGGAGGCGACCCCAGTGGAGGACGTGGAAAAAATACTAGAACGGGTAGAACATCAACAACCAGCACCACTAGAGAAACAACCCGAAATATCCACTCAAACAGGGGACGTCCATGTCCAAGACCAGGAGAAATCCAAAACAACAGAAGATCCGATTTTAGAGAAAATGATGGAAATGTTCATGCAATTGAAAAAGGACATAGGAGAGACCAGTAAGAAAATGGATTCAACCAAGGAAGAATTAAGTGATATAAATAAAAACATAGAGGAATTGAAGAAGGACAACCAAGCAACAAAAGAAGAATTGAAGAAGGACAACCAAGCAACAAAAGAAGAATTAAGTAAAAAGATTGAAGACACCCATAAGAGAATTGAGGAAACCAGCAAGAAGGTGGAAAAGAAAATGGAAGAAAATAAGAAGAATTTGGAAGACAAGATGGAAGAAACCAATAAGGAAATGAAGAAGGACAACCGATCTTTAAGCCGGAAAATTGATGAAACTAATCAGAAAATGGAGGAAACCAGCAAAAAGATGGAAGAATAATTGGAGGAGAATAACAAGAAAATGGAAGAGAAGATGGGGGAGAGGTTTAAAGAGTTAAGAGAGGACTACCAACGGTTAAGAGAAGAAATAAGGGATAGAAAAGAATACAGACAAATCTTGAAGGAAGGTGTGAGTGAAATAGATAAAAACGTCACATCCTTGGATGAAGAATTGGATAAGACACTGGACAACAGCAAACCAGAACGAAAGGAAATACCAAACAATAAAACAATGGAGCCAGTGATAGTGTTACCTGAAAAGAAAACGAACGGGAAGAAAGAAAATACTAAGGATATGGAAGTGAAACAAAAGAGAATGAAAAGAAGGCATCCAAAGAAATTAATGAAAACAAGGGAAGAAATGGAAATGATGAACCATGGTTTATTTGATAATGATAATATCCCTATTACCAACAATGAAGAAATCGTGAGTTCCAGAAATTATGGAAATAGATTGATGGTAATCTCAGAAATGGTTTACCAGCAGACAGTAGTTTACCACGGGGAAGTGATCAGAGGTAAATGGAATACAACAGGGATGGAGATATATGGTAGATTGTCAATGGTATCATTGATCATTGATGGACCAGAGACGTACTGGTATATAAAACACTATGATAGAGGGAGCCGAATAAGCTTAGCAGCAAACAAAGGAATAGCAGCTAGAAAAATGAAATACAAAACAAAGGCCAGAGAAGTCACTAGTACCGGAACGATGATGAAAACTATGGTCATCCGGACAATGAGAGTAACTGAAGTGACAGACTACGGTTAAGTCTAATACCATATACCTCCACAAAGAAAGACGGATGTTATGATAACCGACGACGGCCAAAAAACTACGTCAAAGAAAAAGAAAATATGAGCAACTGTCCAACCTAATAAAAATCTTCAACCTGGGTATATAAAAGAAAAACAATTATAAGAAGTACAATTGAAGTAAAGAAAAGAAGAGAGCTAATACCATATTTAGGGTAATAATATGATAGGTTAACCATATTTATGAAAAAACATTATGAATAATCGAATGTATGGAAGAAATAATATCAAAGTAAAAATTCAAAAAAGAAGTAATGACTACTTACTTACCTATTATTTAGAAAACAATTTATGAATCAGAAAGAAAATGAATTTTGAATTAAATCTCAAAATTCAAAAGTGAAATTAATGAGAATTTTATGTCAAATAAACAGAGATATTAAACATATGGAATTAAAAATAAAGGAGTGCATTTGGATAAAAAGCAAGAGCAGAATAAAATCTTGAAAAAGAAAGGAAAAACTATATATAAATAAATCCATAAGAAAAAGATGATCATACAATAAATGTCAGTTATTAGAAAGACAATTAAAAGAGTAATTGAAAAAACATAATACTAGACGAACGATTCACAAGAATTAAGAGAGGAACAAAAATATAATACAAAATATATGCTACCAATGACCAGAAGGAGATTGTGATAACAGTCAAAATATGACAGAGAATTAAAAACTTTACACTGAATAATAAGTGATGATTATATTATACCAGCTTCCAATCACAAGGAGAAATAAAATGCCAGCAGAGCTAACCATTGAAAAAAATAACTGAGATAGAGATTCACTAAGATAGAAATATTAATAGATCTGTTCGTATACGAAGTGAAATATCCAAAGATATTTAATTTTTTTTTTATAGTCATAAGGTGGACTATTCTTATATAATTTGTATAAATAACTGTCTGAGATAAGTCCAGCAGTATTATTATGTATTGGTCAGAGATGATTTACCTCTGTAATCAATAAATGACGTAGTATGGCCAGCAGAGTGAGATGCCTACAGAGCCCCTCTGGACACTGCCCCAGCTAACGTATTAGGGAATTTTAGGGAATAAATATCCCAAGAATAAAGAAACGAGTTAAGAAGAAAATGGAAAAATAAAAAATAACGAACCTCAGATGACTATTACTATCAGTAAGAATCCAGTTAATAATGAGATATAAATAAGCTCAAAAATATAGGAGAAAAAATTTTAGAAATGTGAAGGAAGTAAAGAAATATAATTTATAATATAATGTCATAAGCAATTACTTCAGACAAACTAAGTATGATCTGAACTAATCACTTCTGGAAGAGAGCAATCTGTAGCATGACAGATAATCCACACAAATACATTACTCAATGATCATTAATAAAGCTCTAATATATGGAGTATCTAAATGAGAATCGTTTAAAATGCACTATTTACTAAATATGTTCACAAGAAAGGTTGAATAAAGAAAATTTCTGCAAATAATATAATATAATACAAACTTAAAAACCCAGAAGACTAAAAATAATAATAACAAAATTACCCAGGTAAGATAGAAGCAGGCAATTAATATACCCCGTCAAAGAAACCAGACCAAAAAAAAACAAAGCTACAGAAGAAAGAAGAAAGAAGACTAATTAAAGCTACTGAAGACAGAAGAAACAAAACTAATCAAAACTCAAAGAAGAAAGAAGAATAATTAAAACTACTATTACTGAAGAATGAAGAAAGAAGAACAATCAAAGATACAGAAGACAGAAGAAAGAAGAATAATTAAAACTACTATTACTGAAGAAAGAAGAATAATCAAAGATACAGAAGACAGAAGAAAGAAGAATAATTAAAACTACTATTACTGAAGAAAGAAGAACAATCAAAGATACAGAAGACAGAAGAAAGAAGAATAATTAAAACTACTATTACTGAAGAAAGAAGAACTAATTAAAACTACTATTACTGAAGAATGAAGAAAGAAGAACAATCAAAGATACAGAAGACAGAAGAAAGAAGAATAATTAAAACTACTATTACTGAAGAAAGAAGAACAATCAAAGATACAGAAGACAGAAGAAAGAAGAATAATTAAAACCATTATTACTGAAGAAAGAAGAACAATCAAAGATACAGAAGACAGAAGAAAGAAGAATAATTAAAACTACTATTACTGAAGAAAGAAGAACTACTTAAAACTACTATTACTGAAGAATGAAGAAAGAAGAACAATCAAAGATACAGAAGGCAGAAGAAAGAAGAATAATTAAAACTACTATTACTGAAGAAAGAAGAACAATCAAAGATACAGAAGACAGAAGAAAGAAGAATAATTAAAACTACTATTACTGAAGAAAGAAGAACAACCAAAGATACAGAAGACAGAAGAAAGAAGAATAATTAAAACTACTATTACTGAAGAAAGAAGAACTAATTAAAACTACTGAAGACAGAAGAAAGAAGAACAATCAAAGCTACTGAAGAAGGAAGAAAAAAGAATAATTAAGACGATCCATATAAAACAAAAACCCCATAGGGAAAGAACCCCCAAAAAACCCCAAAATCAATGAATGCCCAAAGAGAAAGTATAACACCCTAAAAAACCATATCACTGTAAAACTGACAAAAACTAAAAGTGTTAGCTGTAGTAAATATTAGTGCATTCAAAAAGTTATTGTGTAATGTGCATAAACAAATCTTCACAGTTCCCCCATGGTTGAATATTTCATATTAAAAACTAGAAAAAGACTAGTAAATATAGTAATAATTCACCATGGAAAAGTGTAAGTGATCAAATTATAACTAATAAACTTTAAGAAAGGTGCATGAGTAGCAGTACAAAGTAACAAACTTTAAGTTTTGTGAACAGTGTCTACTTTGATAATGAAGTAGTAATTTTACTAATAAAAAGCTACTAAAACTGTATGAACATTCCATAGAATGGAATATAACTTAGATAGCCAGGGTTATACTTTAAGAGGGGGCATAAATCTTATAAAATGGGGAATTACAGAACTAACTGTTTATGATGAAGTAGTAGAAGGTATTAACAATTATATATGGATCCAAATGTGGGGTTCCCATTAAATATAGCATTTAGATAAGTAAGGGTTAGTCATAAGAGATATTAGTATTATAATTGTTATTTTATTGTTCATGTTAATTTAGGAATGCATTATCTAAAATTAGATATCATTCCAATGTTGTAGAAATACTTTTTATTATGTTATTAGGTGATATACCAAAACAATGTTATTAAGAACACCAGTTTTATATATCTGGGTGTTATATTTTAATTGTATAATCTATAATTACTGTTATGGCAGATCAGAGAACTAATTTTTAATCAAATATATCAGAGTCAGAAGTCAGAGAAGGAAATAAAATAATTACATTAGTAAAACATTCTGCAAATGGCCACAATTCAAATCTAGGCAATATAATAAAGTTAAAATGCAGAATAATTAATAAACCTAATCTTATAAACCAGTCAAACTGACAATATTTAGGCAAGATACACCCAACATATTAAATACTATTTAAATAAGGCTTTCTAAAGATATGGTCATTCTATGAGTAAAATTATTTATTTGTATAATGAAATACCATTTGAAACTGAAATAGGTTCACTAACTTTATCAGAAGGGGAGTCATATACAACTGAATTATATTAAAAAACCATCATTAGTATACTAAATTGCAATAAAATAAGTGAGAATTGATAATTATACAAATTTCAGATTTCATAGAATAATAATTATATTAGTTAAAATGGCTATTATTTACATAGCAGACAGGAAGTATAATTTTAGGCCTACCTCCCAAAAAATTATAAGAAAAATAATTTTCAGATAAAACTTTGTAACACCAACTTAATTACTATCAAAATAAGTAGAATAGAATCGTGAACACGAATATGTATTTAATATTACAAACAGTTAACTAATAACAGAATTATTTTTTGAGCATAGTGTACTATTTTAAAACGTGTCGGAAATTAAGGCGATGTGAAACAATGTATTAGATATATTATATAGGCTAAGATTTTCATGAGACGAAGGAAATCCAGACAGTTCATTATTATACATTAAAGAGAGCACTTGACAGGAATATTTGATAAAACCAAACTTAATGACGGTTACGTATAACAAGAGTTCGGAATCAGTTTTGTGTAAAAATTAAATTTTTAACTATTCTAATCATTGTGAAGTGGTGAAGTTGCCATACGAACTACATAACACTAATAAACAGAACCACATATAACTATTTAAATGAAGTAACACTGGAATCACACCAAATACCAAGTGAATATTCGAGGTTAAACGGACACACATAAACACCAATTGATATACTTAATTAACAACATTTTAACACCAAGTGAATTAATCCATCTTACTACAGTGACATTAAACTATACACCAGAAGATAATATACGATTGCGAAGAAGATTTAACCGCAGAAGGGACATATTTATTCCATAAATACTCTTATTTAAATAAATAAGTCAGTGTTAGAAGGTGAACTCTAAGATTGGGTCAAAATGGCCAGGCGGCCATTTTGACCCAATCTCGTCATCTCAACTAGACGACTGTTTGCTGAACTGGGGTGAATAAAAATTATATATAAACTTTTATTATTAATAATTACCATTATATTGTTTAATTTTAATACATTTTTAGAATTGTAAGTGTTATACTTTCTGACCCTGACCTTCTCTGGCTTTTTATATAATTAACCGTTCGAAGAACCTATTTTTGTAATACCAATATAAAATTCCTAGATCGACCGGCCCTGAGCGTGTCGATACGGCATTATAACATGGTTTTCAATTGAGCAAATTCCTTATTTTGTTGAATAAACGTTTGTTATCTAGTGAATTGAATTTGATTTCTCTAATAAAAGGACATAATCATTAATTAACCAAGAAAAATAGATAATCTTTAAAGGCAGTATATGCGAAACTACAACATTTCAAGAGTAAGAAGAAGAGAGCCGTTTTCGCCTAACTTGAAGTTAACTGGATTGTTTTTTTTTAATAAATTTACAGAAGGGAAGATTATTACTAGAATACACACCATACCATCCTATTTATAATTACAATCAACAATCTCAATTTATTTCTAAATTTTAAGAATATAAACACATCGAAAACAATTTTTTCAGAATTTATTTTTTTTGTATAAATATAAATTTTAAAGTTATATCACCTTTCAAATTGCTGCAACAGCAACATACACCTAGAATATTTGATAACAACATTATCCAGGAACATTACCAAATCGACGTCTCCCAGAGCGGAACGTCACTACTACACATACGCACCATAAAAATTATTCTGGGTAATATTATGCCAGAACACCATTACAATTACCATTATATATTACAAAATTGAAGACCAGTAGTGAGCGCCGAACGAAGATTAGAAGACATTAGCTACATTACTACATACAATAGTGAGAGTACAATTCTCATACATCAACTATTTATTTATTTTTATATTTAATATTTATCGTATTATTACAAAATTGGCGAGTCCAACTGGTGGGGCTCGATTACCGCAGAATACCAGAACAAGCAACACTTTATAAATTTAATTATAATTTGTAATAAATAAGAAATGTTACTATATATATATATATATATATATATATATATCAATTAATATTCATAATGGCATAAAATGTAAGTGAATTGAATATTAACATAAATTGCAAAATTCCTGCCTGATTATGTATGAGTCAATGGTAGCAATAATCTCATTCATAAAAAGCAATTCACTAATCCATAAGTGTTGTATAGATTTCAAATAGGCTAGCCTTTTTGTCTTAGTAAGCACATTTATGGTTTTTTTTTCTTTTTTAAATTCATAACATATTCCCCCAGCAAAATATATTAAAATTACACACACAAGCACATACACAACATAATTAGCACAACATCCCTCATTTCAGTACTAAACCCCTCATAAACCCATTTCAACTACCGTAAATGAATGCACAACAATATATACATATGTATAAATATAATTGACAGGGTAATCCGATAATCACAGCTCCTAAGCATAGATGTGCCTTGGTAATTAGCACCAGAGAATGTAAGTGACCGCCCAGAGACTCAACATACTAAACAACCCTGACTTTTATCATAAAAGCGCTAAGTATATGTGAAAAGGGAAAATAGTTTCTCAACTAAAGCATCAGACAGCCCCCGTTACGTGATTAAACTCTGCCATGACCGTATGACATGAAAGCACAAGAACTAACTCCCTAATGGTTTTAACTAGATGAAAAGGTAGAACTTACAGCAACCTGCGGATATGCGTGTGTGTGTGTAATTTTCTTACACATTATAAACAGTTATAATAGATTTCATTAGGTCTAATGCTGTAATGTTCACACATGCAGTAACATAACTGAACATGAGAGTTTGTGCCAAAGTATAACGGTTAAAACTTCATGAGTGAGCTTCTGGGAGCTTCCGTGCATTCACCATGTCGTTGAGATAGAAAATAGATAATTAGAATGTTCCCACCTGGATTGTCCGGTGTACTTAGTCAATATTGGCGCTGATCAGTAATGTCACGGTCGTATCACCAGTCCTGGGGCAGCGTAGCGTTGGAAGAGTGTCCGAACAGTTGTTCTCGACTGACGGCAATCGTGGCTAAAAGATCGTCTCTGCCTGGAGGGTGGACAGTTGTTCGTCACACCCGACACCCATCTCGCCCTTGTTCGAGCACCTGGAGCAGAACTTTATTCAGCGAACCATAGAAAAGTCGACGAAATCCTGAACAGAAGAGTGCCGCCAGTCGAGAGCAGATGACCAGGTTGAGGGTTCGAATAGAAATGAGACAGATTCAATGTGTCTGTCCACCCAAGAAAGCTCTCGATGCAGGAATGCACAAAACAGCTGGACGCGCCAACTGAATTTCGTAGATACACCACAACTGTGTGCATAACCGGACGGCGACAAACTGCTGTGGCCGTGCGTGACGTCAACGCCGCTCGTTTTAAAAACGCTTAGCATACGATGCCGAACCCAGTACGGCACACCCTCACCCCAAAAGGGCAACATGGTTGACCCAAAAAAAACCAGTCCTCAAGCACGACGGCTGCGGGAAAACCTGGAAAATCTCAGATTCTAAATCGCCCTTGGTGAGTTCAGTAACACAGGAAAACGAAAAGCAGAAGGAAGAGGTGTGAGTCAGTGAGTGTGTGTCTGAAAGAGAAGATGTAAGTGTGAGTCCTGCATGCTCGCCGGGCCCTGGTCCGCATGCAGATATAAGGAACAGAGTAGAACAGGAGAAAGAGAAGAATCGCTGGCGCCAGCTCTGAGTACCGACCACCAAGGCCTCCCAAATCTAATAACTGAGATCCAGGAACCCAAATAGTATTCCCCCCTTTTTATGGGACAAAACTGTCATCACTAACTCATGCCCTATGGCAAAACTTTAGCTTCGAAATATGAGTGGTTACTCTTTCAACATCCCCTCCGGGATCACCCAATTTCACTGTAACGGGCGACACAAACCGAAGAATGCGGTATGGTCCCGACCAACGATAACATAGTTTAGCGGCCCTCCTATCTATGGCTGAGCTGATCGGATGGCTCTGGCAGTAGACCAAGTCGCCAATCTTAAATGGGTTCGGAATTCGCCCCTGATTGTAGCGACTACGGACGCGTTCGTGCGCACGAAGCAAATTCCTCCGGACCTCCCGCCATCTGTCCACAGTCGTGACCTCCGGATCGTTAGGTAGAAGATCGTCAATGTGCCACAAATTGTCCAATGGCAAACTCGGCGAGAAACCAAACATGACTTCAAAGGGTACGGCCTTGTGACTCTCGTGTAGGGCCGTGTTAAATGCCAATTGCAACCACTTTAAATTTAGGTCCCAACAATCCTGTTGTTCAGCATGGTAGGCGATCAGAGCTGAACGGAGATTCCGGTTAAATCTCTCCGCGTGGGACGGTTGAGGGTAGTACGGGGAAGTGTTCACATGTTTGATGCCGTTAGCGAAACACATTCGCCGGAAATCTTTCGAAATGAACTGTGGTCCATTGTCAGAGACAATGGTGGACGGAAAACCGAAATGCTGAAAGACATGGGTCTGTAGCATAAAGATAGTTGAGCGAGTGTTTGCCTGTCGTAAGGGCAGTAGCCAGACAAACTTGGAAAAAGCATCCACGCAAACAAGTAGGTAAGCATTACCTGACTTGCTTCAAGGGAAAGGTCCCACGTAGTCTATGAATAACTTCTCCATTGGTTTGCTCGCCACATCGGATGACAATAGACCCAATTTAGTGTTTTGAGCAGGCTTACTCAAGCCACAGAGATGACATGCTTTCACACGAGCCGCGATGTCCCTGTCCATGCCCTTCCAGATGAAATGTCTCCTAATACTGGAAATGGTCTTCGAAATTCCCTTATGGCCACCTATTGGGGAATCATGATAGTAGCTGAAGACCATTGGCACGAGCTTGCTAGGCAGCACAACCTTCGGGGCACGTCCTTTTCGCTCTCGGCAGCACAGGACGCCCTTGGACAGAAAATAAGGTACCTGCACGTTACCCTCTTTTAGATGTTGGATGATAGGACCCAACTCTTCATCATTTAACTGATGGGGTAACACATCAGTAAAAGCCAAAGGAAAATCCAGCAGAACGGAACAGGGTTGCTCAGAATTGGCTTCGCTGGGTTGGGAGAACATACGTGACAAGGCGTCTGCAACAACATTTTGTGTTCCCCTGATGTGTTGCACTTTGAATTTAAAGGATGAGATCTTGACCACCCAACGTCCTATTTTACCCAGCTGCCGGGGATGAGCGAGAAGCCATGAGAGAGCCTGATTATCGGTCTCCAGCAGGAACTCAGCGTGTTCCAGGAAACGCCTGAACTTATCTAGAGCGTACACGACAGCAAGACACTCTAGTTCATACACTGAAGACTTCCTTTCTTGTTGGGTCAAGGTCCGGGATATAAATGCCACCGGCTGCCTAGCACCATCAACTTCCTGGGACAGAACCGCCCCGAGCGCAACAGAACTCGCGTCAGTTTGCAAAATGAATTTTTTTGAAAAGTCAGGCATCCTCAACACAGGGGGAGAGA
Organism: Magicicada septendecula; assembly: GCA_034769895.1. Lineage (NCBI taxonomy): Eukaryota > Metazoa > Arthropoda > Insecta > Hemiptera > Cicadidae > Magicicada > Magicicada septendecula. The sequence goes on from CM068368.1 coordinate 625,996,875, forward strand.
CGATCGCCTCCTTGAGTGTATCAAAGGCCCGCTGTTGCCTCTCTCCCCACACAAATTTGGTACCCTTTTTTCTGAGTTCGTTTAAAGGGACGGCAATCTCCGCGGCATTAGGGATAAATCTACGATAAAAATTGACCATGCCAACAAATCTGGCAACACCTTTCGCATCCCTAGGGGGAGGAAAATCTCGGATGCCTTGTGTCCTCTCCGGGTCGACCGTCACACCCCCATATGAGACGAGATGCCCCAAAAACGAAATACTCTGTCGTGCAAATTTGACCTTGTCTGGATTGATAGTGAGGCCAGCACTCCTCAACCGGCACATCACCTCTCTCAGGTGACACAGATGCTCCTCGAACGTCTTGCTGTAGACTAAGAGGTCGTCAAGATAATTGAAGATGAACTTAAATTTCACGTCATGGAATACAGTGTCAAGTAGTCGCGTGAGGGTTTGGGCCCCCACAGCCAGACCCATGGGTACTCTAGTATACTGATAAAGATTCCATGGCACACAGAATGCCGTATAAGGGCGGCTTTCCTTAGACAGAGGAATCTGATGATAAGCGGCATTGAGGTCAAAGATGGTGAAGTATCTGGCCTCACTAAACCAATCGAAAGCAGAATGTAAATCGGGAAGAGGAACTGAATCCACCTCAATGTTAGCATTTAGTTTGCGGTAGTCTATGACCATGCGCTGTTTACCGCCAGGCTTGGGCACCAGAAATGCTGGACTTGCATAACTAGAATTGGAAGGTTCAATGACCCCTTGTTTAAGCAACTCTTGAACCTTCTCTCTTAGAACATCCATCTTTGGAGGAGCGAACTTGTATGGGTGTGAACGTACTACAGCGGAGTCCGTTAACCGGATCTTATACTCCAAAAGATGTGTGAGCCCCAAGTTGAGAGTTAATACAGTGGGGAACTGCTCACACGAATGATCTAAGGCATGCTTCTGGGACGGGGTGAGATGATCTCTTTCTGAATCGGGACACACAACCTCCTGGATACCTCCCTTAGCTCCCTGGTACCCAAGGAAAGGAATGACAACTTCCCGATTGAATTTAAAATAACAGTGGTGCGCTTGAATGTCTAAAACGAGACCACTCTTGGAGATGAAATCAGCACCCACAATACAGTCGACTCCCAGAGCCGGAGAAACCAAAAATCGCCACACCCATGAAAAACACTCGATTTTAATCTTTAGGGAAACCACCCGGGGGATGGGCAGAATTTCCCGCGATGCAGTCCAGCATACCACGGAAGACCGATCCGACCCTATTAGTAAGCCCTGTTGTTCAAGGTCCTCACATACTCTAGATGAAATAATGGATCGGGCTGATCCAGAGTCAACCAAGGCTCTGAGCTGACCCTATTTCAACTCGACCAACAGGAAGGGGCATACTGAACTGTAGTTGGGGACAGTTCGCAGGACCTTGGAGCCAGATGATCCGGGATTTACTACCCGCCTGGGGTTAAGTGAAACTGGAACCGAACGGCCTAACGGGGAAGACGACTCCCGACTTATCTTCCCCGAGAGCTTACGTTTTTTGAATAGTTACCTTTTCGGGAAGTCCCCTGACGCTGTCTAGCATCGGAACAATAGCGCGCAACGTGACCGGATCTATGACACCTGGAACAAAATAATTCTCGCACCTCACAGCTCTGAACCGGCGCAGACGGAGGACCCCAAGACCCGGGCTGCCCAACTCGTCGCTCTAAAATAGGGCGATCTGAACACCTCCTAACCTCGTGGGCTCTAATATCGTCATTACCTCGTATAGTGGTTGACTCGGCGCACAGCCGGTCCAAATCGATAAAACTTTGGGGACGGACAGCAAATGTCAAACGTGACCGTTCCTCCGGCGTCACGCCCTCCAGAATAGTGTGAATAACATCAGATTCAGACAACCCCAGCCTCAGGATCCTGGCCGCGTCTTTAACACTAGAAATGGAATGAGCAAGGGACTCTCCGCTTGCTTGGACTCTATAAAAATGTTTATGTCGTAACCGGTCGTGCAACCTTCCCGGTATGAAAGCGTCCAGGACTTCCCGATGGAAATGGTCAATGCCACCACCATCCCTAAGGGTGCTGGTCAAGCGCTCAGCCATAGATCCCCGACAGTACGGGTAAATGAGCTCAAGCAAAGTCCGCTCCGACAGCCCAGGGAAATCTGCCAACTGAAAAATTATGCGCAAGAATTTCAAAAGCGCCTCAGGATCCAGACCATCGACAACTGGGAGACGCTGAATGACATCCGACAGTGGGTTAGGGAGCTTGTGATAGCTCGCTGCAGCCATATCCGAAAAGGCAGGAACATGCGCAGGGGGTTCCACCCTGGCTGCCGTCTCAACAGAAGAAGAAGAACCGGAATTCGCATCCACGTGGCGACGCTGGCCAAGAGAGAAGTCTCGCAAGGCCATCGCCACTGGCTCCCTAAGAGTGACAACATTTTTCTCTAATTCCGAGGTGGTAGCTTGGGATTCCGCGTTCTGTAAACGACATAAAACATGTTGTAAACGTTGGCGTACCCTCTGTCTAGCCGTAGAGGCGGGTGCAGCCGACTGCAGGCCTTCGGCCAAATCTCGCAGTTCAGAAAATTTTTCCGTACACAGCTCCACCTCGGCTGTGACATCCGTGAGTAATACTCTCCCACTCGGTGCCTCACCGGAGGCAAGAGCCTCACGGAGTTGCTTCCTTAATGAAACAACAGTCTCCTGCGGCTTCCGTCCCCGGAACCGGACCTCCCACTCGAGCTCATCTTTCACAAACAAGTCCACATTCACAGAAATGGACATGAACGCGCAATCCACACACACACCACGTAAAAGCAACAATTAAAGAGAACGACAGGAAGAACTTGATCATACAAGTGGCTCCAGAATGCTCTAGCGATACGACGAGATGGGTGTCATAAAAGCAGAGAAACAGCCATGTAAATGCCCAGAAGAGAACACGACACAAAACAACCAAAACTAACTCACTAAATACAATCCACAAAGTACACATAAAATTCAATGTAATCGAAAATATAAAACTATCACCTCCATGCCCCTGGTCGGACCATGACCGCATTCAAAATACCCGATACCGCAACGCAACGCCCTCAATAAACAAGTACTATATAACGGGGATGCTATAAAACACGTTGTCTAATCCATGAGACAAGTCACAATCAAAATCAACAAGTACTGACGGCCCTCATCACGTCCAAAATCTGCTTGAGCTCCAGGGTATGTCCAAGTGAAATCAATCAGCACTCATTCATTAAAAAAAATCAATCACCTTCTTATAACCCCTTTTCAAAATTCATCTTACACTCAACATCACAAAATAATTACTTAAACACTAACACATATTAAATCATTTTAAACTTCATCAATCCCTTATTCATTTTATAAAATATGCTATTTTTCTGGTTATTCATTCTATTAAATCGTTACACTACCATTAAGTTTTCTTGCAACACTTGGATTCCAATTAAACTAATTTGAAATAATTTGCAAGTCCCAACACCAGCTGACATGTCTGTAGCCACACCAAGTTTCAATTAAGAAAATAAATGCAAGTCCCCAGATTCTCAAATTTCTCAAGTTCAAAAGAAAAAAAAATAAGGCAGAAATAATACCTACTACCTACCTAGAATCATAACCACGCTCTGATCTACCATTTGGAACCCCCATTTATATTCTATAAGTTTTTTTTTGTGTAATTTTTTTTTGAATTTTTATTTTATTTAATTTTTTATTAAGTTTTTTTTTGTAAAGAGGAGAGACATCATATTCAGAACTAGGTGGAAAACCTAGAGGAAGCAAAAGTGTACAAGGCCCAATTACAATTACAGACATGTCCCCCCAGGTGAATGACAGGACTTGCAAATGAAAAAGTCTTTTAACCAACAAGCGTATGCTTTATTAAGCCTGCAAAATGTTACATGAGAGGACAAGTCATCGATTGCACAAGCACAAAATTAACGGCAGGATTATATATATATATATATATATATATATATCAATTAATATTCATAATGGCATAAAATGTAAGTGAATTGAATATTAACATAAATTGCAAAATTCCTGCCTGATTATGTATGAGTCAATGGTAGCAATAATCTCATTCATAAAAAGCAATTCACTAATCCATAAGTGTTGTATAGATTTCAAATAGGCTAGCCTTTTTGTCTTAGTAAGCACATTTATGGTTTTATTTCTTTTTTAAATTCATAACATATTCCCCCAGCAAAATATATTAAAATTACACACACAAGCACATACACAACATAATTAGCACAACATCCCTCATTTCAGTACTAAATCCCTCATAAACCCATTTCAACTACCGTAAATGAATGCACAACAATATATACATATGTATAAATATAATTGACAGGGTAATCCGATAATCACAGCTCCTAAGCATAGATGTGCCTTGGTAATTAGCACCAGAGAATGTAAGTGACCGCCCAGAGACTCAACATACTAAACAACCCTGACTTTTATCATAAAAGCGCTAAGTATATGTGAAAAGGGAAAATAGTTTCTCAACTAAAGCATCAGACAGCCCCCGTTACGTGATTAAACTCTGCCATGACCGTATGACATGAAAGCACAAGAACTAACTCCCTAATGGTTTTAACTAGATGAAAAGGTAGAACTTACAGCAACCTGCGGATATGCGTGTGTGTGTGTAATTTTCTTACACATTATAAACAGTTATAATAGAGTTCATTAGGTCTAATGCTGTAATGTTCACACACGCAGTAACATAACTGAACATGAGAGATTGTGCCAAAGTATAACGGTTAAAACTTCATGAGTGAGCTTCTGGGAGCTTCCGTGCATTCACCATGTCGTTGAGATAGAAAATAGATAATTAGAATGTTCCCACCTGGATTGTCCGGTGTACTTAGTCAATATTGGCGCTGATCAGTAATGTCACGGTCGTATCACCAGTCCTGGGGCAGCGTAGCGTTGGAAGAGTGTCCGAACAGTTGTTCTCGACTGACGGCAATCGTGGCTAAAAGATCGTCTCTGCCTGGAGGGTGGACAGTTGTTCGTCACACCCGACACCCATCTCGCCCTTGTTCGAGCACCTGGAGCAGAACTTTATTCAGCGAACCATAGAAAAGTCGACGAAATCCTGAACAGAAGAGTGCCGCCAGTCGAGAGCAGATGACCAGGTTGAGGGTTCGAATAGAAATGAGACAGATTCAATGTGTCTGTCCACCCAAGAAAGCTCTCGATGCAGGAATGCACAAAACAGCTGGACGCGCCAACTGAATTTCGTAGATACACCACAACTGTGTGCATAACCGGACGGCGACAAACTGCTGTGGCCGTGCGTGACGTCAACGCCGCTCGTTTTAAAAACGCTTAGCATACGATGCCGAACCCAGTACGGCACAACACTGAACAGCTAACATAAGAATTTCTAAGAATCATCATACAGATTTCTATCGTTTAACGTCAGAATAATCGTTTAAGTAACGTCTGTTTCTAACATTATGCAAAAAAAAAATGGAAAACTGTGTTATATTGCTTAATAATTATTTGATTTCACCGTGTACCGTCTCAGCGTGCAGATTGAGTACAAACTATATATTATATGTGTGTGTGTGTATCACAGTATTTTACCACACGCATTAGACCTTCAAGAGAATGGGGTTACGGCATGCTTGTTATCTATGAATTAATGGCTTTAATGGTAACCTTAAACGTGCTCTGTAACCATTATAGGCATGTGCCTATAACGAGAAACCATTCAATTGTGTGGCGATACAGAATTACACAACCGCAATTTACACTACACGCAGTTGCTGTAATCCAAACAGTACCATACATTACCCTGATAGTAAGTTGACCTGATGCAGATTTCTGTAATCTAAAAATGTCCTGAACAATTACAACCAAATAAACGTTTACTCACAATAATTAAAATATAATTTTTCCTTAGGATTTATGGAACAGCTTGATTCACGGACGTGCATGCATTGAAAAATCAGCGTTACAAGTGCTAAAAGAAGCCTTATGTAAGGATTATTTACTTAGGGAGAAAGCATGTGATTTGTTTTTATATTACAGTAAAGGGTAATTTTTCTTTATTATCGTCAGCAATCTGGAGAGCGCAATAGTTCGTACATGTAACGAGAGCCTAAAATACGCTGAGGTATTAATGACTGCACACTCACAGAGACAATTCTACAGATTTAAAGTGAACTTTTCATAACAACAAGCTAAACTTCAATAAGAAACAAATTTAAAAAAGTAGAATAAATGAATTTTACTAGGAAGTAATAATTGTTTGTACAGAATACAAAATCATAATATCTAAACTCCACATTCTACAGATTTAAAGTGAACTTTTCATAACAACAAGCTAAACTTCAACAAGAAACAAATTTAAAAAAGTGGAATAAATGAATTTTACTAGGAAGTAATAATTGTTTGTACAGAATACAAAATCATAATATCTAAGTTTAGTTTGAATGCAATTTAATGAGTAAACCCAAGAAATGTTTACAATTTAAAATATGTAACAAATAAAATGTACGTGTGCCGCTTTCTTGTCATTTACATTTTTTATAGAAAAATATGAATTAAAACTTACAACTATTTCAGAGTTGTAATGAAAATACGTCTAATTGATGATAAACGTCTTGCCCACCACCTTTAATATATAGTTATATATTTGAAAGCTGAACTATAATGCCACTTTTATAAAATTGAAAAAATTACCTACCCGTGAACGGGGATCAAACAAAAGATGATTTCTTGTTTGCAGCTCCGTGAGTTTAGTGCCCCCAAGAGTCCCTGATAACACGTAACCTACACAAAGGTAAGAACAGACGGTAATGAACCGCAATGTAAGCGGCCTGGGATAAACACAAACAAAACATAACACACAATACAGGTAGTCTTTGTCTGGAAAGTAGTGTTCGTTGTATGAAGATAATTATCACTTGAGGGTTGTTGCTTTGTATTCAGCATACAGCCATGCAATAAGAGTTACATCAGGACACAAGGCGGTAATTAGACTTTTTTAAGATGCTATAACCCATTCAAAGTTTTCACTTTATATTTGTAGTGACTGAATCAGCCGTGTAATATTATAATGCAGCATCAGTAGATCTGCCATTTCTCAGTTATGAAAGTAAAATCATGTTTATAAAATACACAGAAATTAAGCTCACATTATTTATATAAACTTAACTATATCGAAATTTTGCAAGATTACATTTAACAAATTATTACACAATTAATAAATAAGTTTGATACAATTTTAATGTCGCAAATGTTCCAACAGACATGGAAGCTTTTAACAATAATACAGAGTGATTTGAGATTTGTCACTTTTGCGGCGTAAGAAACGAATGACATTAACATACACTAACGACAAGAATCACGAAAATTAGTTATCGTATTACTATTGCCTAGTTATTCATAATCGTTACTAGAAATAGAATCGCTGACGTATAGGCCCATGTACGTAAATTTTAATATGTATGATATGATTGTTGTCTCTTTGCTCATTCTGTATATTATGCATTCAGTATGACTTCTACATGTAACTGTTAAATTTATGGCAGCTACATTAAAATTATACCAAATACAATGTTTTGCATATATCAATATGTTTTGTAATTTGTTAGGTATATTATTAATAAATTGTTACCAGTAAGTCTAATATAGTGTTGTATTTAGTAATTATTTGTTCAGGAGTCATCTTAATATTTTTTGATGTGTAAACGTTTTATAAAACGTAAATGTGTATATCGGCTCATCTTCAGATGAAAACAACATGGTTTCAATACGAGAAGCTTGAAAGCGCTCATGGAAGTGTAAGTGAGTATTAGTGGTAGCAACACAAGTTTAGCAAAAGTTAGACTTAACCAGTAAATTGTACTTATCGATCAAAATAGAATAAATAAAATAAAATCTATTAGACCTATAAAGGAAATTAAATACCGGTAACGTATTTCTTTTCAATACGCCGCACCCTAGAATGCATTGCGCGCTCCCAATTGTTAGGCGAAACATACGCCGCGCCCTCGAATGCATTGCGCGCTCCCAATTTTTAGGCGAAAAATACTTCCAACAATACGATAATTATTTAAAGACTTAACGAACATTATACCTATTTCTAAGGATATCTAGTTACATTCATATTCGCGGATGATCAGGTGATAATAGTTTAAGATGTTTTGATCTCTAATATATGGTTAATAGACTTTATAGTTCCTACGAACAGAATGGACTCACAATACGCGTAAATGTTGATAAACAGAGTATGTGGTAGCCCATTCAAATACGCAGTTCACAATTTTAAACTTTATTGATCTAGAACTGGTAAAGCAAATCAACGCATTAAAATAACTTGCGGAGATGGTCACGAGGAAATGTGACCTTCAAATAGCCTGTGTAATTTGAACGCTCCACCTAAGACACGAAAAAATGCAGTCAAGATGGGATACAGGAAATGTTTAAACAATGCGATGAGCGGAACTGACGTCGACTTATGGAAAGGTTGACTTCTATAAGCTGAGGCTAATACATTTTTATAGAGCGGAAAACATATTGGGAAGTGATTGATAGAGTCAGTGCTAAGCTACGGACCGGAAGTGTGGAGTTTGAAAGCTGCAGCTAAAAGGAGAATAAACGCCGCCGAGATGCACTACTTGAAACGCCGTGCAGGGATGTCGAGACTGCGAAGAATCTCTAATCAGAAGATCAGTATGGATGTTAGAGAAGAGACCACAGTAGCTTGTATTGAAAATTGTCGGTTGCAGTGGTTTGGTCATGTGAAGACAATGGAGTACGAATAATGACGAAACCGGATATTTGAGTAAACACCACCTGAGGGATGGAATGGGGAAAGACTGGGGAGACGGTGTAATGATGGAGTGCATGGAAGCACGCTCGGTAGTGGATTATGCCCTAGATAGACGTCGGTGGCGTTTGGGACGCTTTGGGGACTCTATACGAAACCCGTTATAAGAGAGGCTCAGTAAACACAAATTTAATTACATATTAAATGACATATTCACATTCCTTAAGTGACGCTTCAGCTGCAAAGCAGTTTCTGTGATCTACAACGTGAAAATTAAGGAATACGGATATTAGTGCTCGTTCTGTTCCCTCGTCTTTATTATGTTACAATTTCATTAAGTGTAACTTCTGTTTTATGGTGACAAGTCTGCATTAGAATTTCCTTATTTAATATTAAAACGAATGATATCACGGACTTTCAAGACTTTTCATCATCTCTTACATCGTCATCGTCTGTAGACCTTTTATGATCGCCATTGCTTGTCCATGTACCATTGTCTTCCCTTACATCAAGTTTATTGGAGGTGTCAAAATTGTTGAATTTTTTTTAGCACAGCAAGTGGAACGTGTTCTCAAGCCTCATACACACTAAGTTAATGTTCGTCCGCTTTATTTTTCCTGTGGAAATAGGTGTATATTCCCTCATCCCTCCAACGAGTACATTTCCTTCATATCTGCTTTAAATACCAATTTGCTTAAACGTCCAGTCCCTGAAACACTAACATAAGCCTATTATATATTAGCATAACGCCAGTATTACGTTCCTAAAGAGTTGTCACTATTCGATCCGTTATAAATTGCAAGGCCATCAACCTCTGGTTTGAAGAGGTGAAGAAGATGACGAAGACACTGGCTTCACAGCTTCGAACTTGAGGGCGTTTATAAGAGCGTCTGATATATTTTGATGTTTTACCATTCGTAAGACTTGTAGTTCCACTGTCTCTGATCTCATTAGTAAACACCTGGACCGCAAACTACAGTCGAAAATCCTCCGGTCCTTCAGGGTAGTCCAGTATATTTTGTCTGTTGATAGTCGTTTGAAATTCATGGAGACTTCCACCGGAACGCTGTCGTTTTGTTCTCAGATTAGCACAATATACATTGCACAAATACTGGAAACCGCACGTAATAGAAGAGCTTTTATTAATTCAGTATAGGTGTTCTGGTTATCAATGGAACATTCTGTAGTTGCTCTCCGGCGAGTCCTTTAAAGCGGAAACGAGTAAAATCGCTTTCTCCGCCCAATAATTTGACAGCTTCAAATTGCCAATTATACGTCTTCTAGTGAGTGCTTCGATCAAATGTTGGATACTTGACCACTGTATCCATTGTCTTACTCTTTGTGCCTTTCTCTGTTTTTACCCTTGGTAGTGTTTGGTCAACACTTTGTTTTGAATTAGGTCTATATGACTGTATTTCATTTGTTGCTTGACTTAATTTGTACTATTGGTTGCAATTGTCTTTACAACTGCAAAGTGTATTTTTATCGACATTAATTATTCCATATTTGAGACAGACTTTTTTACTTTAACTATGAGTTATTTGACATGGATTCTTCAACTCCAACTCGTTTCCTAGTAAGTTGTTATTCAGCTCACATCGTAATCCCCCAATTCCGCAGTGGAATGCTCTTGCATCAGTTTTTTTGATGTAGTAGTTAGTACTTTAATGACCTCTGTTTAACACTTTCGTTCCTCTGCTTCTTGCTTACACTATTCTTTTTCTGATGCAACCCATTTCTATGGGTTTTGTCTTATAGAATTGTACTTCGAAGTCTTCCATCATCAGACTTGTAACCGCAGCTCCCTTCGTTAATCATGAACTACAAACAAAATTTCTTACGGTATGTCCTATCTCTGGTTCCTTCCAGTGTTTACGGAACACCTTCCTATAGCGCACTTCTGACACCAATGTTACGACGACCACCCAGATCGTACTTATTATCACTTAATGAGCACTGTTATTACGTGGAACAAATAATGCATGTCACTAATTGCAGACTTCCCCGCACATAACTATAATCACTTTAGACCCAACCACTATCAATCACCCTTTGGAATCACAACCCACACTGACTAATAACGCGTATTTATCACTTAGCGTCCCAGCAAGCAACTGTGTGCCTCTGCGACGGGTTGCAGTAGTTATAGTTACATGAACTGTGCGTCGAGGAGGTTCTAGTTTGTTGTAGCATAGTAGACAGAAATAAAGGAGCACCTCATTTCCAGCAAACGCGAGAACGTTGCGGTTACTTGCCCAGCCGTGTTATAAATATCACAGGGCTATTACCCTAGTTTCCCCTCTCACTGGTGTGTATTATTATTAATTATCATTAGGCTTACCACACACATTAAGCCTTGAACAGAATGTTATGGCATGTTTGTTATCAGTGATTAATGGCTTTAGAGTTTACCTTTAAATAAACGCAATAATGCCATGAAAGGTCACGAAATGTTTGGAGATACACAATTACTGCACTCCACGTACTTACTGTAACCAACAGGGTAGTGGATTACACTGATATGTGCACTACATTTTTTACAATTTTCTGCAACCTAGAAATTCTCTGAACCTTTACAACAATTAAAAATTACACGCGGTAATTAAAAGGTAATCTTCCTTTAGCATTCAGAGCTCATCACGTTCCATAGGCGTGCACATTATGAAAATTTACGGCATTGTAAGTGCTAAAGAAAGCTGAATACAAGGAACATTCATTTAGAGTAAAAGTATGGGACTTCTTTTTGTTTATGAATAACGGTATTCATATTGATGGTCTGCAGCATTCAAAGGGTTCAATGTACAAAATACGCTGAGATTCACTACCACAGACAACTGACACTTTAAACCTTTAGAAAAGCAATTTAAAAATTTGGAAAAGTCATTTTTTTAGGAAATGATGTTGGATGTCCGTTAAAAAATAACTTAAGGCATCTTATAATCCATTTATAAGTTCATATAGAAAAACTGGAAAAAGACTAACTCCTTAACAAGGACAAATAGACACCAAACACAAAATTTGTTCGATGCAGTAATAGGTTAATAACAATTTGAACTACAGATGCGCAAGCATGCAGCAACAACAATGAACCAGGGTAAGAAGAGCAAAGGTAGAAGTTGCCAAGCAGGTAGGAGATACAACCTGCTGTCGAAAGCTATGTAAGTTAAAAGTAGTTCCTTGATAATGTTGTTTTTAGTTAATATAATACTTTGTTGCAAAAACGGTGAAATAAAATATAGCGTCAAGCTGTATACACACAGACAGACACACTGTGTGTGTGTGTGTGTGCGTGTGTGCGCGCGTGTGTGTGTAATTTTAGTTTAAGTCAAGTTTTATATTTCATAACGTAAATGTATAAATGTAGTTTGCAAGTTACAACTATCTGTAAGAACACGGAATAGGTTCATGTGTTTAATTGTAAGTACAATAATAAAATGTAAACGTATTTCCATTTAATATTCATTTATTTTTTGCATTTTCTGCACACGCACGCTGCCTATATGCACTGAACGGTATTCATTTATTCTGATCAACGTGTTCCCGCAGCCACTAGTGTTTGTACAGTAACATTTGAAACGTCAAAAGGGCCATCATTTCGCATTTTTGCCTCATTTCGTTTAACTGCAGAGTATGCAGCGTTTGTTAAATTTTCCACTTATCACGTGTTGGGCATAATAACGCTAGTCCAGTAATCTACTTTTAAACTCTACATAATGCAAGTGATGAAATTAATTTTGTTGGATGCTTCGTTAATGATGCGTACTAGTTGCCATTATGTTGTACGATAACCAGGCTAATTCAGTTTTTCCACCGAGAAATGGCGAGCAACAATATTTACAAATAACATTTTCAATATTATTTACGCTTTTTAACAGTGTACACACACACATTCGTTTACAGTTTATTCGTTTACACATTGCAGAAAGAAGTATCTTTCTGGAAAACTAAACATACATGTTTCGAAACTTTTTTTAAATCTGGGGTATTTAATTTATCTAAGGAAACATGGTAATTTGTGCTCTTTAAATGGTTAAAGTATTATGATCAATAGACCTAATAATCTATGTTAGATCAAAAATTACCAAAGTTAAGTTCGAGTTATTGTTCGAGTAGTTCGAGTAGGAGAAGTTCTAATTTTTGTCTGCTGGATATAGAAATTAAAACACGGCATTTAAGATGTAGCAGGCGTTGGTTCGCCCTGGTGTGTCTTTGATAATTTTGATAACTTTGATAATTTGATGCTCCGGTAAGATGCCCAGACACCAACAGTTAACGGGTATTAATGTACCAAGCGATCTGTATGATATCTGAATCCAGTAAGCATTCACCCCAATGAACTGACCGTGAACCTCCGTATACTGCAACCATAGGAGAGTCTGAAGTGTCATCATACCCCACAGATAATAAAGTTCTGTTGTGTAGAGTCAAAAATATTATAAAGACAATTAATACGCTTTCATTTTAACTGTATTTGTAGTTAAATTGAAATGTCCCCCAAAATTTTGTAGATTTTTTTTTGAGGGGCGTCACATAAAATTTAAAACTAGACTATATGTCTAGACGGAAGATAAAATGTGCGGGGCCTATGGTGACAGAACTTTCAATTAAAACGATGGTTTCAACATCAACAACTTTTATTAGTGTTTAATAACCAAGTCTTTACATGTGTGATTCTAAGTTACAGCACTTCAGAGCATCATCAAAATATATAAGTATGTATGTGCAGTCATGTTAAAATATCGAAACATAAAAACTTATAACATAATTTACACATATTCAACACTAAAATGTTTAAACTTTGGAGCACGCACAAAGCCGAGATGCGCATCCCGGACTACCGAAAGTTGACTCGACCGTTGTAGTCCGGGATGCGCATCTCGGCTTTGTGCGTGCTCCAAAATTTAAACATTTTAGTGTTGAATATGTGTAAATTATGTTATAAGTTTTTATGTTTTGATATTTTAATTAAATGACGAGCTCTGCTGAGTGACAATACCTGTGGATGGGAAATATGTCCCGAAACGCGTAGTAATAACGAAGATAGAAATAAAGCCACCAGACGGACAAACAAAATAAGGTAAATACTTTATTCAGTCGATATATAAATAAGTGGCTTGGACACCGGTAAACATGAATATAAAACATTTTTAGTGTACTAACGTTGATTTGAAGCAGAAAATTAAATGAAGACTTCTAATACTAATTCACGAGAGTCCGAAGATGATGTCCTTAAGTCCCATAGTGGATGAGCTCAATTTAGGAATAATAGTATTAATATTAATAATAATTATTATAATAACAACACCAACATCAATAATAATAATAATAATAATAATAGCTGTTAATTTAGATAAAATAAACTAGCTACACCAAAATAATTTATCAAACAGTTCTTATCGACTTCCTTGGAAACTATTTATTACAGAAATTGATTCGACGTACTAAAAACTTTTCCAATTGAAAACTAAATTTGTTTAACAAAGATTCACATAATGAAGTCAATTATGATAATTTCTAAAGATTATTTCAATTATTGTCATAATTACAAGTAATGAGGATGCAATATATTATATCTTGGGGAGATTGATGCATGGAATAAGACATGACGCTTTAACATGATGAATGGCACTATTAAGCGTTCCTTAAGAAATAAAATTAGAGAAGAGACGTTATTAGATTTTACACGGTGATGTCCATTCCAACTTGCGTATATGGTGGTGAAACGTAGACAATGACGAATGCACATGAAAGTCGACTGCAAAGTGCAGAGATGGGGCTCCTTACATTAGTAGTCGGGTATTCCAGGTTAGTTAGTAAAAGGAATTAGGACATCTGTTATGAGTTAACTGTCCCCCCCAGTGAATGACATGGTGAGGGAATATAGTCAGAAATGGTATGACTGTGTAGAACGTTTGGATCCATCAAGAATACTACACGTAAGTGCAAAATATATGCCTAAATGTCGAAGAAGTCTGGGACGGGTAATGAAAAGAAGTAGAAATCAGTTGTAACGAGGGACGACGTAATGGGTTGATCCTTATATTTGCAAAGAAGAAGAAGAAGAAGAAGAAGAAGAAGAAGAAGAAGAAGAAGAAGAAGAAGAAGAAGAAGAAGAAGAAGAAGAAGAAGAAGAAGAAGAAGGACAACAATAACAGCGACGACTACAACAACAACAACTACTACTACTACTACTACTACAACTACCACTACTACTGCTACTACTACTACTACTACTACCACTACCACCACCACCACAACAACAACATATACGAGTAATAATAAAATCGAGTTACAGACCATTGGATCTGTATTATATTTAAACTATTTTAACCTGTAGGCCTACTTTTAATTTATCTAATAAGTAAAAAATTAAGGCAAGTATGAGGAGATTCTGTCATTTATGCCTATAATTAAAACAGTCACCTATAATTATAAGTGTGTGTGTGTGTGTGTGTGTGCGTGTGTGTTTGTTCATACGCTTATATAGACATACAGTGAATAGTAAACTTTACTGTTATTAGCTTATACATTTATATATTTTTAAATATACAGACATTGACAATTCAAAGCCTAATATTTACACATGATAAAGCCTATATTTACAATTTAAAGCCTAACGATATGATATGTTAAATTTTAATTAATTTTTCAAATTTATTAGCATCCTGTAAACTATATGAAAACATTTATTCAAATTCACTAAGTGAACTGATTTTATTTTCTTGTATTACGGCAGCCTGTAACTGTTAGTTTCTAACATTAACATTCGTTACCTCTAAGATAACGCTGTACTTGGCTGTTACTGCGTAAGCTGCGGTAAACACTCTGTTCAGTGTCGTAATCTGATAATGCTAACGTTACAACATCGCTAAAATTATGTCAGTCCATTAGTAAGCTGTGTTGTAATGTGCTTAGCTTAACACGGATATTGTGATCTGACTTGTTGTCAGTAATAGTGCAGTAATTAATGAGTAGGATTGTGTCGTAACTCTATTGGTCTAATTGACGGTCTTTAGTCAATGTTCCCATGTCATCCATATACATAGTGGCCCGTAAACCACTTGACATTATTAATTGTCAGGCCGTTTACGGCCCATTCTGAATTTCTCTTTTCTATTGTAATGTACACATAGGTCTACCTTATGATAAAGTTTGCATTACATACATACATTAAAGAGCAATTTTATTATATTATGTTAGGTAATATTATGTAGAAGAATTGTACGGTAACATTGCACGGTTATTCAAAAGGAAAACAAAAACTACATATAAGGACAATTGCTATTGCTCATATTTTTCTGAAACATAAATTATTTTTAAGTGTGCTCATCACTGCAGTGGTTTGGGCAACTATTGACACTTTACTCCACTTCTTCCTATCAACAAACAGCCAAAAGGTACTGTAGGCCTACTGTCTGCAAATTACGTATTTGAAACGAATTATTCCATAAATTCCAGAATATTTCCATGTAGAGTATTGTAATGCACAATATTGTGCGTATCACGTAAGAACACTGGACGACAGTACGACGTTGTAACTTCTGTTTCCGCAGTTCTTATTATATTGTTTTAAAAGTAAATTCAGCTCAGACGTTTTGTGAAAATACAAATAACACTCCGCTAAACTGTTGCCTTCGTGCTTTTCTTTTTTTTATTTGGGCTCCGCTCTGCCATTTGTTATCTTTAGGATATGTGATCTGGATACGAATGAAAAGGTCATACAAACTAAACATACTACAATGAATCGACAAACATCTTTTAGAACCTGAACTCATAATAATATAGTCATACAATTTATTGGTTTTATTTTAAGTTTCAGTTCGCAAAAGGAAAATGGGAATAGGTAGCGAATATCTATACATATTATATTATTTCATATTTTACCTTATTTTATACATTTTTTTGAGACCACAAATTCTATCATGTCTTAAGTTTTACAGAATAGATAGTAGGTTGATAGACATAGTCCTGATGTTGTTAATCATTTACTGTTTATTGCTTCCTTGTTGGTCAGAAAACTTGCTATAACATTCATAACGATAATTTCAAGTGTTTAATGTTTCTGTAAGACATTCATACGCCACTGAGATAGGCGACTGGTTTATTAGCGGTGAGGTGTCGAGACATATTAGCATAATCGGCTGCGCGAGTGACGTAGAATGTTCTCGAGTATACTAGAACTGTCGTGCTCCTTCATTTCTCTCGATTGTGCTTGAAAATAATGGATCTTTCTCGATACACAGTTGGTGCCGACTATAAAATATAACATCACACACGGAACTAGTAAGCCTTTAAAGGTAAAGCGTAAATACGCGCCGCTCCCCGCACTGGAAGGACCACCTCATTCGGTTATCTTTGCGAATTCAACTACTATATTAATTGCGTCTATTGTAGACCTGCCCTTCTGAAAACCATACTGTCTGTTGAATGAATCTCCGGAGTCTTTTATAGCCTGCAAAATACGAGGTTTTATCAATTTTTGTAGCACCTTCCGCACAGTGTCCAGCATGCACAAAGGCCTGTAGGATGCTAGAGAATTGACGTTCTCTTCGCCTTTGCTGATGTGAACCAATCTTTCCCTTTTTCAATGTCTACAGAAAACTCTTGCTCTGAAACAAATGTTAAACATGTTCAGCAACAGTTGAGGGTGAGTCCGCACCAAAGCCATCAGTACCTATAACAGTAACTATTAAAATAACAACAACGACAACACCCTTAATTATTATTATATTTATATTATATTATAATATATTATTATTATTATTATAAATTTCTTACTAATATATACACTTATAACATTTACAACAAAGATGTGTTAATGGTTAAAATAGCAAACAGAATTCCGATCTGACGATGAGCTGAGAAGCTTGAAAGCGCTAATCAGAATAATTTTTCTATAGTGGTGTGAAAACAGTGATAATTCTGTTTGCAATATGATTGTTGGAAAATCTCAAATCAGCATTGCTCTCCACTTTCGTAAATATGTTTTTTGTTAATTTGATTTGTTTGTTTGTTATTAATTTTATTCATTTATTAATTTATTTATTATGGAATTTGTTTAATAAAAATGTTTAGGTGAAAATTTTGTGTTAAAAATGCACAGCATTAACGCTGCAATAGATTAAAAGAACTATACAATCTCTTTATTGAACTTAATGTTCAATATAGCAGCAAAATATAGGGCGTGTGATAATCCTTATTACATACGTAATTGTCCATTACATATACGCCTACGTGTATACAGGCAAAGTTTAATTAGCGAAACTTTATTTTGAATCAAAATTACTCATATGTAAAATTTCTATAATTCTCCTTACGTATTAGAGCAACAAATATATGACGTGTGTCATTCAAAACCGTAGAGTGTTCAATTTTTCTGATTGTTGAAAAATATTGTAATAAAAAATTGTTGCCAAAGATCGTTGCAATTAATCATCAGTAGCAGCAGTTTAATGTTGCTGCAAAACTTATCAGGCTCGAAGATAAATTTTCCTGTATTGCCAAGAAATTTTACGCTCATTCTACTAAGTAAACTTTTAAACCGTGTAAAAGTATATAAATTGGAATGAATTGTATACGTGCGAAAAGAATATTGTAGCGTGACAGATGTATGCATAATTTTGAATGGCAATTGATCATTAGAATAATGAAGTTATAATATTTAAATTTGGAAGAAAGCATTAAGTTTAATATAAATAGATTAATTCATAGCAACTGTGGAAAGAAATCATTATTATAAAGAGAATACAAGTTCAAATAAAAGGAGTTACTAGTGATGAGTCATCCAAGACCAGTCTCATAACCAAAGGTTTTCAAGGTATAACCCAGGAAGGTAAAAAAGTAAATAACCAAGCAGTACAGAATATGACCAAACCCACAACGAGGGAGAATAAATAGAATAGAAACCCTAAAATAAGCCAAGATCAACCAATACAGGTGGTGTATTTCTGAAATAAAGAAGAAGATGGAGAAGATCCCAAGAAACCTGATGGCATCAAGAAGAAGATGGAGAAGATACCAGTCCCAGAAGGCAGGAGAAAAGAAGACTGATGAAAGAAGAAGAAGGCAGCATCCTGAAGAAGATGTCATGCTCTTATAAAAGACACCCAAATCCCTATATCCCCAAAAGAAATATTTAAAAATAAAAGTATAACGAAATAAAAACCACATGTATATAAATTTAAGAGAGAGAAGTGTATAAAGTAAAAGTTGCCTGTGAACTAAGATGAAACAATAATATAGTACCCATGGAACAAATCTCCATTGAAAAAACGCTAACCAATTTATTATGTTGATAAGACTATACGACCATTTAGCATTAACATAATATATAAGTGCAAAGTGAACCAGTGATAGTTTTGGGTATTATAAAAAATGAACCTTGTGTTTCATTCTTGGCAATCACAAACATTGAATGCAATGAAATATGCATTTTTCAATGACTTGAAATGTGTACTGTGACAATATGTTGTTCATAAGACATGAATCTGTTTAAAATAACATTTTTGTTTTACATGAAAAAAGAAAAAACAGATTTCTTAATACTTTTTGAACAATTCATACTATTTATTTATTAATGACAGGGTACAATTCCCCAAAGACAATGTATAAAAGATGGTATAAAAACTGTAGAATCCTACTTATAATAATAGTTAGAAATAAGAATATAAATATAAGGTTTTTATGTATATAGTACAAGAATGTTTGAAAATGTTTTAGATATAAGGCCATTTGTTTGGGTCTGATACAACTAACATCAGAACTATAAAAATAGTTACTACTTGTAAATAGTAGAGAGTAATTAAGATGTTAGTTAGTAAAAAACCTTTTTTGTAAACCATGTTTCCATGTTGGAAATGGGGATTTTGTTGCAAAATGTCTGACTTGAAGACAACCATTTATTTAAAAAAAATATTCTTTCTTTTTGTTTAACTATTATTTGTATTGTAACCAATACTAATTGTTTTTGTGTAATTTGAAAACATGTTTAATTTATAATACTATATGTAAAAGTCAGAGAGGGTATCACACATCATATATTGTTTGTAAAATATTTTTTAAGAAAAATTGTTAAAAAATCATAGGCCAAAAGAATGGAAACCAAACTTCATCAAAACAGAGAAATTACTCATTTAAAAGCAAATAAACAAAAGGGGTTTAGACAAAATAAACTTGAGATCATGCCATATAATTGCACATACCATTTAGAGAGATTTTAATAAATATATTCAGAATTATAAATAAAAATGAAAATGACTAAACTCAGAAATTTAGACATGGGAGTCATATATTCCAGAATAATGTTTCAGAATACAACTAATTCAATTAATTACCAGAAAATAAGGGAATATGAACCTTTTAATACAATATAGGATTATTAATATTAAATATAACTGATAAAATGGCTGAATTTATATAATGACAGGAAGTAAATTTTGATGTTTTGACTTTTCAGAGTATACCAAACTGAAAGTAAAATTACTATTTTTTGGACAGAAAACACTATAAAACGGCATTATTTAATCTGAAAATAAGCTGAATGAACTGAAAGATTAATTTAAATAACATCTAGTGAATAAAATTGACAAATAACCCAAGTTTAGGTATTTATATAGTGAAATATTAACGTGTGCACAGGATATGAAAAATATTTGAACAATGTTAAGAATAATATTATATTGGCTAAGAGTTTAATTGAAACTGGAGGAAACAGTTAGTTGATTATTGGTATTCGAACGGTTAACATAAACGAGAGTTTTGTGACGATCTAACCTATCTTACAAAGGTAAAGTTAAGTGGCGAACAGTACGTTACTGTGAAGTCGAGAGTGAATTATAAAATCCTTCCAGAACAAATACATTGTGGCAAAAACAATCAAGAAACACTAATTAACACTAAACAATACATATCTACTCCGAAAAACACCACAAAACACCAGAAAACTGTATAATACCTTAACCAAATTAGTGTCGGAATTGGGAAAAGTGTTTTGACTTATAATTACACAGATATACTAAATACAACCCAGAATCATTACACCAGTCACTACACAACATTTAACAAGAGATTTGCAGACACAAGAACAGGAATATTGCCAGAAAATACATTATTTGGAACGCAGCAGGAACGAGCAACATTTTGATCAACTTGATGGCCGCCATTTGCTTTTGACGATCCCAGTGCCTTCTCCTGTTTCAACACAGCTGTTTGGTGAAAACAATTATTTTAATTTTCAAATTATTATTCAATGTTTGTGTTTAGTAATAATTATTCTTTTGATGTAACGTTATACTTTTTAAATATTGGCCCGATTTCTCTGACTTTGATAATAACTGGCTGTTTAAAGAACCCTGTATAATTTTTATATAATATACTTTGTAATTTTTTCGATATCCTGAGAATCGATATTAATCGATAAGAGTCAATATTGCCATTAATTAATAAAACTTTAATACTTTTCAATACTTAATAGTTCTTTATTTCTTCAATAATACTAATTACCAATAATATAATTCTAATTGATAATCTACAAGGACTTTACCACCTATAAGTGAAGATAACCTAAAAAATAAAGAGATAAACAAGTATCGATTGGTTTGAAGACAATCTTATGAGTGGTGATAGTTTATTTAAAATATACCAAAACTTTAATAAAAATTTTCAGAAGAGCATTACACTTTTTAAAACTTCACAGCCCTATATTAATTAATTGATCATAATTAATTAATTAATAAAATTAAAAAAAAAATTTTTAATTATTTTTTTTTTATAAACATAATTTTTTTTTAAAATTTCCTTCAAAACAATAATTTTTGTTTTGAAACTTTCGGTGAAGCTGAACATATATATTTCTTCATCAACTTTACGCTACTCGACCAGCTGGGAAACTTAAGGAAGTGTTTCAGGCCAGTAAGACGTCGAGAGCCACACCAATTACACACCAATTAAACATATTACATTACAATTTATTTATTTTTATTACAAATTGGCGCCCAACGTGGGGCTTGATTACATCGGAGTCTCACACTTCACCATCTCTTATATCATCAACACACACATCAATTATTTATTGTTATCACAAATTGGCGCCCATCGTGGGCCTTTAATTAGCGATTGGAAGGCCAATACATTCTGCCCAATCACTAGTTGGAGCTAGGCAACAGCTACAAAGCCAGAGAATTTCAAGGGAAAATGCAACGACGTGCAACATCTAAGAAACGGGCGGCGGAGGCCGAGAAAGAAATAGAAGTTGACATGGACAACAAGGAGGCGACGCCAGTAGAGGCGGAAGAGGTATTACCACCGGTGTTGTCCAAACAAACTGAACAACCGGAGGCACCCACACAGACAGGGGTAGTCAATGTACCAGAAAAGGAGAGACCGTCGCAAACAGAGGACATGACAACCCAAGAAATGTTCAGGCGGATGATGCAGGCAATTAATGAAAATAATAAGAACCTAGAATCCAAAATGGAGAGAATGATGAAGAAAATGGACGAAAATAGTAAGGAATTGATGGAAGATGAAAGAAGGGAAAAGAGGGAACTGAGGAAGATGCTGAATGATTGGAGTGAAGAAATAAGAGAGGATACTAAGAAAATGAGAGAGGACAGATTGAAAAGAGAAGAGTTAAGAAAGGAGAAGAACGAAGAAATAAAAGATGATAGCGAACCAGAACCAGAAGAAGTACCAAATGATAAAACGCAGGAACAAGTAATGGTGGTACCTGAAATTGAAACTAACCGAAACCAGGAAAATATTAAACAAAGGGAAGGAGAATCAAGGATGAGAAGAATATATCCAAGAAATGTAATAAAAACGAAGGAAGAGTTGGAGATGATGAACCATGGATTAATTGATGACAATAATATCCCAATTACCTATGACAAAGACATCATGAATTCTAGGAATTATAGAAGGAGAATCGAGGTAATTTCAGAAATAATTTACCACAAGACAGTAGTTTATCACTGGGAAAGGACCAGAGGTAAACAGAATACGACATGTGGACCAGATCAGTTTCAACGCAGAACTGGACAATGTTTTTCAGAAAGATGGAAAGGTGATATCGTACCAGACTGTAATGATGACACAGATGAATCACCAGAATGTATTCCATTAACGTGCCATCTAGGACAGTTCCAGGGTACGGTTAGACTAAAATATATTCCTTCAGAGTGGATATGTGATGGTAAACCAGCTTATGGTGTTTCAGATAAACAAATAATAAGTAATAACTCAGATGAAGATCCTCACATATATTTGTCAGGTAACACAAAACATGGACCAGAAAAGTATTGGTGTATACAATATGATGATAGAGGGAACCAGCCCAGTAATTACGACGGCCCTAACAACCCGCCGCGTAATAACCAGTTTATCGGTAATTTTAACGGCGTTAGGAACAACAACCCCTATCCATACAATAGAAACAATTTATACCAACATAATAATGTCCCATACAGTCAGAGAAATCCATATCCCAACAATAATGGTAACAGACCTTACCAACCTAACCGAAATTACTATAATAATAACTTTAGTAATAGCAATAATAACAGTAATAATAACCGAGTGTCGCGCTCTAGGGTAAATTTTATAAGAGCAACCGAGATGATGGACCCTGGTTGACACAGATACCACACACCATCAAGAAAAGGGACAGAGATCATGATAACCGACTACGGCGAAAAACAATGGTGAAGGAGACGGAATAAATATCATTGAAAGGAAATGATATGAAGAATAAACATAGAAACAAAACTGGGTTTTATGAATGAAGACTATTTAAGAAAATGAACATGATAAATAAAAATATGAGCAATGGAACGACATAAAGAAAATCGTCCATCTTCCTGGGTATATAAAAGAAAAGGAAATTTATAAGAAAAGAAAAAGTGGAGATCAACTTATTAAAGTATAAATAATATGGTCCAGTGTAGAGTACAATATATGCCCATATGTTGTGGTAAATGATAAGCATAACAATACATATGAGTTGAAGGAAATCGTTTCAGGAAAAATCAAAGGAGTGTACAATCAAGCTTCTATGAAGAAATATTATGAAGAATGAGTTGTGAGTTTTAGAACCATTGAATTTATGTAAAAAAAAAATTCAAAAATAATGTAAGTACATCTTACAACCTAATATTTTGAAAAGAACATTCTGGAGAATTATAAGAAGAAGGAATTTAGAATTTATAAAAAAAAAGAATTCTAAAATATGTAAGGACAACTTACAACATGATAATTTAGAACAAAACTTTATGGAAGAAAGAGAAAGAGAGAGAATTTTGTACTTATTAATTATAAAAATTTAAAATTTAGTAAGAACATCTTACTACCACTGATAATTTTGAACAAACTTTATGAAAGAATTAAGAAGAAAGGAATTTTGAATTTATTTATGAAAATTTAAAATTGAGTAAGTACATCTTACTACAACCTAATAATTTTGGAAAAAACTTTATGGAAGAAAGAAAAAGAAAGACTTTTGAATTGAGATATAATTATAAAAATTTAAAATTGAGTAAGTACTTCTTACTACAACCTGATAATTTAGAACAAAACTTTATGGAAGAAAGAGAAAGAGAGAGAATTTTGAACTTAATTTTACAAAAAATTTAAAAATAAAGTAAGACCAACTTACTATAACTAAGTTTATGAGAAAAACTTTATGGTAAATAATTAAGAAGAATTTGAATTTGGAGAAATACCAAAACATTCAGAAATAATAGTAAAATCACATTACTATAAACAATTCTGAATGAAACAATTCTGGGAATAAATGAATTAAACAGAATTTGAATGTTGATAGAACGTCAGAACTTTGAAACAAGATAAGATCAACATGTTACAAGGATTTATAAGAAATATTTTTCAATTAAATAAAAAGAATAGTTTGAATTTTACATCAAAACTAACCAAGTTCCAAAAAATAATTATGTGTCAATTATGATTGAATTGAGAAGAAAATAAAGTGATTAATTCAGAAAAGAGAATTAACGTTAATCCAGAATAAATGCTAGACATTCACAATAGCATTTGAAGGAGTAGAGAAGAATAACAAAAAAGAGTGTAATATGCAAGAAAAGAAAAAATTTGGAAGCAAAGAGACTAATTACCTATGAAACGATAATGAAAACAGTTAATTAAGAGCGAAGAAGAACAACTCATACCAAACAGATGGAGAAGATGATTTTGAACCAATGATTATAATAAAACCTATACGAAATGCAAAGAGAAGAAATACCACATGAAATATAATATAAATGAATTAATGTTAATAAATGCGAAGGCGGATTAATAACTTTCTAAGAGAAAGGAAAGAACCAAAATGCTTAAATAAAATGATCAATATAACAACCTGTATATCTAATGTAAAGATACAATGTTAAAAAATTAAATATAATATATTAAGACCATTCAAATAATGAATACGAAAGACTATTTATAAAGACCATGCTAATACTATGAATAACCAGAAGAAAGTATAAAGAGAATTCAGATGAAGAAGAAAGAGAGTTACACTGTAAACAGTAACCAGAATTATTAAAAGAAAGGTTTTCAACCATAATTAAATTAAATATATCAGACAAGTTAAGAGTTTTGAAAAAATATATATGTAATGAGTATAATAATAATTATGAAGATTTATTAAGATAGAAAATGTGAGATAATCTGAGAGACTACGAAGTGGAGAATCCGAAGATATTTTTATTAGTCGAAAATGAGACTACTTTTTATTTATTTATTCGATGACTGACTGAAGATAATTCCAGCAGCATTATGTTTTTGAGCAGGGATGGATATGCCTCTGTACTCAATTTATAGAAGTGGTGTATGGCCAGCAGAGAAGTAGCGTACAGTGCCCCTCTGATCTGCCCCAGCCCACGTGATAGGGAATGTTAGGGAATTAATATCCCAAGGATGCAACACGAAGTTGATAAAGAAAGAAAATGTATTACAATTATAATATATCTCAGAAGACACTGACTATCCGAAAAGGATCAGTAGTAAAACAAGTAACCATATATATAAAATTAATAAAACTCTAATATAAAAAAGTCGATATAAAAATGGAGAAGAAAATGAATTATAAGAAATGATGAAATTATCATAAGACATTATTTCATCCATAAACATGTCTGAAATAATTACTTCTGGACGAGAGCAATCTGTAGCGTGACAGATGTATGCATAATTTTGAATGGCAATTGATCATTAGAATAATGAAGTTATAATATTTAAATTTGGAAGAAAGCATTAAGTTTAATATAAATAGATTAATTCATAGCAACTGTGGAAAGAAATCATTATTATAAAGAGAATACAAGTTCAAATAAAAGGAGTTACTAGTGATGAGTCATCCAAGACCAGTCTCATAACCAAAGGTTTTCAAGGTATAACCCAGGAAGGTAAAAAAGTAAATAACCAAGCAGTACAGAATATGACCAAACCCACAACGAGGGAGAATAAATAGAATAGAAACCCTAAAATAAGCCAAGATCAACCAATACAGGTGGTGTATTTCTGAAATAAAGAAGAAGATGGAGAAGATCCCAAGAAACCTGATGGCATCAAGAAGAAGATGGAGAAGATACCAGTCCCAGAAGGCAGGAGAAAAGAAGACTGATGAAAGAAGAAGAAGGCAGCATCCTGAAGAAGATGTCATGCTCTTATAAAAGACACCCAAATCCCTATATCCCCAAAAGAAATATTTAAAAATAAAAGTATAACGAAATAAAAACCACATGTATATAAATTTAAGAGAGAGAAGTGTATAAAGTAAAAGTTGCCTGTGAACTAAGATGAAACAATAATATAGTACCCATGGAACAAATCTCCATTGAAAAAACGCTAACCAATTTATTATGTTGATAAGACTATACGACCATTTAGCATTAACATAATATATAAGTGCAAAGTGAACCAGTGATAGTTTTGGGTATTATAAAAAATGAACCTTGTGTTTCATTCTTGGCAATCACAAACATTGAATGCAATGAAATATGCATTTTTCAATGACTTGAAATGTGTACTGTGACAATATGTTGTTCATAAGACATGAATCTGTTTAAAATAACATTTTTGTTTTACATGAAAAAAGAAAAAACAGATTTCTTAATACTTTTTGAACAATTCATACTATTTATTTATTAATGACAGGGTACAATTCCCCAAAGACAATGTATAAAAGATGGTATAAAAACTGTAGAATCCTACTTATAATAATAGTTAGAAATAAGAATATAAATATAAGGTTTTTATGTATATAGTACAAGAATGTTTGAAAATGTTTTAGATATAAGGCCATTTGTTTGGGTCTGATACAACTAACATCAGAACTATAAAAATAGTTACTACTTGTAAATAGTAGAGAGTAATTAAGATGTTAGTTAGTAAAAAACCTTTTTTGTAAACCATGTTTCCATGTTGGAAATGGGGATTTTGTTGCAAAATGTCTGACTTGAAGACAACCATTTATTTAAAAAAAATATTCTTTCTTTTTGTTTAACTATTATTTGTATTGTAACCAATACTAATTGTTTTTGTGTAATTTGAAAACATGTTTAATTTATAATACTATATGTAAAAGTCAGAGAGGGTATCACACATCATATATTGTTTGTAAAATATTTTTTAAGAAAAATTGTTAAAAAATCATAGGCCAAAAGAATGGAAACCAAACTTCATCAAAACAGAGAAATTACTCATTTAAAAGCAAATAAACAAAAGGGGTTTAGACAAAATAAACTTGAGATCATGCCATATAATTGCACATACCATTTAGAGAGATTTTAATAAATATATTCAGAATTATAAATAAAAATGAAAATGACTAAACTCAGAAATTTAGACATGGGAGTCATATATTCCAGAATAATGTTTCAGAATACAACTAATTCAATTAATTACCAGAAAATAAGGGAATATGAACCTTTTAATACAATATAGGATTATTAATATTAAATATAACTGATAAAATGGCTGAATTTATATAATGACAGGAAGTAAATTTTGATGTTTTGACTTTTCAGAGTATACCAAACTGAAAGTAAAATTACTATTTTTTGGACAGAAAACACTATAAAACGGCATTATTTAATCTGAAAATAAGCTGAATGAACTGAAAGATTAATTTAAATAACATCTAGTGAATAAAATTGACAAATAACCCAAGTTTAGGTATTTATATAGTGAAATATTAACGTGTGCACAGGATATGAAAAATATTTGAACAATGTTAAGAATAATATTATATTGGCTAAGAGTTTAATTGAAACTGGAGGAAACAGTTAGTTGATTATTGGTATTCGAACGGTTAACATAAACGAGAGTTTTGTGACGATCTAACCTATCTTACAAAGGTAAAGTTAAGTGGCGAACAGTACGTTACTGTGAAGTCGAGAGTGAATTATAAAATCCTTCCAGAACAAATACATTGTGGCAAAAACAATCAAGAAACACTAATTAACACTAAACAATACATATCTACTCCGAAAAACACCACAAAACACCAGAAAACTGTATAATACCTTAACCAAATTAGTGTCGGAATTGGGAAAAGTGTTTTGACTTATAATTACACAGATATACTAAATACAACCCAGAATCATTACACCAGTCACTACACAACATTTAACAAGAGATTTGCAGACACAAGAACAGGAATATTGCCAGAAAATACATTATTTGGAACGCAGCAGGAACGAGCAACATTTTGATCAACTTGATGGCCGCCATTTGCTTTTGACGATCCCAGTGCCTTCTCCTGTTTCAACACAGCTGTTTGGTGAAAACAATTATTTTAATTTTCAAATTATTATTCAATGTTTGTGTTTAGTAATAATTATTCTTTTGATGTAACGTTATACTTTTTAAATATTGGCCCGATTTCTCTGACTTTGATAATAACTGGCTGTTTAAAGAACCCTGTATAATTTTTATATAATATACTTTGTAATTTTTTCGATATCCTGAGAATCGATATTAATCGATAAGAGTCAATATTGCCATTAATTAATAAAACTTTAATACTTTTCAATACTTAATAGTTCTTTATTTCTTCAATAATACTAATTACCAATAATATAATTCTAATTGATAATCTACAAGGACTTTACCACCTATAAGTGAAGATAACCTAAAAAATAAAGAGATAAACAAGTATCGATTGGTTTGAAGACAATCTTATGAGTGGTGATAGTTTATTTAAAATATACCAAAACTTTAATAAAAATTTTCAGAAGAGCATTACACTTTTTAAAACTTCACAGCCCTATATTAATTAATTGATCATAATTAATTAATTAATAAAATTTAAAAAAAAAATTTTAATTATTTTTTTTTTATAAACATAATTTTTTTTAAATTTCCTTCAAAATAATAATTTTTGTTTTGAAACTTTCGGTGAAGCTGAACATATATATTTCATCAACTTTACGCTACTCGACCAGCTGGGAAACTTAAGGAAGTGTTTCAGGCCAGTAAGACGTCGAGAGCCACACCAATTACACACCAATTAAACATATTACATTACAATTTATTTATTTTTATTACAATATCCATATTTACGGACTGAGTAATATAACCGGAACTATTTACAACCTATCATTCACCGGAAAGCACTGATATGCAAATTGTATTGATATGAAGTTCAGTCGTAATATAGAAATCGAATAACAATAATCTACACCTGATAGGCAAGTATGATGTACAGAAAAGCATACCACTGTCAGTTATAAAATTCATCAAACCTGTGTTTAGAGAAACCTTTCAATATACATCTACTGCGTAAGTGTGCTCATTGAAATTCTCAAAATATGATTGAGTCTTACAAACGTTTTGTCTAATAACGTATTGTATTACAACTTTATATTTTACAAAAAATGTGTTTGTTACAATAACTCAGCTATCGAAGCTATTTGAAGCAGTTTAATCATTTATCAGAAGGAATCAAATGTAAAACGGATTATTTCTTTACAAAAGACTAGACACAAGGTCGTTCTTGACCACAGCAATAACAAGGGGATCATTAATAACCGGGTGTCAGAAATTATAGACAAAACTTTGCAAATAAACTATAGGCAGAGTACAGATAATCTTTAAGGTTATGGAGTGTGATCGTATAGGCCTACTAACGATTTGCAAACACTTGTTTATTGTATTTTACAGAAAATTAATTTGTCAGATTAGTATGTACTTTTTCTTAGTCACTGCATTCGGGTCATCAATTTTCACGAAACTTTTATTTTATCCTAATATACACTTTTAATTAAGGAATTACAAAACCTTGCTTTTAGGATTTTTCTTGAACTAAAATTGGGAATTTTTTTTGCAATATCAAACACAAACATATTTTGCTCATGATCCAGTATGCTCGCTGTTTTCAACTTTTCTGCAGGAGTCTTGGTGTCATTCTGCGACACCAGTGGTCACATTGACTGCAGAAAAATAGTGCACAGTGTGGGAAGATATTTAGAGAGATTTCCGAAGGAGATTATAGTAATTTTTATTAATTCTCAATTTTATTGTAAAATTTCACTAAGTTTTTTGTAAAATGCTCTTTAGAGTACTTGGTAAGTTTTAGTGGTACTTATTAATTTTTACTGGAAATATTGACTACCATTTTTGTTTTTTAAATGAGCACAAGCTATATTAATCACTAATATCGGAATTGCGTTTTAAAGCCAAAAGCATTGTTTTGATTATTAAATACATATTACATAAACATGAATTTTGTTGGCTTCAATAAACATGCCCCCTAATGTGTGTGTGTGTGTGTGTGTGTGTGTGTGTGTGTTCACTAACATCGGTTTGCGGGAAGTGAGTCTGTGACGCCAAGGTATATAACTGCCATTAACGCCTGCGACGTATAAAAGGAAATTAATACGGGCAATTAAGTAGAAGTCATAAACGAGGCAAATAAACAGTTAACGCAACTGTATTAGCTGCAACCTAATAATCGCGTAACTGTAATATTTTTAATTAATATATCAAATAAATAAAATATTTAATGTTTACTTATATATATATTACTGTATAATTTATGTTATGACTACATTATTAATAATGTTACAAATACAAATGTCAAAAATTATTATGTTGCTTTAAAATCATTTCCTCACATTCTGTTATATTTAATTTATTTAGCTCCACCAAGTTTCAGTTAGTCAATTGAGTCAATGTTCTAATGAAAGGAATACCCTCGGGAGCTTGGATAATTGATTACATCAGAGAATATCATCGTTCTGAAAATTACTTAATGGGCTACGTAATGCAAAACTTAAATATCGTCGGTTCTGGTTGGTAGGAGAAAGGAAAACAAAACAAAAAATATATCTTGAGAAAAGAGAATTTAAAACTAAATAACTTGAAGCAATAGTGACTAACACTAACATAAATTAGATAGATATCACAGAACTGTAATTATCGAACCGATTGTATTAAGAATCGTTATAAAACATTTACTAATCAGATATAGTGGAGTATAAATGTAATAGTATCACAGAATACAAGACTGAGTGAATACGTTTTAATTTAATTGTATGGAGACGTTTCAAATTCTTCTGCACGTATAACACAAACCTTCAGGCAATTTTCAATTTACTTTTAAATTTTGTAAGTCTGATTTAATATCATAATTAGATTATTAAGCAGTCATCATTTTGCTTAACAAAGTTATTGCTCTAACTCGCAAAGTGTCATAGGGTATTTTAATGTATCTTGGCATCCGGTCTGGCAGGCTTCGAATCGTCTGCCTTTTTCTCTTTTTAAAACTGTATATATGATACACCAAAATGACGGAGTAAAACGGCCTGGAAAGAAATGAAAAAGAACAATTATTAATGGAATTACGGTACAGTATACAAGATCCCCAGATGGAACTGTAATATTAAGTGATTGAGAAACAGAAACTTGTATAGTATTAAAAATGTTTCTAATATGATTTTTTGTACTTTAGACTGACTTAGTCAATAATTGCAGGTGAGGCTTATAATTGGTGATGTGTTGTTCAAAAATGAAATTGGATATTCAATCAATTGTTAACTGGACTGAATTGTATGAAGACAATAGGCTACGTTTACGTAAGCTCTTAAATAAAAGTAACACGTGTTATTTTTCAAGAACAAATTGATCCTCTTTCCAAATAATAATAGATAGGGAAATTGTTTTAGAAGATAGGAAGAGATCAATTGAGAATAAAATCATTTGTACCAACTGTAGGACAATGGTAGTTGGAGTGTATGATAAATAACCCAAAATGGCAGAGAAGAGGAATATTTGGTTGCAACATGGTTCTTGGATGAAATTGAAAAGAGTTTTAAAATAAACAAGTAAATAAATAATCGGCATAAGATATAATATTGGATTGGGAACATTTATCCATTCTCAACAAGAGCTGGAAGTGCAGACGTAAAGGATATAGTTCTAATGTGGAAAATTATTTTTTACAAAATTGGCGAAAGAGGTTTTTGTTTAGGCTTTCAGTAAAATATAACCATCTACTTAACGTTGTTGTTAACACATTGTAGTTTCAAAGGCGTTACTCATGCCTGCTCTCTTACTACGAGTAACAATGTTCTACGTTCAGCTACCCCATCATAAAATCTTTATTTTTATGCAGACTAGACGCGTTCTCTATCAAATCCCGCAGAGAATATTTCACGTTTATTGTTGTTTAGTGTAACGCCTTTTCTCTTCCCTTCTTTCTACATTATTTATATTGTTACGACGGCCTAATGGATCGTCGTGTTGTTGAGTGGTCCTGTTGAGTGGTCTGTTGTTGTCAGAATAAATGACACTAGATGAAATCACTTATTACATACTTTAATTAGACACAAACAACAGTTAGAAATAAGGCACTAGTATTCAATAATTCAAGTTAAATATGTTTAACATACAACAATAAATATCACCTTATTACAGGTCCGGATAGCTAACACAAAAACGAGTTTCAAATAATACACAACAATAACCCCGAACCGCGGTTGAATTGTCGCCAGCTGTAACTGAATTAACTCACTTCAAAACCCAGTATTTATACTTCACCGACTTGTATTGTAGTGACATAGCGGGCCTGGATGCTGGTTAGGGTATTCGAGTAGGATCTGGAAGGGGCTAGTGTTTTTCGAACACTACAGAGCGTAATTCTGCGGCACAAGTATACGTCAAGGCGTCACGATGTGGTACTATTTATTTTCTCATCGTAGAATATACGTTACTTCACTGGCCTTTTAAATTTATTCTATACTTTTTTGCACTAATACGTTATATCTAACAAACTACGCACTTGCATAAAAGTACGTTACATTATAGTGGATACCAACAATTGCAAAGCTTAAACATCTTAGTTTTCGTATTTCTTTCTAAGTTTCCATGTCATCGGTCGTGTCATCATTGCAGGTTTTAAACTTTACTAGCAGTAATTACATTACTCCTTCCGTGTGCTGCATTTTTAATCAATTTTTCACTACCCCATCTAAAGCCACTATGCTTACAATAGAATTTATATTCTTTTAGATCAGGATAACTTAAGATAGACCTGATGTTGTTAACATTCACAGGCTTTTAACGGCTATTCTTAACTTTCATAATTTGTTTAATTTAGACCTTGTTATACTAGTAGATATAACACAACACTTAACAAACCTTATGGTCCAGTAGCGTAGTCTAGTAAAACACTGGTAGTCGGCAGCTCAGTTTACCATTATTTGGATCCAACTGGTCAATAGCAATAATGTCTACTCGCGTTTCGATGACAATAACACTCGTTCCCAGGTTGCGTACGAGTCTATGTGACACTCTTGTCGGCTTGTTGCTGTCTAATGCAGACTGGTGTGCTTTATGTGTTTGGTATTCGATGTACTTTGATGCTATAGTTGATAATCTTCAGATCCAGCTATGATCATTCCGAGTTAATTTATGAAAGTCACGCTTTCATTATTTTCCTTGAATTTTAGAAAAATGTCAACAGCAAATATCTTTCGATGTAAATTTACAATTTGTTTCTACCACATGATCTAAAAGGAATACAGAACTTGAAAAACAATGACATTTTATGCTGGTTAGTTGTCGAGGGAGAGATAGTTTTGGAAGTATATATAAACAATTCATATTTATTTTGGAATTTTCGAATACCCCATCCTGAGCTTCAGACACAGGTAGATGACAAAAATGAAGCCAAATATGACAAACGGAAACTAATCTTCTTAATTCTATAAATAGACGGATGTTAGTATTATACTATGTCGTATAAAGTAAGTTGTCGGCGAATCGTTTGTCTTAGTTTGCAAACCGCTGCAATTCCATGACTTCATTTCAATTAAGTATTATTTTGTATATTATTCCAAACAAGTGTTACAGGAAGGTCTGGAAGAATTCTGATTACAGCTGGCTGGTACAACAGTGTCTAATTGGAAGTCTTTCTGAGGGAAGGTTTGGTCACTAATTGAAGTTCCTCACAACGTTAGAGAACAGCTTCAGATATATATATACTTCAGAATTTTCTACTGAAGCGAGTGATTAAAAACCTGCCTGCATGTGCTGTTATTTAATTAAAATGAAAACTATTGTGCTAAAAGTATAACATATTTTTATAATAATTTCCTATTTTTTATTATGATAATTCAGTTTATTATACGTTTCGTAAGTTTACAATAGTAATTTTACGGGCTATATTAGAGTTTATTTTTCGTACGTTATTAATTCATTCATAGTCTCTCTGTCATGTGTCTCAATAAAAAATATTGTGTTTTGCAGCTTACCGCTCCATCATAAACAGTCAGTCGTTAACATATTAAAATCCGGTGAAACACATCACTGAACAACACATTACAAATCCAGGGTGCCGGTCTCTGTATAAGGCTATCAGAAACGGATATTTTTGGGTACACACTAACAGGTCCGGGTATATACGCACAGGAGACTAACAAACATTCACAAAAGTTTTCGGTTACTCTGAAATTTTCTTGTTATTAAGATATAGGCAAAAGTTATTATTATTAAAAATATTAACTATATATATATATTATTAAAACCAACCAGAACTAGCACAATGTGTTT
This sequence comes from Magicicada septendecula, assembly GCA_034769895.1. Taxonomy (NCBI): domain Eukaryota; kingdom Metazoa; phylum Arthropoda; class Insecta; order Hemiptera; family Cicadidae; genus Magicicada; species Magicicada septendecula. The sequence goes on from CM068368.1 coordinate 626,031,766, forward strand.
AAAATATGTTTGAAATAATTGTAATAATAATAATTGAAAATTTTGTACCAGTGAAGTAGTCTTGAAGGTGTACGGTATAAATGTGTTCGGTATAATAAAAGAGAGTGTGTGGATATTAATACGATCATTCAGCTGATTATTATTGTCCCAGGATATTTTTTCATGTACTCTTTTCTAGAGGTTGAGCCGACCTGGGTGTTAAACTTACCTTTACTTTTAGGTACATCCAGGTATTCGGTCTGAGAGCTCAAGGTTAGTAGCCCAATTCCATATCTACTGCCACTGAGTACGTCCGATAGTACTTATCCGTGGAACTTCATGGAAGAGGAACAAGAAAGCTGCTAAAAACAAGTCTACTCACTAAACTGTGAACAACTTTAATAGCTGTGTTCAAAAAGTAATTTTTACTTTGTTGAAGAGGTAATCTCAAGGCGACATACCTAACTACCTGGCCAGGCCAGGTAATATAACTTAGCATCTCCTCAACATTTTTGCAACAACCTGTGAACTGTAACTTCTCCAGGAATAGGCTACATGATACTGCCTACTCTCGTCTCCATCCCTTTGGAGTGTCCATATTACATTAAAGTTCTACTTTCGATCATAATAGTAACGTCTCCCTAGCACTCAGTTGAATTCTAAAGCCCTTGTTTGTTTTCATCTGTAATCCTAACATCCAAGTACTTCTACTTACGTAGTATATTTCTACCAGAGATATTTTTGTCTATTTCATGGTTCAGCATCCATATCTCTGAAGCATTACTTAACAATGATTTAGCTAGTCTTTGTTGGCTTATTTCAATCTCTAAGTAAAGTTATAAGCAGGTTATTTATTTCCGGCTTTAATGCAGTTACTATTATATGTCTGTATGAGGCAGTTGAATCTGTATGATATACTGGGGAATTACGGCGTTTGAGTGAAGGATGCAGCAGTTTGGGCTCTTTGTAGGTGAGTCGTGATATCATTAGATTATACTACTAACGGTATACGGTGGGTTTACTAACAAGTTTATTATTAGAAAAAGTTGTAAATATAACTCTTGGATTTCCATCAAATTGTTTTATTTCGGAGGCAGAATTATAAGTTTGAATAGAGGTTACTTATAAAGTTCGTGTTTGTTTTAATGTCTCTGATATTGACTTCTTTTCTTCGTCTTAAAAATTATCTCTGACATCACAATATTTTCCCGGTGTGTTGTGTTTTATACAAACACTAATTTACGTTAGAAAAATTGAACCACCACAGTTTAACAACGTTTGAAAAAATATATGTAATACAGTATAAATTATAAAAATAATATAGGCCTATTAATAACCATAACAGTCACGTCTGTCATATGGCGTAGTAGGCCTATACACTAATTATGTCAGAGCCAGTGACTACTACTTTTGTAGCATATTAATTGAAAGTTTTGGTAAAATATTATCTCCTTCGTTTAGGTTGCAGCGTAGTTATATCAGTCTGGTGCCCACTACTATGCTCACAGTTACAAAAAGGAAACCAAACTTTTTACCCACTTTTTCGGCATTTACGTCCAAAATTTGGAAGTTTTCAAAATAAATGCTACATTGAGATTGTGGTTTAAATTCGCTTTAATTTGGTAACCCACATAGGCTTTTGAGATTTTTGGAATTTTTGATCCTTACATTTTTGCCTCCCACCCACTATTTTTAGAGGGATCAGTCTCAAAAATCGTAAGGCTCTATAGAGTAAAAAGTGTGGGCAACCATATTAAGTTTTACGAAAATCAGTTGATGCGTTCAAAGGTATCGTGTGATATACCCCAAATAGGTTGATAGATAGACAGACAAATTACAAACGGTCGACTCAAAACTGAGACCTCACTTTGCTTGTTCAAATAATTTAGTAATATTACGAGTTTTAAACTCTCAAGTAAATTAACGTTTACATTAATTTGACGTTTACATTAACGCTGATAAGTAGAGCGTTTAACATCTGTAAATTCATTTAAAGGACAAAACCGTAATATTTTACCACTCACTGGAATAAGTAACTACTTATTGTGTAATTTTAAACAATCCTGATTTACAAATCAAATGAAGATAATATGCCTTCAATTATTTGTATGGAATCACTTCAACCAAGCAAATTAAACGGTTCAGGTTTTGCCAATTAACCTGTCTGGTAGTGCCAATAATTCACGTTCAGTATCTAGCCCGAAGCCGTTTCTTAATTATGCCGTCTGTCTCCCCAGAAATTGCAGTCGCTCACTCTCACTCTCCCTCTTCTCTCTGGCATTCCCCCCTCTCTCGCTCCCCATTTTTTCTTTTAGTACCAGTTTTCTATTTCTATAATTCACTACTATATTGAAATCTTATTTTCTCCTAAAATCCACTTTCTATTCCAGAATTTCACTTGAGATTCGTGCAAAAGAAACTCTTACCTCTATTACCACAGCTTCACTAACAATTCGTCCCTTTTAGCCCCTGTTTACACTTTAGATAAGCCTGTAAAATAGTTTTTGGAAGGAAAGTGTTATCTAATGCTCCTCTTGTCTTGTTACTTAAGGAGACATTCAGAACAACCAAGTTCCTATGAAAACTGACTGAAGCTACTCATATTTAGGTCGATGGCTCCATTTTAAATAAAACGATTGGGTATGCCTTGTATGATACCACAGAAGCACCTCACGAATATATAGAATTTAGAATCATGTACTTATATACACAGAAGAACTGACAGTAATTCTCCTCCGTGGCCTAAAATATGTATCAGAGAAGAAGCCACTATGTAAAGAAGCCATTTATATAATCAATTGTCTCAGTGTACCGGCAGCATAAAAAATATGAACATCAGCTCTGACATCAACTCTCTTGAAGCCAAAATACTCGACACTGTGTAAGATCTGCAGAACACAGAGATCTGTTCACACTTTCACTAGATAAAAGCCGATGTGTGTGTCAGAGGTATCGAAATAAGCGACCATCTTCCGAAATAAGCAACAATGAATAAGTCTGAACTTTGGGAGCTACCTGCCTGCCTTTCGATTTACATCGACACTTAAAATGCATTCTGGCTGCTGAAAGGCAAAATTGATACGGCTCTCACCTAGCTGTAAACATTTACAAATCCATGTTCCCCTGTGTTTATTTGTCCGCCTAGTTTCATGACACTCCGTCGAAAAGGAAGCACTATTTCAAAACAATTCGAGAATAAGCAGTGAACTCGGCGTAACCAGATCTTACCTTCGTCGCTTAGGCGTGGAGAGGTTAAGTGCCTGTAAAACCTGCGTAGAACAAAAAACCTAGAACACGCGATCATGTGCTGTCAACTCTTCAGACGTGGACTAACTGACTTCCTTGCTCATTTTGAACATTGAAAATCCATTTCCCTTGACACACCTTATAGCCATGATCAATGAGCCACAATCCACGAAATTAAGATACAATACTTCATGTAAAAATTAATGTATTACTTTATTTATGTTATTAACATTTTTTTATTTTTTTATGCGTAGATTCGTAAGTTCTATTGTACATGTTGTATTGTTTTAGTAGGCCTACGAGCTCGTATGATATGTGTTGTATACAAAATTTTGTATTACGATCAAGTAACACAACATTTTAATTATAATGTGTACTGTCACTGTACCAATGTCTATACAGTGGTTTTAATATCAATTAAAAAATACAACACAACAAAGCAATACAGAAACTTCAAAGTCCATTAAATTACAGTTTATATATTGCTTCGTATAAATTGGTTATAATTACTTCATTTATAGTAAATGAATATTAATATAACTTTTGCCTGTTTTAATGGAAACAGTATCTCTTAAACTGTAAGCTTTACGGTACTGGCGTTTATAAAAAAACTTTAAAATTTACTAATATTTTAGACAGAAGAGAATACACATTTGATATAATGCGTAGAACACGATAACAGATAACTCAGGAAAACATTTTTGAGTCTACGTTTTTACAACAGTTCGACAAATGTGCGACAAACCTCTTCTCTGTTGCTAAAGGACAGGCTGGGCAGAACATCTCCTTAACAGATATGCTGGTTTGCGACTCGACTAGTGTAATACGTTTTTATTAAAAAATAAGAATAAAAAACCATTGATTATTATTTCTTGTTTTGTGTACATCAGTGTGAGCTGAAAATGTGGAAATATTTTGATTCCTCTATATTCGAAACATGAAGGAAAACTATCAGCAGCTTTATATGCCATTTATTAAATCTATTTTTATAACACATTACAGACTTTTAAAAACATATTCCTAAGAATACGTAAATTATAAATCAGGACTCTATAAGGTTTAATTAAACGCCTGTCATTATCAAGTCACAAAAGTTTGAGTACAACGTTAAAACATAACTCGCAAGCTAGCACACTACTATATCAGAGAAGTCATTAAACAGATTCACTTTCCTTGTCTGCATTTCACAGTTCATTAAAGTTAATGCTCGCATGAATAATGATTAGCACATTATCAGCACAAGGGTAACCACACGCAGAGATAATGAACAGCAATGTGGTGTCCTGTAATAAACCAAAAAATTCAACACACAGTTTTAGGTAGCCTTTCTCTGCATCGCATTGTACGTCGTACGAGGTTAATTATTACTGTATCCAACAATGCCAAAATTTGCTTTACAACACCTGTTGCCAAACCACCGGTATATCACAGAGATTGCACAGACATTTGCTTAGCACGTTATCTGTCAAAAAGATGCGCTACTATAAAGTGGAACACAGTAATGCGAACTTTGTTAACACTGCATGTTGCCACATCGGTTATATTGCAGCGTGGGATACTAAAGCACAAATATTACAGTAGTAAATTGGTTTGCCATATCAGCCATGCTCCGTAGTAGGCCTATTTATCTGCCTGGAATGATGAGTTCCTTGAAAACGTGCGTTTTAAAAGGTAGTATTTTTTTGCTAGAACTTTTTTATTTCAGAGTTTTAGAACACAATATTCCCATTTAAACATTCTATGATTTCATTTTGATGTTTGATGTTTGTTTTGATGTTATGGCAATATACTTTAAATTAATATAAGCTCTATTAACCCTATCCTTAAGTAATTTGAAGATACTTTTCATCGTTCCGGATTCGATATTACCGAACCTGTGACTTTCTCTTGCCCGGTAACAAAAAGAAAACTTCAAGAAAGTTGAGACAGAGAAGTGCAAGGAAAGAATTGGCAATAGTTATACCTTTTTCTAGGAAACAATGGAAAGGAGTAAAGTCATTTTAAACTTGTGTTTTTTAATTTTACACATAAAAATTTTGTAATTAAAAAAAAATTAAATCGCCTATAACCAATGTAGACAATTCTAACGTTGCGACCTGTTGTAATGGAATTTTGTGAGGCTGAGAAATATCTGACAGCTAACAAATTTAAGACCCACAATTGTATAATGATTTAATTTTTCCTCAAATGTTAGATAACTTTGACGTGTTTTATATGATACTGGGTTTACTTAACAAACTGATTCATGGAATCAAAAGTTCACTTGAAAGACAAGCATTAATATTCACTCGAATCTCATTTTTACGTAAAATGCATAACTATAAAACAAAATAATAAGCATCCAACGTTTTATATAAATACAAAATGTATTTCCCTAATCACGCTTTTCATTATAGTTAACATCATACTAAAGTCCGCTCCAAAAGCTGACATAGTCAAATTTAGATGTACACGAAATAAGAAGGGACAGGTCAATTGCAATGTATTTTCAACACAAAAGTTCTCTTATTTTTGAGGTTTTAGAACTGTTATTTAATGTTTTTATAGAATTGTTCTAGCACTTTTTCGTAATTAGAACCAAAAACGAACTGGTTTTTTGGTCTTTCTTAATGGAACATCAACTTTAGAATATTGTCAAATATAATCACGTTGTTTGATCATCTCAAACTTTTAACAAATGACTAGCGTGAGTATTGTAAGTGTGTAATATAAGTTATAAATGTTTGTCTTCATTAAAAAATGTTGTCATCAGTTTTGTAAATCAACTTTTTTCTCACTACGGATAACTCGAATAAAATCATAGTTAGCATAGTTTTAATCTATGCATTTACAACTAAATGTTTTTGAAACAGATATGGATGTATAACTTTTTTGTCGATTTCTGCTTGATAGACAACTGTTGCACGCTGAGACGTGGAAAGTCCGCGCAGTCGCTGTAGTGTGTTACGTTTTGTGTTATACGTCAAAGCTAGCAATGCGCAATGCTGTCCTGTGTGCTTACAACTTACGGGTCACGAACGCAAAGATTAGTTGTACCCGATAGGCTACAATATGTTTTTGCTCCAATTCCTCTTTTTCGAAACCTTCTTAAAGATTACGAAATGCAAACTTAGTTTTTGGTTCAACAACACCATAATACGAAAGTCTGTATATACTTGGTTACAACTAGTGTTTTACACCAACTCCAAAAGATATTTATTTAAACATGATGTTACAATATCAACATTTTTACAACAAATTTTTGTAGAAAGATATAAATTTTGCGACATATTTCCTTAATATGATGTAACCAATCTACATGAGGAATCCTTCCGAATTTTCTCATCATTCTTACCTCTTTTACAATGACTCGTCCATATTGTCTCATGTAAGAATTCATTTCTAAGCAAACATATTTTATTACTTTGCAATACACAAATGATTAACAATATGATCTTTAAAATTGCTTCTTAGGGGCGAAATTTATTACTAGTATTATTGCCAACCCTTCAAAGTATTGAATAATTTATTGAGAACATACATCAACAAAACACAAAATATTCATTACGTAGCAGAAAGGAACGTAGGCTTAATTACTAATTATTGTCGATATTTAGAGTAGTTTGCCTTTTCATTGCAGCTGCGGGCAGAAACACTGTGCAGTTTATTCACACATGCTTTACTCTGTAATTGCTCATTTCTTCTTTTTCTTTTTCCTATATTAGATGTTAAAAAGTAATTTCCTTTTATTCACACATGCTTTACTCTGTAATTGTTCATTTCTTTTTTTTCTTTTTCCTATATTAGATGTTAAAAAGTAATTTCCTTTTCTCTCCTGAATTCATACAAATTGCAGTTTTATATTTCACTTCACACTAAGGAAAAGTAACAAAAATAACAAAACATACAAATTTAAATGTTATGTTTAACACATTACCTCTGGGCAAGTGTGCTAATACAGAGATGACAATATTATACCCTCAGTGAATACTACTGTTTACTGATGTTCTTAATAGAAAATTAAATTTTACTCAGGTCGTAAACTCGTATTAACTGGTAATAAACTCTGATTCTATCAGAATTAGCTGTGAGAAATAAAAGCTGGTTATAACAGTTCAATTATAAAAATTTTAATAGTTTTAAACAGTACATTATAACGATATAATAATTTTATATTATTAATATTATATATATATATTTTAAATAACGGTATTGAAACTAGAAGTTTATTTTTTCTGAACTTAAAAAATGAGTTATTATGTTATGTTTTCATGTTAAAAGTTTTTCTTCATCTTGCACTTTCAGAAGCTTCCGACGCCACTCCCACATCCCTTAACTCCCACTCGGAGAGGCGCACATCTCAAGTTGAGAACCGCTGCTATATTATAATACCATCTTAACTGACAGTAATGAAATTACATTTTATGTAAACAGAAATAAATAGTTATGAAACACAATGAAGGATAATAAAATTAATAATAAATATTTTGTCATTTAAAAAAAAGTATAATTGTTTGTGCATTATTAGAAAAATGTCTAGTTAAAACTGATAACATATTTACTTTTCTTTGAGTTAATTTCAAAAATTCGGTCAACAGCAAACTGTAAAGCTAAAAGATATTGTTGTTTAGTCATTCAACACCTCACGAAAATCTAAGTAACGTCATAGCACTAGTAATATATAATCATGGTTTATTGCACGTCTGATTCTAACGATTTATGACCAAAAAAAAACTGCTATCCTGTTTAATAATTATTAGATTTCTGGTCATACCGTTTTCGCATGTAAACCACATACAAATTATACAATCATATCGTTTATTCTACCACACAAATTAGGCCGGTGATAAGTTACGGCATGTATTATGTACAAGTGAATTAATCGTTTTAAATTTTACCTTAGAATGTAGGCCTACCCCTTAGAATGTAATACCTTACCCACGAAAGGCCATTAATGTGTGGAGATACACAATTGTACAACCACAATTTGCGCTATACGCAGGTACTGTAACCCAAACAGTATCATGAATTACGCTGGTAGTTGCAGTATCCTGTTATCTAATAATGACATGAACATTTATAACCAATTAAATCGTTACTCGTGATAATTTATAGATCCTTACTTGTCAGCATGATTCTTGAATGTGCATACTATAACAAAATAAACATATAGCATCGAAAATATATAAATGCAGTAGCCTATTCATTTAGAGAAAACGTATGAGGTTTCTTTTCAGATTACAATAATCAGTGAAATGATTTGTTGATTGCCAGCATCTGGCGTAGGTTGACGTCAGACAGATGTGTTTTCTTTGTTGACGACCCACCGTAGGTTCTCTTCGGCCCATTCCGCCGACTCTGCGATACTTGATGTCTCGTATTTCCTGAAAGCAGCTTTCTGTACTGGAGAATGGCAACAGATGGATCGGAACTGCGCTTGTCTTAGGTGTCCATAACGCCGCTTTTAGTTAGAAACTCCTTTCCCTCTACTCTCTCCCGAGACCCGGCATACTTTTACGGTAGCATCTAGAGGCATTTCCTGGGCTGGTAGAAGTGCTTTCACACTTTCCAGACCAGCAAATACTCCCTCGCAAACAAAAGGTATTTATAGGCTCTCCCAAACCAGCCGTTACAGATGGCCGTGCGCTTCAGAATTCATAAAAACATCCTTACAAAAATAAAAATAAACGAGGATGTTCCCATCCCTGAAGGGGGTGGACTCATCCGGACACTGTGACCACTGGGGCACCTCAAGCTACTTCCCCAAACACCTGAACCTGAACCTGTGCATCTGGCGAGTGCAATGGTTTACTCTACACGTATTATAAAAATGCAAAATACGCTGAGGTATTCTATGCTGCACAGACGTTTCTTTGTTCTGTTTACGGATATAATTTTATCGTTACAATTTTATGTTATTGTCACAAACCAAACTGTGAGCATGGTATACAGATGATGACATACTATTCATTCCATTAGTACGTAGCATGAATGCTACTGATTGTAAAACATTATCACAGTTCCAACTTCATGAAAGCAGACTTTCTTCCTTGGGCTTTTAATTAATAATTCGATTTCACAAAATAAAATTATCACATTTAACAACCAAGCTTATTTTGAAGCCTGACTAGTGTCATACCTTCATACACAGATCATGGTTTACGGTAGCAAACGTTAATATTTATAATTGTACGGTACAGCAAAGTGGTTGCAGCAAAATAGTTCATGATTTTTGATGGACAACTGAAAATATGCATGTCATGCTTATTGACAATAAAGAAATAAAACCCTTTATTGAATTTTATATGCTATCACGTTAAATGAAATTGCAAACATTTAAAACATGTTTAATGAAATCATTAAACCGTTATTGGCAATAAGAAGACAGTATTCACAAATCTGACACATTAAATAGGATATATATTTTTTTAGATTTTCTTTCACATTAGGTTTCCATTTAAAATTTTTTACTACTAATTTTACCTTAGTAAGGAGTAGTAATTACTTCTTCCATAAAAAATAATAAACAGTTATTTGATTTTAAATGTTTTGATTTCATTAAATTTTAAAGTGTGTTGGCAACATGGCGTATAAATCATAGTTTGTATACATTTATACACAGGATGGTGCCTAAATAATATTTTAAGTATCGCTTTAAAAAGTGTGCTACTAGAGACAATGTGTTATTAAAATGTGTAATTAACTCCATAATAAAAGTCAGAGGGGAGAGAAACGAACAGGCATACAAAGAGGCAGGTCTGTAATCTTGCATGTTAGCGATACTAATTGGTTGCCAACATTAGGCAAACACTAGTTAACAATTAACACAGCTGTACTTACGTATAAATTTCTCATACTCTACGTATTTCCAAACATACAGATTGTTGTTATAGACAGAATAGTTAGGTTTATTTTTGTGATTATTAAATAAGAGCTTAGCCATATACTTCTTATGTCCCAATCATTACATTATATTTATGCATATTGTACATGTTAAAAAAATACGAATCAATGAAGATGTGGAATGAATAACTATTTATCCCAGTGAATAAGCGTGTTCAAGAAGTATTACAAAAGCCAAATAAAATATGAGGAGCAAAGAAATACACTGTGCGTGACGCTTTGCACGAGGGGTTACGCAGTCCTCTCGCACATTCTCGATCCTCCCAGACGAGCTTTATAAACAGTGTGCGTGACGCCTTGCACGCGGGGTTACGCAGTCCTTTCGCACGTTCTCGATCCTCCCAGACGCGCTTTATAGACAGTGTGTCTGGCGCATTGCACACGGGGTTACGCTGTCCTCTCGCACGTTCTCGATCATCCCAGACGCGCTTTATAGACAGTGTGCGTGACGCATTGCACGTGGGGTTACGCTGTCCTCTCGCACGTTTTCGATGCTCCCAGACGCGCTTTATAGACAGCGTGCACGTGACGCTTTGCACGCGGGGTTACGCAGTCCTCTCACACGTTCTAGATGCTCCCAGACGCGCTTTATAAACAGTGTATACGTGGCGCTTTGCACGCGGGGTTACGCAGTCCTCCCGCACGTTCTCGATCCTCCCAGACGCGTTTTATAGACAGTGTGTCTGGCGCATTGCACACGGGTTTACGCTGTCCTCTCGCACGTTCTCGGTCACCCCAGACGCGCTTTATAGACAGTGTGCGTGACGCATTGCACGTGGGGTTACGCTGTCCTCTCGCACGTTCTTGATCCTCCCAGACGCGCTTGATAGACAGTGTGTCTGGCGCATTGCACACGGGGTTACGCTGTCCTCTCACACGTTCTCGATCATCCCAGACGCGCTTTGTAGACAGTGTGCGTGACGCATTGCACGTGGGGTTACGCTGTCTTCTCGCACGTTCTCGATCCTCCCAGACGCGCTTTATAGACAGTGTGTCTGGCGCATTGCACACGGGGTTACGCAGTCCTTTCGCACGTTCTCGATCCTCCCAGACGCGCTTTATAGGCAGTGTGTCTGGCGCATTGCACACGGGGTTACGCTGTCCTCTCGCACGTTCTCGATCCTCCCAGACGCGTTTTATAGGCAGTGTGTCTGGCGCATTGCACGTGGGGTTACGCTGTCTTCTCGCACGTTCTCGATCCTCCCAGACGCGCTTTATAGACAGTGTGTCTGGCGCATTGCACACGGGGTTACGCTGTCCTTTCTCACGTTCTCGATCACCCCAGACGCGCTTTATAGACAGTGTGTCTGGCGCATTGCACACGGGGTTACGCTGTCCTCCCGCACGTTCTCGATCTTCCCAGACGCGTTTTATAGACAGTGTGTCTGGCGCATTGCACACTGGGTTACGCTGTCCTCTCGCACGTTCTCGATCATTCCAGACGCGCTTTATAGACAGTGCACGTGACGCATTGCACGTGGGGTTACGCTGTCGTCTCGCACGTTCTCGATCCTCCCAGACGCGCTTTATAGACAGTGTGTCTGGCGCATTGCACACGGGGTTATGCTGTCCTCTCCCACGTTCTCGATCATCCCAGACGCGTTTTATAGACAGTGTGCGTGACGCATTGCACGTGGGGTTACGCTGTCCTCTCGCACGTTCTCGATGCTCCCAGACGCGCTTTATAGACAGCGTGCACGTGACGCTTTGCACGCGGGGTTACGCTGTCCTCTCGCACGTTCTCGATCCTCCAAGAAGCGCTTTATAGTCAATGTACGTGACGCTTTGCACGCGGATTTATGCTGTCCTCTCGCACGTTTTGGATCCACCCAGACGCGTTTTATAGACAGTGTACGTGACGCCTTGAACGCGGGGTTACGCAGTCCTCTCGCACGTTCTCGATCCTCCCAGACGCGCTTTATAGACAGTGTGCGTGACTCATTGCACGCGGTGTTACGCAGTCCTCTCGCACGTTCCCGATCCTCTCAGACGCGCTTTATAGACAGTGTACGTGACGCTTTGCACGCGGGGTTACGCAGTCCTCTCGCACGTTCTCGGTCCTTCCAGACGCGCTTTATAGACAGTGTACTTGACGCTTTGCACGCGGTGTCACGCAGTCCTCTCGCACATTTTCGATCCTCCCAGACGCGTTTTATAGACAGTTGTCGATTAAATTCTACCTCCATGTACGTTCGTCTTGCAACATACTGCACCACACGCTTTCGGAAGTGGTCAAATAGTTGCCAGCTGTGAGTTTGTCTTTGCGAATCTAAGCGATAGCAAGTGCTACTATTTGTTGTAATTTGCGATTCGTTGCATGTTTGTAGTTACCATTTTAGTGTATACTAATAATTCTGAGTTATTGTGTTTAGCTGTGTGTAGCTGGTGACTTGAATTATTTATTGGGACAGTCTTAATTAGGTGAAACTTATAGTTTGTTACATTAGTGTGTGTTGGACGATCGTAAGCTTACAAAATCGTTTTATACGAGAGTGTATTTGGTGTACTCGAACTGGTATCATAGTTTCATGTAACGAATTATCTAGTGACCAATTCTTTATTCCATTGTTTACAGAACATTATGCGTGCTATCGCCATAACAGTGTATATTATTACTATGACAGAAATGCAACACTACCATAAAATTCAATCCACAGAGACACAACATGTGCCGAGATTTGAAGGTCACTGTGTCCCAGAATTGAATCCCATTCAAAAAATCTAAGCCAAAGTTAAATGAAATATCTTCATGTAGACGAACTCATGTGCCCGCGTAATGAAACGTGTAAAATTTGTAATTTTGTATGCATTTGTAATAAAGTCTCTTGAAAAACCTTGCTGACTCCTTTGTTTTTTGTGTTACTTTCGGCGACTTTGTCAATAGCAACCTGTAAAGGTAAAACATTTGTTATACTGAACAGCTAACATAAGAATTTCTAAGAATCATCATACAGATTTCGATCGTTTAACGTCAGAATAATCGTTTCAGTAACGTCTGTTTCTAACATTATGCAAAAAGAAAAAATGGAAAACTGTGTTATATTGCTTAATAATTATTAGATTTCACCGTCTACCGTCTCAGCCTGCAGATTGAGTACAAACTATATATTATGTGTGTGTGTGTGTGTGTGTGTGTGTGTTACAGTATTTTACCACACGCATTAGACCTTCAAGAGAATGAGGTTACGGCATGCTTGTTATCAATGAGTTAATAGCTTTAATGGTAACCTTAAAACGTGCTCTGTAACCATTATAGGCATGTGCCTCTAACGAGAAACCACTCAATTTTGTGGCGATACAGAATTACACAACCGCAATTTACACTATACGCAGTTGCTGTAATCCAAACAGTACCATACATTACCCTGAGAGTAAGTTGACCTGATGCAGATTTCTGTAATCTAAAAATGCCCTGAACAATTACAACCAAATAAACGTTTACTCACAATAATTTTAAGATAATTTTTCCTTAGGATTTATGGAACAGCTTGATTCACGGACGTGCATGCATTGAAAAATCAGCGTTACAAGTGCTAAAAGAAGCCTTATGTAAGGATTATTTACTTAGGGAGAAAGCATGTGATTTGTTTTTATATTACAGTAAAGGGTAATTTTTCTTTATTATCGTCAGCAATCTGGAGAGCGCAATAGTTCGTACATGTAACGAGAGCCTAAAATACGCTGAGGTATTAATGACTGCACACTCACAGAGACAATTCTACAGATTTAAAGTGAACTTTTCATAACAACAAGCTATAAACTTCAACAAGAAACAAATTTAAAAAAGTGGAATAAATGAATTTTACTAGGAAGTAATAATTGTTTGTACAGAATACAAAATCATAATATCTAAGTTTAGTTTGAGTGCAATTTAATGAGTAAACCCAAGAAATGTTTACAATTTAAAATATGTAACAAATAAAATGTACGTGTGCCGCTTTCTTGTCGTTTACAATTTTTATAGAAAAATATGAATTAAAACTTACAACTATTTCAGAGTTGTAATGAAAATACGTCTAATTGATGATAAACGTCTTGCCCACCACCTTTAATATATACTTATCTATTTGAAAGCTGAACTATAATGCCACTTTTATAAAATTGTAAAAATTACCTACCCTGTGAACGGGGAACAAACAAAAGATGATTTCTTGTTTGCAGCTCCGTGAGTTTAGTGCCCCCAAGAGTCCCTGATTAACACGTAACCTACACAAAGGTAAGAACAGACGGTAATGAACCGCAATGTAAGCGGCCTGGGATAAACACAAACAAAACATAACACACAATACAGGTAGTCTTTGTCTGGAAAGTAGTGTTCGTTGTATGGAGATAATTATCACTTGAGTGTTGTTGCTTTGTATTTAGCATACAGCCATGCAATAAGAGTTACATCAGGACACAAGGCGGTAATTAGACTTTTTTAAGATGCTATAACCCATTCAAAGTTTTCACTTTATATTTATAGTGACTGAATCAGCCGTCTAATATTATAATGCAGCATCAGTAGATCTGCCATTTCTCAGTTATGAAAGTAAAATCGTGTTTATACAATACACAGAAATTAAGCTCACATTATTTATATAAACTTGACTATATCGAAGTTTGCAAGATTACATTTAACAAATTATTACACAATTAACAAATAAATTTGATACAATTTTAATGTCGCAAATGTTCCAACAGACATGGAAGCTTTTAACAATAATACAGAGTGATTTGAGATTTGTCACTTTTGCGGCGTAAGAAACGAATGACATTAACATACACTAACGACAAGAATCACGAAAATTAGTTATCGTATTACTATTGCCTAGTTATACATAATCGTTACTAGAAATAGAATCGCTGACGTATAGGCCCATGTACGTAAATTTTAATATGTATAATATGATTGTTGTCTCTTTGCTCATTGTGTGTATTATGCATTCAGTATGACTTCTACATGTAACTGTGAAATTTATGGCAGCTACATTAAAATTATACCAAATACAATGTTTTGCATATATCAATATGTTTTGTAATTTGTTAGGTATATTATTAATAAATTGTTACCAGTAAGTCTAATATAGTGTTGTATTTAGTAATTATTTGTTCAGGAGTCATCTTAATATTTTTTTATGTGTAAACGTTATATAAAACGTAAATGTGTATATCGGCTCATCTTCAGATGAAAACAACATGGTTTCAATCCGAGAAGCTTGAAAGCGCTCATGGAAGTGTAAGTGAGTATTAGTGGTAGCAACACAAGTTTAGCAAAAGTTAGACTTAACCAGTAAATTGTACTTATCGTTCAAAATAGAATAAATAAAATAAAATCTATTAGACCTATAAAGTAAATTAAATACCGTTACCGTATTTTTTTTCAATACGCCGCACCCTCGAATGCATTGCGTGCTCCCAATTGTTAGGCGAAACATACGCCGCGCCCTCGAATGGATTGCGCGCTCAAAATTGTTAGGCGAAAAATACTTCCAACAATATGATAATTATTTAAAGACTTAACGAACATTACACCTATTTCTAAGGATATCTAGTTACATTCATATTCGCGGATGATCAGGTGATAATAGTTTAAGATGTTTTGATCTCTAATATATGGTTAATAGACTTTATAGTTCCTACGAACAGAATGGACTCACTATACGCGTAAATGTTGATAAACAGAGTATATGGTAGCCCATTCAAATACGCAGTTCACAATTTTAACCTTTGTTGATCTAGAACTGGTAAAGTAAATCAACGCATTAAAATAACTTGCGGAAATGGTCACGAGGAAATGTGACCATCAAATAGCCTGTGTAATTTGAACGCTCCACCTAAGACACGAAAAAATGCAGTCAAGATGGGATACAGGAAATGTTTAAACAATGCGATGAGCGGAACTGACGTCACCTTATGGAAAGGTTGACTTCTATAAGCTGAGGCTAATACATTTTTATAGAGCGGAAAACATATTGGGAAGTGATTGATAGAGTCAGTGCTAAGCTACGGACCGGAAGTGTGGAGTTTGAAAGCTGCAGCTAAAAGGAGAATAAACGCCGCCGAGATGCACTACTTGAGACGCCGTGCAGGGATTTCGAGACTGCGAAGAACCTCTAATCAGAAGGTCAGTATGGATGTTAGAGAAGAGACCACAGTAGCTTGTATTGAAAATTGTCGGTTGCAGTGGTTTGGTCATGTGAAGACAATGGAGTACGAATAATGACCAAACCGGATATTTGAGTAAACACCACCTGAGGGATGGAATGGGGAAAGACTGGGGAGACGGTGTAATGATGGAGTGCATGGAAGCACGCAGATCGGTAGTGGATTATGCCCTAGATAGACGTCGGTGGGGTTTGGGGCGCTTTGGGGACTCTATACGAAACCCGTTATAAGAGAGACTCAGTAAACACAAATTTAATTACATATTAAATGACATATTCACATTCCTTAAGTGACGCTTCAGCTGCAAAGCAGTTTCTGTGATCTACAACGTGAAAATTAAGGAATACGGATATTAGTGCTCGTTCTGTTCCCTCGTCTTTATTATGTTACAATTTCATTAAGTGTAACTTCTGTTTTATGGTGACAAGTCTGCATTAGAATTTCCTTATTTAATATTAAAACGAATGATATCACGGACTTTCAAGACTTCTCATCATCTCTTACATCGTCATCTTCTGTAGACCTCTTATGATCGCCATTGCTTGTCCATGTACCATTGTCTTCCCTTACATCAAGTTTATTGGAGGTGTCAAAATTGTTGAATTTTTTTAGCACTGCAAGTGGAACGTGTTCTCAAGCCTCATACACACTAGGTTAATGTTCGTTCGCTTTATTTTTCCTGTGGAATTAGGTGTATATTCCCTCATCCCTCCAACGAGTACATTTCCTTCATATCTCATTTAAATACCTATTTGTTTAAACGTCCAGTCCCTGAAACACTAACATAAGCCTATTATATATTAGCATAACGCCAGTATTACCTTTTTAAAGAGTTGTCACTATTCGATCCGTTATAAATTGCAAGGCCATCAACCTCTGGTTTGAAGAGCTGAAGAAGATGACGAAGACGCTGGCTTCACAGCTTCGAACTTGAGGGCGTTTATAAGAGCGTCTGATATATTTTGATGTTTTACCATTCGTAAGACTTGTAGTTCCACTGTCTCTAATCTCATTAGTAAACACCTGGACCGCAAACTACAGTCGAAAATCCTCCGGTCCTTCAGGGTAATCCAGTATAATTTGTCTGTCGATAGTCGTTTGAAATTCATGGAGACTTCCACCGGAACACTGTCGTTTTGTTCTCAGATTAGCACAATATACATTGCACAAATACTGGAAACCGCACGTAATAGAAGAGCTTTTATTAATTCAGTATAGGTGTTCTGGTTATCAATGGAACATTCTGTAGTTGCTCTCCGGCGAGTCCTTTAAAGCGGAAACGAGTAAAATCGCTTTCTCCGCCCAATAATTTGACAGCTTCAAATTGCCAATTATACGTCTTCTAGTGAGTGCTTCGATCAAATGTTGGATACTTGACCACTGTATCCATTGTCTTACTCTTTGTGCCTTTCTCAGTTTTTACCCTTGGTAGTGTTTGGTCAACACTTTGTTTTGAATTAGGTCTATATGACTGTATTTTCATTTGTTGCTTGACTTAATTTGTACTATTGGTTGCAATTGTCTTTACAACTGCAAAGTGTATTTTTATCGACATTAATTATTCCATATTTGAGACAGACTTTTTTACTTTAACTATGAGTTATTTGACATGGATTCTTCAACTCCAACTCGTTTCCTAGTAAGTTGTTATTCAGCTCACATCGTAATCCCCCAATTCCGCAGTGGAATGCTCTTGCATCAGTTTTTTTGATGTAGTAGTTAGTACTTTAATGACCTCTGTTTAACACTTTCGTTCCTCTGCTTCTTGCTTACACTATTCTTTTTCTGATGCAACCCATTTCTATGGGTTTTGTCTTATAGAATTGCGCTTCGAAGTCTTCCATCATCAGACTTGTAACCGCAGCTCCCTTCGTTAATCATGAACTACAAACAAAATTTCTTACGGTATGTCCTATCTCTGGTTCCTTCCAGTGTTTACGGGTCCTATAGCGCACTTCTGACACCAATGTTACGACGACCACCCAGATCGTACTTATTATCACTTAATGAGCACTGTTATTACGTGCAACAAATAATGCATGTCACTAATTGCAGACTTCCCCGCACATAACTATAATCACTTTAGACCCAACCACTATCAATCACCCTTTGGAATCACAACCCACACTGACTAATAACGCGTATTTATCACTTAGCGTCCCAGCAAGCAACTGTGTGCCTCTGCGACGGGTTGCAGTAATTATAGTTACATGAACTGTGCGTCGAGGAGGTTCTAGTTTGTTGTAGCATAGTAGACAGAAATAAAGGAGCACCTCATTTCCAGCAAACGCGAGAACGTTGCGGTTACTTGCCCAGCCGTGTTATAAATATCACAGGGCTATCACCCTAGTTTCCCCTCTCACTGGTGTGTATTATTATTAATTATCATTAGGCTTACCACACACATTAAGCCTTGAACAGAATGTTATGGCATGTTTGTTATCAGTGATTAATGGCTTTAGAGTTTACCTTTAAATAAACGCAATAATGCCATGAAAGGTCACGAAATGTTTGGAGATACACAATTACTGCACTCCACGTACTTACTGTAACCAACAGGGTAGTGGATTACACTGATATGTGCACTACATTTTTTACAATTTTCTGCAACCTAGAAATTCTCTGAACCCTTACAACAATTAAAAATTACACGCGGTAATTAAAAGGTAATCTTCCTTTAGCATTCAGAGCTCATCACGTTCCATAGGCGTGCACATTATGAAAATTTACGGCATTGTAAGTGCTAAAGAAAGCTGAATACAAGGAACATTCATTTAGAGTAAAAGTATGAGACTTCTTTTTGTTTATGAATAACGGTATTCATATTGATGGTCTGCAGCATTCAAAGGGTTCAATGTACAAAATACGCTGAGATTCACTACCACAGACAACTGACACTTTAAACCTTTAGAAAAGCAATTTAAAAATTTGGAAAAGTCATTTTTTTAGGAAATGATGTTGGATGTCCGTTAAAAAATAACTTAAGGCATCTTATAATCCATTTATAAGTTCATATAGAAAAACTGGAAAAAGACTAACTCCTTAACAAGGACAAATAGACACCAAACACAAAATTTGTTCGATGCAGTAATAGGTTGATAACAATTTGAACTACAGATGCGCAAGCATGCAGCAACAACAATGAACCAGGGTAAGAAGAGCAAAGGTGGAAGTTGCCAAGCAGGTAGGAGACACAACCTGCTGTCGAAAGCTATGGAAGTTAAAAGTAGTTCCTTGATAATGTTGTTTTTAGTTGATATAATACTTTGTTGCAAAAACGGTGAAATAAAATATAGCGTCAAGCTTATACACACAGACAGACACACTGTGTGTGTGTGTGTGTGTGTGTGTGTGTGTGTGTGTGTGTGTGTGTGTGTGTGTGTGTGTGTGTGTGTGTGTGTGTGTGTGTGTGTGTGTGTGTGTGTGTGTGTGTGTGTGTGTGTGTGTGTGTGTGTGTGTGTGTGTGTGTAATTTTAGCTAAAGTCAAGTTTTATATTTCATAACGTAAATGTATAAATGTAGTTTGCAAGTTACAACTATCTGTAAGAACACCGAATAGGTTCATGTGTTTAATTGTAAGTACAATAATAAAATGTAAACGTATTTCCATTTAATATTCATTTATTTTTTGCATTTTCTGCACACGCACGCTGCCTATATGCACTGAACGGTATTCATTTATTCTGGTCAACGAGTTCCCGCAGCCACTAGTGTTTGTACAGTAACATTTGAAACGTCAAAAGGGCCATCATTTCGCATTTTTGCCTCATTTCGTTTAACTGCAGAGTATTCAGCGTTTGTTAAATTTTCCACTTACCACGTGTTGGGCATAATAACGCTAGTCCAGTAATCTACTTTTAAACTCTACATAATGCAAGTGATGAAATTAATTTTGTTGGATGCTTCGTTAATATGCGTACTAGTTGCCATTATGTTGTACGATAACCAGGCTAATTCAGTTTCTCCACCGAGAAATGGCGAGCAACAATATTTACAAATAACATTTTCAATATTATTTACGCTTTTTAACAGTGTACACACACACATTCGTTTACAGTTTATTCGTTTACACATTGCAGAAAAAAGTATCTTTCTGGAAAAGTAAACTTCATGTTTCGAAACTTTTTTAAATCTGGGTTATTTAATTTATCTAAGGAAACATGGTAATTTGTGCTCTTTAAATGGTTAAAGTATTATGATCAATAGACCTAATAAACTATGTTAGATTAAAAATTACCAAAGTTAAGTTCGAGTTATTGTTTGAGTAGTTCGAGTAGGAAAAGTTCTAATTGTTGTCTGCTGGATATAGAAATTAAAACACGGCATTTAAGATGTAGCAGGCGTTGGTTCGCCCTGGTGTGTCTTTGATAATTTTGATAACTTTGATAATTTGATGCTCCGGTAAGATGCCCAGACACCAACAGTTAACGGGAATTAATGTACCAAGCGATCTGTATGATATCTGAATCCAGTTAGCATTCACCCCAATGAACTGACCGTGAACCTCCGTATACTGCAACCATAGGAGAGTCTGAAGTGTCATTATACCCCACAGATAATAAAGTTCTGTTGTGTATAGTCAAAAATATTATAAAGACAATTAATACGCTTTCATTTTAACTGTATTAGTAGTTAAATTGAAATGTCCCCCAAAATTTTGTAAATTTTTTTTTTTGAGGGGCGTCACATAAAATTTAAAACTAGACTATATGTCTAGACGGAAGATAAAATGTGCGGGGCCCATGGTGACAGAACTTTCAATTAAAACGATGGTTTCAACATCAACAACTTTTATTAGTGTTTAATAACCAAGTCTTTACATGTGTGATTCTAAGTTACAGCACTTCAGAGCATCATCAAAATATATAAGTATGTATGCGAAGTCATGTTAAAATATCGAAACATAAAAACTTATAACATAATTTACACATATTCAACACTAAAATGTTTAAACTTTGGAGCACGCACAAAGCCGAGATGCGCATCTCGGCTTTGTGCGTGCTCCAAAGTTTAAACATTTTAGTGTTGAATATGTGTAAATTATGTTATAAGTTTTTATGTTTTGATATTTTAATTAAATGACGAGCTCTACTGAGTGACAATACCTGAGGATGGGAAATATGTCCCGAAACGCGTAGTAATAACGAAGATAGAAATAAAGCCACCAGACGGACAAACAAAATAAGGTAAATACTTTATTCAGTCAGTATATAAATAAGTGGCTTGGACACCGGTAAACATGAATATAAAACATTTTTAGTGTACTGACGTTGATTTGAAGCAGAAAATTAAATGAAGACTTCTAATACTAATTCACGAGAGTCCGAAGATTATGTCCTTAAGTCCCATAGTGGATGAGCTCAATTTAGGAATAATAGTATTAATATTAATAATAATTATTATAATAAGAACACCAACATCAATAATAATAATAATAATAATAGCTGTTAATTTAGATAAAATAAACTAGCTACACCAAAATAATTTATCAAACAGTTCTTATCGACTTCCTTGGAAACTATTTATTACAGAAATTGATTTGACGTACTAAAAACTTTTGCAATTCAAAACTAAATTTGTTTAACAAAGATTCACATAATGAAGTCAATTATGATAATTTCTAAAGATTATTTCAATTATTGTCATAATTACAAGTAATGAGGATGCAATATATTATATCTTGGGGTGATTGATGCATGGAATAAGACATGACGCTTTAACATGATGAATGACACTATTAAGCGTTCCTTAAGAAATAAAATTAGAGAAGAGACGTTATTAGATTTTACACGGTGATGTCCATTCCAACTTGCGTATACGGTGGTGAAACGTAGACAATGACGAATGTACATGAAAGTCGACTGCAAATTGCAGAGATGAGGCTCATTACATTAGTAGTCGGGTATTCCAGGTTAGTTAGTAAAAGAAATTAGGACATCTGTTATGAGTTAACTGTCCCCCCAGTGAATGACATGGTGAGGGAATATAGACAGAAATGGTATGACTGTGTAGAACGTTTGGATCCATCAAGAATGCTACACGTAAGTGCAAAATATATGCCTAAATGTCGAAGAAGTCTGGGACGGGTAATGAAAAGATGTAGAAATCAGTTGTAACGACGGACGACGTAATGGGTTGATCCTTATATTTGCAAAGAAGAAGAAGAAGAAGTACGACAACAATAACAGCGACGACTACAACAAGTACTACTACTACTACCACCACCACAACAACAACAAATACGAGTAATAATAATAAAATCGAGCTACAGACCATTGGATCTGTATTATATTTAAACTATTTTAACCTGTAGGCCTACTTTTAATTTATCGAATAAGTAAAAAATGAAGGCAAGTATGAGGAGATTCTGTCATTTATGCCTATAATTAAAACAGTCATCTATAATTATAAGTGTGTGTGTGTTTGTGTGTGTGTGTGTGTGTGTGTGTGTGTGTGTGTGTGTGTGTGTGTGTGTGTGTTCATACACTTATATAGACATACAGTGAATAGTAAACTTTACTGTTATTAGCTTATACTCTTATATATTTTAAATATACAGACATTGACAATTCAAAGCCTAATATTTACACATTACTTCCTAACGATATGATATGTTAAATATTAATTAATTTTTCAAATTTATTAGCATCCTGTAAAATATATGAAAACATTTATTCAAATTCACTAAGTGAACTGATTTTATTTTCTTGTATTACGGCAGCCTGTAATTGTTAGTTTCTAACATTAACATTCGTTACCTCTAAGATAACGCTGTACTTGGCTGTTACTGCGTAAGCTGCGGTAAACACTCTGTTCAGTGTCGTAATCTGATAATGCTAACGTTACAACATCGTTAAAATTATGTCAGTCCATTAGTAAGCTGTGTTGTAATGTGCTTAGCTTAACACGGATATTGTGATCTGACTTGTTGTCAGTAATAGTGCAGTAATTAATGAGTAGGATTGTGTCGTAAATCTATTGGTCTAATTGACGGTCTTTAGTCAATGTTCCCTTGTCAGCCATATACAGGCTGGGCCGTAAACCACTTGACATTATTAATTGTCAGGCCGTTTACGGCCCATTCTGTATTTCTCATTCCTATTGTAATGTACACATAGGTCTACCTTATGATAAAGTTTGCATTACATACACGCATTAAAGGGCAATTTTATTACTTTATGTTAGGTAATATTATGTAGAAGAATTGTACAGTAACATTAGCACGGTTCTTCAAAAGGAAAACAAAAACTAGATATAAGGACAATTGCTATTGCTCCTATTTTTCTGAAACATACATTATTTTTATGTGTGCTCATCACTGCAGTGGTTTGGGCAACTATTGACACTTTACTCCACTTCTTCCAATCACCAAACAGCCAAAAGGTACTGTAGGCCTACTGTCTGCAAATTACGTATTTGAAACGAATTATTCCATAAATACCAGAATATTTCCATGCAGAGTATTTTAATGCACAATATTGTGTGTATCACGTAGGAACACTGGACGACAGTACGACGTTGTAACTTCTGTTTCCGCAATTCTTATTATATTAAAAGTAAATTCAGCTCAGACGTTTTGTGAAAATACAAATAACACTCCGCTAAACTGTTGCCTTCGTGCTTTTCTTTTTTTTATTTGGGCTCCGCTCTGCCATTGTTATCTTCAGGATATGTGATCTGGATACGAATGAAAAGGTCATACAAACTAAACATACTACAATGAATCGACAAACATCATTTAGAACCTGAACTCATAATAATATAGTCATACAATTTATTGGTTATATTTTAAGTTTCAGTTCGCAAAAGAAAAATGGGAATAGGTAGCGAATATCTATACATATTATATTATTTCATATTTTATACATTTTTTTGAGACCACAAATTCTATCATGTCTTAAGTTTTATAGGATAGATAGTCGGTTGATAGACATAGTCCTGATAATTTTGTTATTAATTTACTGTTTATTGCTTCCTTGGGTCAGAAAACTTGTTATAACATTCATAACGATAACTTCATGTGTTTAATGATTCTGTTAAGACATTCATGCGCAACTGAGACAGGCGACTGGTGTATTAGCGGTGGGGTGTCGAGGCGTATTAGCACAATCGGCTGGGCGAGTGACGTAGAATGTTCTCGAGTATACTAGAACTGTCGTGCTCCTTCATTTCTCTCGATTTTGCTTGAAAATAATGGATATTCCTCGATACACAGTTGGTGCCTACTATAAATGAATATAACATCACACACGGAACTAGTAAGCCTTTAAAGGTAAAGCGTAAATACGCGCCGCTCCCCGCACTGGAACCGCTCGTTCGGTTATCTTTGCGAATTCAACTACTATATTAACTGCGTCTATTGTGGACCTGCCCTTCTGAAAACCATACTGTCTGTTGAATGAATCTCCGGAGTCCTTTATAGCCTGCAAAATACGAGGTTTTATCAATTTTTGTAGCACCTTCCGCACAGTGTCCAGCATGCACAAAGGCCTGTAGGATGCTAGAGAATTGACATCCTCTTCGCCTTTGCTGATGTGAAACAATCTTTCCCTTTTCCAATGTGCACAGAAAACTCCTGCTCTGAGACAAATGTTGAACATGTTCAGCAACAGTTGAGGATGAGTCCGCACCAAAGCCATCAGTACCTATACCAGTAACTATTCCAATAACAACGACAAAAATCTTAATGTTAATTATTATTATATTTATATTATATTATAATATATTATTATTATTATTATTATAAATTTTTTACTAATATATACACTTATAACATTTACAACAACCAAATTTTAGCATTAAGAAATAACGTAATTAGCATAATAATAGCGACTACAGGTATCCTCTGTTTTTGCTGCTCGATTCAGATCCAAGATCAATGAATCCTGTTTCTGTGGCTATATATAATTTTATACTCTGAACATAACTAGTTTATACGTTTGGTGTATTTAGTACACTCAGGCACATTGTAATTTCCGTTGGGAAACTAGATATTGCTCACGATTAACAAGAGTTAAAAGTGGTTGTCAAGTTTGCAAGTTGTCAAAAATGGTTACGGACAGTTCCACATGAAGTGTATACTTTATGTTAATAGGCGGAGAGAACGATGTGTTCCGTGCGTTTGTATGTGTGCTCCTGTGTGTATTTTCATAATACTTACACAATTTATTTGAATTTCAACGTATACTCTGTGCATTTTACGAATTTTATAACAGCAGTTATCGTATATTCATTTAACTCATGTATAATAAGCAACAAGTGACTTTAATATTAACGCGTGATTAATGGAAACAGTGTGACAATTTAATTTCATTTATATACATTTTTGGCACATTCGAGGAAAAATTATTATTCTTGTGTGGTAGATGTTGGTTAGGATATGGTTTTATTTGTCAAGGCATTATTGCCACACATAAATAGACACATAAGAACTATAATTACAGTAGTTCGTAAACCTATTAAACAACTAACACTATCAACAATCCATTGTCAGATAACATTTTAATAAAATTACACCTATAATTAAGTGTTAACCGCATAGTAAATTATCTTTAAAATTTCGCGGGAATCTCAACTTACACGCAGACGCGTTGCCTTTGTGCAAGCAGGCAGTTAATCTGTTGTGTAATTTTATCCACAACTTTCCGGGTGTCAATGAATTAATCAGGAAACGTCTCGGTATGCCAGTTTACCAGCTGGCTCAGAACGGCTACTACGCAAGTTACTATGACGCATTAACAAGGCGTAACTTCTGTTGGAGTTACAAAGTATAACTACATTTAATAATATACCTATGAAATGTGATTGATGGATAGGATTAATGGCGTTTTAAGAACTATCCTTACATCTATACTTACAGGAAAGATTTCTCATAAACACAATGTACTTATATTACGAACATCTTTTTGCACCCGCCCAGCATTGTTCCTCAAAAACGAAAATACGAACGCTCAGTTCCACGTAAAGTTTATAATCCCTGATCACACATTAACACATACACTTCACTAACGATGATTTCACGACTGTGTACAGAACTGAATGATTTTAATAGAAGGCATATGACTGCCCTACAAACATGAGTAGTCAAGGGTTGGGCAATATATTCAATACCGTGTTGTCAGTACGCTCTGTACAATAATATGATTGATTGTACTACTATAATATAATTTTTAATGAAGAAAGTTGTGTTAATGGTTAAAATTACAAACAGAATTCCGATCTGACGATGAGCTGAGAAGCTTGAAAGCGCTAATCGGATTAATTTTTCTATAGTGGTGTGAAAACAGTGATAATTCTGTTTATAATATGATTGTTGGAAAGTCTCACATCAGCATTGTACTCCACTTTCGTGAATGTTTTGTTAATTTGATTTGTTTGTTTGTTTTTAATTTTATTCATTTATTAATTTATTTATTATGGAATTTGTTTAATAAAAATATTTAGGTGAACATTTTGTATTACAAATGCACAGCACTAACGCTGCAATAGATTAAAAGAACTACACAATCTCTTTATTGAACTTAATGTTCAATATAGCAGCAAAATATAGGGCGTGTGATGATCCTTATTACGTACGTAATTGTTCATTACATATAGGTCTACGTGAATATAGGCAAAGTTTAATTAGCGAAACTTTATTTTGAATCAAAATTATTCATATTTAAAATTTCTATACTTCTCTTTACGTATTAGAGCAACAAATATATGACATGTATCATTCAAAACCGTACAGTATTCAATTTTTCTGATTGTTGAAAAATATTGTAACAAAAATTTGTTGCCAAAAAACCTTGCAATTAATCATCAGTAACAGCAGTTTAATGTTGCTGCAAAACGTATCAGGCTCGAAGATAAAGTTTCTTCTATTGCCAAGAAATGTTACGCTCATTCTACTAAGTAACCTTTTAAACCATGTAAAAATATATAAATTGGAATGTATTGGATACGTGCGAAAAGAATATCCATATTTACGGACTGAGTAATATAACCGGAACTATTTACAGCCTATCATTCACCGGAAAGCACTGATATGCAAATTGTTTTGATATGAAGTTCAGTCGTAATATAGAAATCGAATAAAAATAATCTACACCTGATAGGCAAGTATGATGTACAGAAAAGCATACCACTGTCAGTTATAAAATTCATCAAACGCAAGTATGATGTACAGAAAAGCATACCACTGTCAGTTATAAAATTCATCAAACCTGTGTTTAGAGGAACCTTTCAATATATATCTACTGTTAAGTGTGCTCATTGAAATTCGCAAAATATGATTGAGTCTTACAAACGTTTTGACTAATAACGTATCGTATTACAACTTTATATCTTGCAAAAATATGTTTGTTACAATAACTTAATGTATGGAAGGTATTTGAAGCAGTTTAATCATTTATCAGAAGCCATCAAATGTAAAACGGATTATTTCGTTACAAAAGACTAGACACAAGGTTGTTCTTGACTACAGCAATAACAAGGGGGTCATTAATAACCGGGTGTCAGAAAATATAGACAAAATTTTGCAAATAAACTATAGGCAGAGTACATATAATCTTTAAGTTTATGGAGTGTGATAGTATAGGCCTACTAACGATTTGCAAACACTTGTTTATTCTATTTTACAGAAAATTAATTTGTCAGATTAGTATGTACATTTTCTTAGTCACTCCATTCGGGTCATCAATTTTCACCAAACTTTTATTTTATCCTAATATACACTTTTAATTAAGGAATTACAAAAACTTTGCTTTTGGGATTTTTCCGTAACTAAAATTGGGAAATTTTTTTTGCAATATCAAACTCAAAAATATTTTGCTCATGATCCAGTATGCTCGCGGTTTTGATATTTTCTGCAGGAGTCTTGGTGTCATTTTGCGACACCAGTGGTCACATTGACTGCAGCAAAAAAGAGTACAGTGTCGGAAGATATAGAGAGAGATTTCCGAAGGAGATTATAGTCATTTTTATTAATTTTCAATTTTATAGTAAACTTTCACTAAGTTTTTTGTAAACTGCTCTTTAGAGTACTTGGTAAATTGTAGTGGTACTTATTAATTTTTACTGGAAATACTGACTACCATTTATGTTTTTCAAATAAGCACAAGCTATGTTAATCATTAATCTCGGAATTGCGTTTTAAAGCCAAAAGCATTGTTTTGATTATTAAATATATAATATATAAACATGAATTTTGTGTGCTTCAATAAACATGCCCCCAAATCTGTGTGTGTGTGTGTGTGTGTGTGTGTGTGTGTTTTCACTAACATCGGTTTTCGGGAAGTAAGTGTGTGATGCCAAGGTATATAACTGCTTTAACGCCTGCGACCGTATAAAAGGAAATTAATACGGGCAATTAAGTAGAAGTCATAAATGAGGCAAATAAACAATTAACGCAACTGTATTAGCTCCAACCTAATAATCGCGTAACTGTAATATTTTTAATTAATATATCAAATAAATAAAATATTTAATGTTTACTTATAGTTATATTACTGTATAATTTATGTTATGACTACATTATTAACAATGTTACAAATACAAATGTCAAAAGGTTATTATGTTACTTTAAAATCATTTCCTCACATTCTGTTATATGTAATTTATTTAGCTCCACCAAGTTTCAGGTAATCAATTGAGTCAATGTTTTAATGAAAGGAATATCCTCGGGAGCTTGGATAATTGATTACATCAGAGAATATAATCGTTCTGAAAATTACTTAATGGGCTACGTAATGCAAAACTTAAATATCGTCGGTTCTGTTTGGTAGGAGAAAGGAAATCAAAACAAAAAATATATCTTGAAAAAAAGAGAATTTTAAAATAAATAACTTGAAACAATTGTGACTAACGCTAACGTAAATTAGATAGATATCACAGAACTGTAATTATCGAACCAATTGTATTAAGAATCGTTATAAAACGTTTACTAAACAGATATAGTGGAGCATAAATGTAATAGTATCACAGAATACAAGACTGAGGGAATACGTTTTAATTTAATTGTAGGGAGAGGTTTAAAATTCTTCTGCACGTATAACCCAAACCTTCAGGCAATTTTCAATTTACTTTTAAATTTTGTAAGTCTGATTTAATATCATAATTAGATTATTAAGCAGTCATCATTTTGCTTAACAAAGTTGTTGCTCTAACTTGCAAAGTGTCATAGGGTATTTTAATGTATCTTGGCATCCGGTCTGGCAGCCTTCGAATCGCCTGCCCTTTTCAATTTTTAAAACTATATATATATGATACACCAAAATGACGGAGTAAACCGGCCTGGAAAGAAAGGAAAAGAACAATTCTTAATGGAATTACGGTACAGTATACAAGATCTGCAGAAGGAACTGTAATATTAAGTGATTGAGAAACAGAAACGTGTATAGTATTTAAAATGTTTCTAATATGATTTTTTGTACTTTAGACTGACTTAGTCAATAATTGTAGGTAAGGCTTATAATGGGAGATGTGTTATTTAAAAGATAAATTGGATATTCAATAAATTGTTAACTGGACTGTGTTGTATGAAGACAATAGGCTACGTTTACGTAAGCTCTTAAATAAAAGTAACACGTGTTATTTTTCAAGAATAAATTGATCCTGTTTCCAAATAATAATAGATAGGAAAATTGTTTTAGAAGATAGGAAGAGATCAATTGAGAATAAAATTATTTTTACCAACTGTAGGTGACAATGGTAGTTGGAGGGTATGATAAATAACCAAAAATGGCAGAGAACAGGAATATTTGGTTGCAACATGGTTCTTGGATGAAATTGAAAAGAGTTTTAAAATAAACAAGTAAATAAATAATCGGCATAAGATATAATATTGGATTTGGAACATTTATCCATTCTCAACAAGAGCTGGAAGTGCAGACGTAAAGGATATAGTTCTAATGTGGAAAATTATTTTTTACAAAATTGGCGAAAGAGGTTTTTGTTTAGGCTTTCAGTAAAATGTAACCATCTACTTAACGTTGTTGTTAACACATTGTAGTTTCAAAGGCGTTACTCATGCCTGCTCTCTTACTACGAGTAACAATGAACTACGTTCAGCTACCCCATCATAAAATCTTTATTTTTATGCAGACTAGACGCGTTCTCTATCAAATCCCGCAGAGAATATTTCACGTTTATTGTTGTTTAGTGTAACGCCTTTTCTCTTCCCTTCTTTCTACATTATTTATATTGTTACGACGGCCTAATGGATCGTCGTGTTGTTGAGTGGTCCTGTTGAGTGGTCTGTTGTTGTCAGAATAACTGACACTAGATGAAATCACTAATTACAAACTTTAATTAGACACAAACGACAGTTAGAAGTAAGGCACTAGTATTCAATAATTCAAGTTAAATATGTCTAACACACAACAATAAATATCACCTTATTACAGGTCCGGATAGCTAACATAAAAAAGGAGTTTCAAATAATAAACAACAATAACCCCGAACCGCGGTTGAATTGTCGCCAGCTGTAACTGAATTAACTCACTTCAAAACCCAGTATTTATACTTCACCGACTTGTATTTTAGTGACATAGCGGGCCTGGATGCTGGTTAGGGTATTCGAGTAGGATCTGGAAGGGGCTAGTGTTTTTCGAACACTACAGAGCGTAATTCTCCGGCACAAGTATACGTCAAGGCGTCACGATGTGGTACTATTTATTTTCTCATCGTAGCAATATACGTTACTTCACTGGCCTTTTAAATTTATTCTACACTTTTTTGCACTAATACGTTATACGCGTATCTAACAAACTACGCACTTGCATAAAAGTACGTTACATTATAGTGGATACCAACAATTGCAAAGCGTAAACATATTAGTTTTCGTATTTCTTTCTAAGTTTCCATTTCATCGGTCGTGTCATCATTGCAGGTTTTAAATTTTACTAGCAGTAATTACATTACTCCTTCCTTGTGCTGCATTTTTAATCAATTTTCACTACCCCATCTAAAGCCACTATGCTTACAATAGGAATTATATTCTTTTAGATCAGGATAACTTAAGATAATCCTGATGTTGTTAACATTCACAGGCTTTTAACGGCGATTCTTAACTTTCATAATTTGTTTAATTTAGACCTTGTTGTACTAGTAGATGTAACACAACACTTAACAAACCTTATGGTCCAGCAGCGTAGTCAAGTAAAACACTGGTAGTCGGCAGCTCAGTTTACCATTATTTGGATCCCGCTGGTCAATTGCAATAATGTCTCCTCGCGTTTCGATGACAATAACACTCGTTCCCAGGTTGCGTACGACTCTATGTGACACTCTTGTCGGCTTGTTGCTGTCTAATGCAGACTGGTGTGCTTTACGTGTTTGGTATTCGATGTACTTTGATGCTATAGTTGATAATCTTCAGATCCAGCTATGATCATTCCGAGTTAATTTATGAAAGTCACGCTTTCATTATTTTCCTTGAATTTTAGAAAAATGTCAACAGCAAATATCTTTCGATGTAAATTTACAATTTGTTTCTACCAAATGATCTAAAAGGAATACAGAACTTGAAAAACAATGACATTTTATGCTGGTTAGTTGTCGAGGGAGAGATAGTTTTGGAAGTATATATAAACAATTCATATTTATTTTGGAATTTTCGAATACCCCATCCTGAGCTTCAGACACAGGTAGATGACAAAAATGAAGCCAAATATGACAAACGGAAACTAATCTTCTTAATTCTATAAATAGACGGATCTTAGTATTATACTATGTCGTATAAAGTAAGTTGTCGGCGAATCGTTTGTCTTAGTTTGAAAACAGCTGCAATTCCATGACTTCATTTCAATTAAGTATTATTTTGTATATTATTCCAAACAAGTGTTACAGGAAGCTCTGGAAGAATTCTGATTACAGCTGGCTGGTACAACAGTGTCTAATTGTAAGTCTTTCTGAGGGAAGGTTTGGTCACTAATTGAAGTTCCTCACAGCGTTAGAGAACAGCTTCAGATATATATATATATATATATATATATATATATATTGTAACGCAACAGAAATGCTAGCATTCATGTTACATAAAAGACGGTTCACAGAATAATAAACAAATTGATATTTAAACCCATAATAGAACAGAGATCCAATAATTACAATCATAATCATAGACAAGATTAAATAAGGATGCAAGGTAGTGTTGACTAGAATAAACGAACTTGTAAGATAAATAATAGCTAATGATATATGTTTAATGAAAAGCAAAACAAAAAATGAAACAATGACTTAATTTATGGTAATAACAAATAAGAATTTTGTGTTGAGAAGTATTATTTTATGACAAAAATGTTATGATAAAGTTTATGTGATGTTATATCAAATATGTGTTGAGTTAATGAAAAATAATGAAACAAGTTGTATTATTCAATGACTGTCGTAGAATGAAGTGTGAGGCAGTTAATCAATGTTCATAAATTCGAATTTTGTTGTATGTGATCAAGAGATCCAGATAAAATTGTTATTAGATATAGAAAAATAATTGTTTATATAAGTGCTAATAATTAAGATTTGATTGTATGTATAAATTTATATAAAAGGGACTATAGATGCCTAACAGACATAACCACAGGTAGAACAGTTTACAATAAAAGGCCTAATAGGCAAACTACAATATAAACACTCATAACATAAAGATTAGGTGCATCAATTAATAATATTTAATAAAATTTATACAAATTATAATAATACCATAATGCCATAATATCGATTGGTAAAATATAATATCGAAGGTGGATTAAATATAATAAAAAAAGAAAAAAAAGCGGACTTATATCAAAAAATCAATAGAATATGTGTATAAGGTAATAAACCAACTATCGGTAAAGTTACATCCCGATAGGACAGCAAATTGATAAAGAATAGATAAAAAATATATGAAAGAAACACTATATAGTCAAAACATATGGAAGGCGGAAATTATTATATGTTGCTAGGGACGAAAAATAAGAACAAGAAGTTGTTGATTTTTTAGACAAGACAAGAATTGCTTTGAATGAACAAAACGTGATGATATTAAAAACCCAAGAATAATCTATTTAATCGTAATATTATAATTATTAGAGACGATTATCAAGTACAAGATTCTCATGACAATAGTTACGTCTAACACCAATACAGATTAACCAAATAAAACTACAATCTGAAATAATAATAGAGAGTAAATAACTGAAGTCTACAAGAAATAACTTGAACTGTCCCATATCCGAAGGGAATTGATGAGATATTGGTCAAATAGAAAGAATTAACAGTGGCACAACTAATAATATTCACTATACCAGAAATTATAACCTTGCAAATACACGGAACAACACTAATTGCTTCAACCGAAGGAAGAACTTATTTGGATCCTGACGGCGTAGAAGAAACATCAATCGGGCTGTAGATCAATCCACAAGCTGTATTCCGACGTGGACAGTACAAGAATTACTTTTATTAAACCGAAGACAGAAAACCGTACTACATAATCATTCAAAACAGTAAATTTAGCGATCAACCGCCTACACGATTTGCGTCGTTCGAGTCTGGTAAATTATATTATATTAATCATACTAAATACACAACACATAAATTTTGTAAATCTTGCATTCTTATCTATGTATTTTTAATCTTCCCCACAGTTACAAGAACCTTCACACCCTGAAATAAATTAAATACAAATCAAAACATAATATATAACTAAATATAAATAAAGGATTAAAATAATCAACAATCGATACCTGAAGTCTATAGTCCAAGCATATGTTAATTAGAACATATCTTATTTGATGTGAATTAAGTAAACAAATAAAGAACCTTTATATATTTGTCAAATCTTGTTATTTGGAGTATGGTTTAGAGAACTGGGAACAAAAAGTAACTGAATAAGTATAGAATAAATGGTTAATATAAACATCGAAATAACCTATAAGTTTCGTTGAGCCGATACTGCAGCGCTTATAGCGGAAATATCTGACACCAAAGAGGGAGCGTAAAATTAGGAAATTAGACAGATCTCTCTTCAAGGTATAATAGGGTTGGATGAAATTGTAGAATAACGATTAAGTTGTTTAAGTTCTAGGCACACTAACACTGATAATTATTAAAGAGTTAAGTTAATATTAATTAATTACATCCATATATTCCAAAACTCCAAATATCTCCGAGATTTATATAATTAAAGTAATACAAAACAAATTGACAAATACAACAGTGGGGTTTTAAGGAGAGGAAACCCGTTTATCTACAAATTGGCTTCCATCGCGGGGCTTGAACAGTAGCGGACACACCACGGAATATCTACAATATATATATATATATATATATATATATTGTAATATAATGAATATTACAAATATATAATCAAATAAATAGCAAGGTATTGTGATACTAATAAATGTTGTCTGAATCTCGCTGTTGAACTCACCGATGATAAAGTTCCACGTTGGACTCGCCAATTTGTAATATAATTTACAAAGAGAAGAATAAATTAAATATAAATAATGTATGATAATAAAGTGTGATTTGTTGATAATAAAAATTTTGTAAGTTATAAAATTTTACTTATATATTTTTTTTGTTTAATTGATTAATTCAATTAATTAATAAATAATTCATTAATCGTGTGTGTGCTTTAATTACTTCCAATTAAATAGGTATGAATTTGTAGTTCGAAACTATTTGGTTCTATTAAAATTTAATAGTGTAGTTAAATCTGTTGATTCTCTCTGCTGACTTTGCTCTTCTTCTTCCTCTCAAATATTTATTTTTTATCACTGTAAATTATTTTTTTAGAAGAAAAAATAGCTAACATTCACTATACAAATAAATACAAACTCTTATAACTGAATAATGATGTTCATTTATTGACATTTAAAATTATGCGCCATTCAGGCTGCGCATGACCAAGGCATTGGTTGATATCTGCTCAAGTCGGTAGCGAACAAGATTGACAAAATATATTTTTTTACAAGATTAATTAATTAGGATTCTTTTAGCTAGTCGAAATGGTCAGAGAAGGCAAGGAACAAGATACAATTCTTACACTAATTTTTTAAAATAAATCATTATGGCTGAAAAAAACAATATTATTATGTAAATTGTCAATTATGAAAAGTAATATCGAACCATTCGTCGAAATGACGTCACTTGTTTCAAGCAGGCTGTGTTTCGGAAATAAATTATGGCCGCCGTAACCTCGATTTTCTCTGCTATGCACTGCTGAAACTGGTTGAGCTTCTCCCACAGAAATAAATGAGTATTCCCTTCTCTGCGAAGTTGTGTTTGTCCAGGAATATAGTGTAGAGTTTCCTCTCTTCTCCTGCGATGTCGTTTCGTGATGGTTTACGGTTGAAGTGTCCGGTGTTCAAATATGTGTATTCGTGTTCTGCTAATACGGTTTAAAATCTTCTCAAAATGGCCGTTGATTTCTTGTGCTCGTGTTAGATGGTGTTATTACTGTTGTTCTGAATTAGTTGGTGTTAATTATTATCTGTGAGTGTTATTTTTATTTAGTTAACCTCTGTTACACTTTTCAAAGCTACACTCACGGTTTTGCATAAAATTATACTTTTTCGGTCTTCTGTTAGTAATTTCTCAACTGGTCATATTAACGATTAACAATAGACTAAACTCTGAACATCGTCGTTTTAGGTTAATTTGTGATATGTCTTTTTCCTCATTCCATTGTTTATTTATAAAAGTACATGTCTTAGATTTGGTTCATCATCTAAATATACATAATAAGTTTTTATATTTATTACTGTATTTCATTTATTTCTTAATTTTACAAAAATCTAACTACTCAGCAATATTGACTAAATAATTTTACATAATTGGATATATAGCTGGGTTTGTTTCAAGTTCATTTAAGCCTAAAAACTACAATTTTTTATAATTATTGTAGGCCTCATTTTTGTACAAATTTAGTGTTTAAATGGTTTATAAGTGTTTTTTCTGATAATATTTCCATGGAATAATATTAATAACTCTGTGATTATCTTTTGTTGTTAATAATTTTGTTGTTAAAACACTTCAATATGGATTAATTTACTGTTTAGTCTGATTTGATTACCATTATAGGCCTAGTATTATTTATTTCCAAAAGAAGTTAATTTTCTTTCCTTTGTCATTCCATTCGTTATTAATTGTATCTGTACTAATTACATTTTCAATTTCTGTGTTGTATGGACTGAATTCTATCCCCTATTATGTAGGATAGTTTTGGTTTACATTACTGGTCTGTTTTTTGTCTAGAGTGGTGTATTAGCTAATCTGCTTTGTACCTTTCATATGGTTTACAGTTTTAAATAAAATTATAACATTCCTAATTCCTACTTGCCTCTCTGCCTTACAAACTTGAAAGTTAGTTAACATGATTTTAAATACAACAAAACATCTTATTATCTACTATTTTTCCTATATCACCTAATTATAACAAAAATATCTTATGCCTATTATTTTTTACTGTATCATTCAATGATAACAAAATATCTTATGCCTATTATTTTTAACTGTATCATCCAATGATAACAAAATATCTTATTCTTATCATTTTTAGTTATCCTATTTAATTATAACAAAAATATCTTATCCTACTTATTCCCTGGACATAATTTAATTAGAAAAATAAAAAACTCTTATTACTAGTAATACTGTCAGTCATTAACTGTCTTTTGTATTTATGTCTCTTTTGGTATTAACTCAACTGTGATTAAAAACATCATATAACTATTATCACCTTGTATCTAACATATCTCATTTGATTAACCATAAATAACAAACATTTTATTATTGGTTATACCCTCAGTTGTGAACTGTCCTTTGGTATTTATTGTCCTTCTCACAATTTACTTAACTGTAATTAAAAAAACATTTTATGGGTAATATTATTTCTTATATCTAATTTAAAAAAAACTCTTATCACTAACAATGTTGTCAGCCCCTTTAAATAATTTTTATTTCCTACACTATTTTTTTATTATAGTGTGTCACTGGTTACTCTACACTCACTGTAGTCTCTAACTTTTATGGTATTTTTTATATTATTTCACCTTATATTTCTTACACTAATGGTAGTTTTTTGTTTTTACACTATGGTAGTTGTTTGGTTTGTTTCTACACTATTGGTAGTCTTTTGGTTGTTACATATAATACTTATATCTAGTTTACAACTCGGTTTTCATTGGATTGTATCTTGTAACTTGTGTTACGGGGTCTAAATGTGTTAGTTTTAAATTTAGTTCAAAGGTATGTATTCCTTTATTAAGATTTTTGGAATAGCTCTTCTTATTTCTAGGCTGTTTGTAGGAATCTTGACATATTTGGCCCTTTCTTCGTTATTATATTAGTAAATTTCTTGTCTTGTGGTTTCTCTGCTTCTTGACCTTATAAATTTCCATTATTAATATTGTTTTCACCTTTTCATCTCCTTTTTCTTGTCTTTCCTTTTTACTGCTTCCCCAATCTACTGGGTATACTGCTGGTTTATTGGGTTTTATATAGTAGGTTATTTTGACCAATAGTTTTCTTTGTTATTTTTTATTCTTATTAACATTTTATTGACTTAATGTACAGTTTCTTTAGTTTAATCTTTAAACAATTCATTCTTCTCACTCACTATGGACCTTTTCTTCTTTATTTATGTTGCGTTAAGTTAAAATTTTCATGTGATAGTTTTGTTATGCTACATATGCTCTCCTGTAAAAGTGATTAGTTCAGATCATACTCTTAGTATGGATGAAATAATTACTACTAATTCTTTTTATTTACCATATTTTCTTCGTGGTTACATGTTTTCATTTTATATACCTTCCTTTTCCACCGTTGCTTCCTCTCAGATGATGTGTATCTCCTTCATTAGTTTCTTTCTTCATTAACAAGTGATCCTCAATCTTGTGTATAACATTATCATTTTATATCCTTTCTTATTTGATGCTTCCTCACCAGTATGTTTACTCCCTAACATTCCCTAACATATTAATTGAGTCCAGATGTATTATCATCTCTGCTCAAAATATAAGACTGATGGCATTTTCTACATCCAGTCATAAAAATAAATAATCAGTAAAAGTAGTCTCTTTTGACTAAAATAAACATCTTTAGATTCTTCACTTCATAATATTTTATATCAATTAATACTTTTATACACTTGACTCTTCTTCTCTATTAAAGCTTATTCCATATTATGTGGTTTAGGTATGTGGTATAATATACATTTCATCTTGTTTACATAGTAATTAGCATTTGTATATATTTTTTCTACCATCTGGTATCCAATGAGTTATTTTATTGCTCATGGCATAACATTAATTAATTCTTTATCACTTATCACTTTAACAGTGGTTATTGCAACAACATTATCATTAATAGTATCAGGGTTTTTGGTTTCTGGTCTTAATATTTGGTCTTTACTTAGTTGGTCTTTCTTCATTGTTCCATCTTTATTAAATTATTTTCTTTGTGAGTTTGGTTAAGTTGTTTTGATGAAATCATATGATATTCTGGTTTCTTTTCTCTTTTTCATTTGAAATTCTGTACCATTTTTATCTTACTTACATAATTTATAATAGTGGTCATTGTTAGAATAGTCACTATTATCATACAAACTATAGTATGGTTTTTTATAGTTGTGATTGTTTATTAAGGGTTTTTTTTTAATTTTTAACACTGGTTTTTTTATGAGGATTTGTTACATTCCTTCTTCTAACATTTTTAACATTTATTAATATATTGTTCGGGTAACATTAAATTATCCAATGGTTTAACATTGGTTGTTCCTTTGTTTATTGGAACCTGTTCTTTTTGTTTTGGATCTCTGGAGAGTTTGAGAGAGAGTTTTTACATTTGTACTCCATTACCTTCAAATTCTTTTATGTAAGAGTTCACTCAAATTATGTTCTTACTCTTGTAGAATTTTGTATCTCTTTCTTACAAAATCTCCTTTCATATTTAAGAGTTATTTCTCATCATTCGTATGAGTAATGATATGAGCTAACTATTTTTTAACTTTAGATATTTTTATTCA
Organism: Magicicada septendecula; assembly: GCA_034769895.1. Lineage (NCBI taxonomy): Eukaryota > Metazoa > Arthropoda > Insecta > Hemiptera > Cicadidae > Magicicada > Magicicada septendecula. Next base: position 626,071,016 of record CM068368.1, read on the forward strand.
ACTAAATTCTTTCTTATTCATAGTAGTTTTTCAAATATTTTGGTGTAAGTTGTACTTACTGTTCTTTAGAATTTTGAAATTTTTTTATTCATCAAAATTCTTTTCGTTTATTCATAATTCTTCGAATGTTTGGTGTAAGTTGTACTTACTAATTTTTTGAATTTTGAAATTTTTTTATTCATCAAAATTCTTTTCGTTTATTCATAATTCTTCGAATGTTTGGTGTAAGTTGTACTTACTAATTTTTTGAATTTTGAAATTTTTGTTTCAACAAAATTCTTTTCGTTTATTCATAATTCTTCGAATGTTTGGTGTAAGTTGTACTTACTAATTTTTTGAATTTTGAAATTTTTCATCTCTCCCCTATATATTTTTTAATTGATAATTGATTATAAGTTCTTTTTACTTTATTTGAAATGATATCCTTTAATACATACGTATTGTTATTATTGTTTTTAATAATCAGGTATGGGCCGGTATACAGCAGTAACAACTTTTTGGTAATGCCTTCCAAAGTACTGGGTAATTCCCTGTTTTTTAGCAGTACCTTTTCTCCGACTTCATAGCTTATTATTTTCTTAATCGCCTTTTGATACTTGTTCTTGCGCCTTTCCTGGTCTTCTGCCAATTTATTGTAGAATCTGATTCGATTGAATTTGTATTCTTGACTCATGGGGAACTCTATTATGTCTTGTATTTCTCTTGGAGACGGTTTTTCATACATTGCCGTGTATGGCGTGGTACCTATAGCAGGGTGATATGCCAAATTAAAGAATTCTTCAGTAGCTAATAAATATTCTTGCCACTTCCTTTGTTGATTATAGCAATAAGTCCGTAATATTCTTCCGACTTCTCGCAGTACCCTCTCTGCTGGATTGCTGCTGGGGTGGTAGACAGATGTCTTGTATGTCTTAAGGCCCAACGTATTTAGATTGTTTCTCCACCTCCAACCCTTAAATTGCGTTCCATGGTCTGTGATTATGGATGCCGGGCTCCCTATCTCTGGAATGTAATGATTTGTTATTACTCCTAGAGTCTTCAAAGTGGTGGCTCTGTTCACAGGGTACAGTTTTGTGAATTTTGTGAAGTGATCAATCATGATAATAATGTATTTGTATCGATGGCGTCCGCCACTGCGGGGAAATGGACCACAGATTTCCAGAAAAACCTTTTCCAGTTTGGCTTGTGAGGTAATTGGTATCATCATACCCTCTTTTCTCTCATTGTTGGTTTTCACCAATTGACATATCAGACAGGTTTTGAGGTAGTTTCTCGTCTTTCTATTTATATTTTTTATATGGCAATTCTCTTCTATCGCCTTGATCACCTTCATAGCTCCCATGTGACCGTATCGTAGATGATAGTCCAGGATGATATCCTTTTCGATTGTAGTAGGGATCATGATCTTCCATATCTCTTCATCAAGGAATGTTTTGATGAATAATATTTCGTTATGTACACAATAAAACTGGGTTATTGTGTCATCTTGGTTGGAGAGACGAAGTTTAATGTGGTTTAACTTCGGGTCGGACTGCTGGTGTTTGCTGATGTCCTGCACTATCTTTTCTAAATCGGATCTGTCCTTGATAATATTATAGATTTTCAAGATGCTCTCCTTTTCGCCTTCGAACGTTTATTCTTCCAGATTTACTCTCGACAACACGTCGGCTACTACATTTTTACTTCCAGGAACATACTCCCACTGTATATCGTATTCCTGCAGGGCAAGTACCCATCTGGTCAATCTACCATGGCTTAACTTGCATCTTCTCAGAAATGATATAGATTTGTGATCTGTTCGAACGGTCACTGGATATCCGAGGATATACGTCCGAAACTCCCACAGGCAAAGACTACACTTAGCAGTTCCTTTTCCGTCACGTTATAGTTCTTTTCACATTGGTTAAGGGTTCTACTAGCAAAGCTCACTACTAGATGGTTTCCACCTTCGTCTGCTTGGTACAGTGTTGATCCCAAGCTAATGTTACTAGCGTCACAGTTGAGAAAGAAGGGTCTGTTAAAATCCGGATGGTTGAGCATTACTGCTTCTAAGAACTTCTCCTTAATTGATTTGAAGGTTTCGTCTTGTTCTTGACCCCATCGCCATTTATTCTTGGACGATAACTGGTACTGAAACCGGGCCGTCAGTTTGGAATAATTATTTTGGAACTTCCTATAGTAGTTACACAGGCCTAAAAATTACTACCTGTTAGTGTTATTTTTATTTAGTTAACCTCTGTTACACTTTTCAAAGCTACACTCACGGTTTTGCACAAAATTATTCTTTTTCGGTCTTCTGTTAGTAATTTCTCAACTGGTCATATTAACGATTAACAATAGACTAAACTCTGAACGTCGTCGTTTTAGGGTAATTTGTGATATGTCTTTTTCCTCTTTTCATTGTTTGTTTATAAAAGTACATGTCTTAGATTTGGTTCATCATCTAAATATACATAATAAGTTTTTTTATTTATTACTGTATTTCATTTATTTCTTAATTTCACAAAAATCTAACTACTCAGCAATATTGATTAAATAGTTTTACATAATTGGATATATAGCTGGGTTTGTTTCAAGTTCATTTAAGCCTAAAAACTACAATTTTTTATAATTATTGTAGGCCTCATTTTTGTACAAATTTAGTGTTTAAATGGTTTATAAGTGTTTTTTCTGATAATATTTCCATGGAATAATATTAATAACTCTGTGATTATCTTTTGTTGTTAATAATTTTGTTGTTAAAACACTTCAATATGGATTCATTTACTGTTTAGTCTGATTTGATTACCATTATAGGCCTAGTATTATTTATTTCCAAAAGAAGTTAATTTTCTTTCCTTTGTCATTCCATTCGTTATTAATTGTATCTGTACTAATTACATTTTCAATTTCTGTGTTGTATGGACTGAATTCTATCCCCTATTATGTAGTTTGATTCTCTGATAGATAGTTTTGGTTTACATTACTGGTCTGTTTTTTCTAGAGTGGTGTATTAGCTAATCTGCTTTGTACCTTTCATATGGTTTACAGTTTTAATAAAATTATAACATTCCTATTTCCTATTTGCCTCTCTGCCTTACAAACTTGAAAGTTAGTTAACATGATTTTAAATACAACAAAACATCTTATTATCTACTATTTTTCCTACATCACCTAATTATAACAAAAATATCTTATGCCTATTATTTTTTACTGTATCATTCAATGATAACAAAATATCTTATGTCTATTATTTTTAACTGTATCATCCAATGATAACAAAATATCTTATTCTTATCATTTTTAATTATGCTATTTAATTATAACAAAAATATCTTATCCTACTTATTCCCTGGACATAATTTAATTAGAAAAATAAAAAACTCTTATTACTAGTAATACTGTCAGTCATTAACTGTCTTTTGTATTTATGTCTCTTTTGGTATTAACTCAACTGTGATTAAAAACATCTTATAGCTATTATCACCTTGTATCTAACATATTATTTGATTAACCATAAATAACAAACATTTTATTATTGGTTATACCCTCAGTTGTGAACTGTCCTTTGGTATTTATTGTCCTTCTCACAATTTACTTAACTGTAATTAAAAAAACATTTTATGGGTAATATTATTTGTTATATCTAATTTTAAAAAAACTCTTATCACTAACAATGTTGTCAGCCCCTTTAAATAATTTTTATTTCCTACACTATTTTTTTATTATAGTGTGTCACTGGTTACTCTACACTCACTGTAGTCTCTAACTTTTATGGTATTTTTTATAGTATTTCACCTTATATTTCCTACACTAATGGTAGTCTTTCGTTTTTACACTATGGTAGTTTTTTGGTTTGTTTCTACACTATTGGTAGTCTTTTGGTTGTTACATATAATACTTATATCTAGTTCACAACTCGGTTTTCATTGGATTGTATCTTGTAACTTGAGTTACGGGGTCTAAATATGTTAGTTTTAAATTTAGTTCAAAGGTATGTATTCCTTTATTAACATTTTTGGAATAGCTCTTCTTATTTCTAGGCTGTTTGTAGGAATCTTGACATATTTGGTCCTTTCTTCGTTATTATATTAGTAAATTTCTTGTCTTGTGGTTTCTCTGCTTCTTGACCTTATAAATTTCCATTATTAATATTGTTTTCACCTTTTCATCTCCTTTTTCTTGTCTTTCCTTTTTACTGCTTCCCCAATCTACTGGGTATACTGCTGGTTTATTGGGTTTTTATATAGTAGGTTATTTTGACCAATAGTTTTCTTTGTTATTTTTTATTCTTATTAACATTTTATTGACTTAATGTACAGTTTCTTTAGATTAATCTTTAAACAATTCATTCTTCTCACTCACTATGGACCTTTTCTTCTTTATTTATGTTGCATTAAGTTAAAATTTTCATGTGATAATTTTGTTATGCTACATATATATATATATATATATATATATATATATATATATATATATATATATACTTCAGAATTTTCTACTGAAGCGAGTGATTAAAAACCTGCCTGCATGTGCTGTTATTTAATTAAAATGAAAAATATTGTGCTAAAAGTATAACATATTTTTATAATAATTTCTTATTTTTTATTATGATAATTCAGTTTATTATACGTTTCGTAAATTTACAATAGTAATTTTACGGGCTATATTAGAGTTTATTTTTCGTACGTTATTAATTCATTCATACTCTCTCTGTCGTGTGTCTCAATAAAAAATATTGTCTTTTGCAGCCTACCGCTCCATCATAAACAGTCAGTCGTTAACATATTAAAATCCGGTGAAACACATCACTGAACAACACATTACAAATCCAGGGTGCCGGTCTCTGTATAAGGCTATCAGAAACGGATATTTTGGGGTACACACTAACAGGTCCGAGTATATACGCATAGGAGACTAACGAACATTCACAAAAGTTTTCCGTTACTCTGAAATTATCTTGTTATTAAGATATAGGCAAAAGTTATTATTATTAAAAATATTAAAATATTAACTATATATATATATTATTAAAACCAACCAGAAATAACACAATGTGTTTAAAACATGTTTGAAATATTTGTAATAATAATAATTGAAAATTTTGTACCAGTGAAGTAGTCTTGGAGGTGTACGGTATAAATGTGTTCGGTATAATAAAAGAGAGTGTGTGGATATTAATACGATCATTCAGCTGATTATTATTGTCCCAGGATATTTTTCATGTACTCTTTTCTAGAGGTTGAGCCGACCTGGGTGTTAAACCTACCTTTACTTTTAGGTACATCCAGGTATTCGGTCTGAGAGCTCAAGGTTAGTAGCCCAATTCCATATCTACTGCCACTGAGTACGTCCGATAGTACTTATCCGTGGAACTTCATGGAAGAGGAACAAGAAAGCTGCTAAAACAAGTCTACTCACTAAACTGTGAACAATTTTAATAGCTGTGTTCAAAAAGTAATTTTTACTTTGTTGAAGAGGTAATCTCAAGGCGACATACCTAACTACCTGGCCAGGCCAGGTAATATAACTTAGCATCTCCTCAACATTTTTGCAACAACCTGTGAACTGTAACTTCTCCAGGAATACATGATACTGCCTACTCTCGTCTCCATCCCTTTGGAGTGACCATATTACATTAAAGTTCTACTTTCGATCATAATAATAACGTCTCCCTAGCACTCAGTTGAATTCTAAAGCCCTTGTTTGTTTTCATCTGTAATCCTAACATCCAAATACTTCTACTTACGTAGTATATTACTATCAGAGATATTTTTGTCTATTTCATGGTTCAGCATCCATAGCTCTGAAGCATTACTTAACAATGATTTAGCTAGTCTTTGTTGGCTTATTTCAATCTCTAAGTAAAGATATAATCAGGTTATTTATTTCCGGCTTTAATGCAGTTACTATCTTACTATTATATGTCTGTATGTGACAGTTGAATCTGTATGATATACTGGGGAATTACGGCGTTTGAGTGCAAGATGCAGCAGTTTGGGCTCTTTGTAGGTGAGTCGTGATATTATTAGATTATACTACTGACGGTATACGGTGGGTTTACTAACAAGTTTATTATTAAAAAAAGTTGTAAATATAAATCTTGGATTTGCATCAAATTGTTTTATTTTGGAGGCAGAATTATAAGTTTGAATAGAGGTTACTTATAAAGTTCGTGTTTGTTTTAATGTCTCTGATATTGACTTCTTTTCTTCGTCTTAAAAATTATCTCTCACGGCACAATATTTTCCCGGTGTGTTGTGTTTTATACAAACACTAATTTACGTTACAAAAATTGAACCACCACAGTTTAACAACATTTGAAGAAATATATGTAATACAGTATAAGAATTATAAAAATAATATAGGCCTATTAATAACCATAACAGTCACGTCTGTCATATGGCGTAGTATACACTAATTATGTCAGAGCCACTGACTACTACTTTTATAGCATATTAATTGAAATTTTTTGTAAACTATTATCTCCTTCGTTAAGGTTGCAGCGTAGTTATATCAGTCTGGTGCCCACTATTATGCCCACAGTTATAAAAAGAAAACCAAAATTTTTACCCACTTTTTTGGCATTTAGGTCTAAAAATTTGAAAGTTTTAAAAAGAAATGCTACATTGAGATTGTAGTGTAAATTCGCTTTAATTTGATAACCCACATAGGCTTTTGAGATTTTTCGCATTTTTGATCATCACATTTTTGCCTCCCACCCACTGTTTTTAGAGGGATCAGTCTCAAAAATAATAAGGCTCTATAGAGTAAAAAGTGTGGACAAGCATATTCATATTAAGTTTTACGAATATCAGTTGATGCGTTCAAAGGTATCGTGTGACACACCCCAAATAGGTTGATAGACAGACATACAAATTCCAAACGGTCGCCTCAAAACTGAGACCTCACTTTGCTTGTTCAAATAATTTAGTAATATTACGAGTTTTAAACTCTCAAAGAAATTAACGTTTACATTAATTTTACGTTTACATTAACGCTGATAAGTAGGCGATTAACTTCTGTAAATTCATTTAAAGGACAAAACCGTAATATTTTACCACTCACTGGAATAAGTAACTACTTATTGTGTAATTTTTAAACAATCCTGATTTACAAATCAAATGAAGATAATATGTCTTCAATTATTTGTATGGAATCACTTCAACCAAGCAAATTAAACGGTTCAGGTTTTGCCAATTAACCTGTCTGGTAGTGCCAATAATTCATGTTCAGTATCTAGCCCGAAGCCGTTTCTTAATTATGCCGTCTGTCTCCCCAGAAATTGCAGTCGCTCAATCTCACTCTCCCTCTTCTCTCTGGCATTCTCCCTCTCTCTCGCTCCCCATTTTTTCTTTTAGTACCAGTTTTCTATTTCTATAATTCACTACTATATTGAAATCTTATTTTCTCCTAAAATCCACTTTCTATTCCAGAATTTCACTTGTCGACATGATAAAGTATATTCCGTTGTCTTCAACTAATTAGATATTTAGTACAATAATTTTTTTTAAATATTACAAAACGGTTTCAACATGTACGAGGCGGCTTCCTTGGAATTCAGTGAAAACAACATCTCTTTAAATAACATTTTTAAGAACGATGTTACCTAATGATAAACAGCTGCTTCTGTAACCGATGGCATAACACCATTTGCAAATTAGTATTTAATTATTACAGGACTGACAAAATATATTTCATTAAAGTTAATTATAAAAATTATTTTTCTATAAAAATGAGTCTTAATTGTTTTTTGTTTGAACTACAGGAAAAAAGTGTTTCTTCTTTAAATGGTAACATGTAAATGTTTATTAGTACTCATGACGTATTGTGATATACAATCAGAAAACATATTTGAATTAAAATTGTACTGTTGAAAAGTACAGTAGCCCTATACATGTTCTCTCGAAAGTTACACTAGGATGTAGAACGCTTTACGTGGAGCGATCTACTGTATGTAACTGTATGCGTATTATTAAATTACCGTTTGTCTGCTTGCCGATGTACTTACTATTGACTCCACACCGTTGTAAATTAGGTTCACACACAAACACACAAACACACACACACACACACACACACACACACACACACACACAGAATGAAATTGCGATTATTATTGAATATAATGAAATTCCTTTTGCCTTCATCGCACATACCTAAACACTATGTAAAATGGACACTGGCAGCACTTTTCTGCATTAAAACTGAAAAGTTCCAACAAAGAGAAATTTCACATTTTTCGCCGGGAAATAAATGGACAATTTTAACATTGAAAATGTTTATAAGGACGTGTCGCACATTTGTGGCCGATCGCTGGTGCGTGATCGAAAATGGGAACCGGTGAGTTTCCATAGGAACTACTTCTTTGTTGTCAATAACGTAGTACACATATAAAACTTTGCTTATGAATACGACTACATTTAACTTATAATCTGTACATTGGTAAATGAAGAATGAATTCATTGATTGGTGAATGAACATAAATATTGTAGCATGCCAGAAAATCCATCTTATTATAAGACCAAAAAAGAAGCAAAAATAGAATATAACATAGATTATTAAAAAACCAAACTGGCAAAAAAGAAAAAGTATTATAATAATTAATCAAGAATAAAAGTAAAATGAAATCCGAAATTAAAAGAAGTTAAGTTCATTAAAACCAACTTAAGTGATAATCCAACTTATATAGTATATATACCCAGGTAGAATAGGAGCAGTTAAGAAAAAACCAAAACCAAAACCACCGAATAAAAATATAACTAGTAAGCACATAAAAACAAAACCCTCAACAAGGTATAACAAAGAGAAGTACAATACAGTAGAGAAAAAAGAAACTTTGTAAATTAAATATAAGTAGAAATATTAGATATATTATGATGGAAAGTGTACAAAGATAATTTAATTTGATTGTGAAAAAATGACAAACAACAATCCCATTTAAGTGATTTTCTTTATTCCCCAATGACTAGATAAAATGGCTAGAAATAAAATTTGGGAATATAGTGAATAATGAGGGTAAATCCCTAAATTAAAACAAAAAAAAGCAAAAGACTGCATAATAATTGATTTTAATAAACTGTTTAAATAAAAACATATGTGTTTTGTTTATGTTAGCAGTTCATTGAACTCAAAGCATTGAATGCTTGAGATTAAGTTTATTTTTTTTAATATAATATCTTTATTACATTTTAGTGATGTCAATTAATAATAAACACTGTTGTAATAAAGTAAGGGCAATTTAGTTAAGATTTTATTAGAATTGTATGTCATAAAGGGTATTAGTAAGCTGAAATAATAGTAAACTTTGTAATTGAACTAACATAAAAAAAAAATAGGCCAAATGGTACCTCTCACCAACATTATAATTAGTAAACAAGTTATTAGTAAAAATGCAAGTGTAATAACACTGGAGTCTAAAGAAAAGCCTAAATTGAAGATAGTATTCAAAGTAGCTAACCAAATCATCAAATTACTGAGAATTAAAGAACCCAAACCATAATAATTCAACCAATGATCTTGTTCAATGATAATTAGAATCTAACATAAATTGTCAACCATTTAATGTGGAAAGAAGTAAACTAGTTAAGGCCTACAACCAAATATACTGTAAATATGACTTTTTGAGTTAAAAAATACTATAACATATATCATGTGTGGTATTAAATGATGAAGCATTAAATAAGGAATTTGATTATGTAATTAGCATTTAATAAGAATAAATAATAAGCAAAACGTAATTTATAAGATAATGTAAAATTCAATTCTTTAGTACAACATCAAATTTGAGGCTTAAATATCAGCTGATTTAAACACAATGAAAATTTACTAATAAATCAGCCAGGACCTTTTGTATGATGAAGAAAAAACGAGAGTTAATTGTTAAACATCGAGATGAACACATCAGAACGATCTCACACAAATTAAAAAAGATAAAAAATATAATTTCGACGTGAACTAAATCTATAAAAAAAAAGAAATTTAAAATATGAGTTATTAACACTAAACTCAAGTAAAATAAATCCTACCATTATATTTACGAAGATTAGAAAGTGTAATCAAGATATTAGAACAATCCAAGCACTAATTCAGAATTTTCCGATATGAAAATTACTATTATAAAACTGTACGAGCTATTTGAACGAGGACACTTCTGAACACTTATTGCCGAACCAAACAACGGATCATTTATACGGAATAATCACTCAACGACGAAGAGAATTGATCACTACTACTATGATGAAGGACACATAAAGAATCAACGTTTATTTGGAGGAAATTCGTCGTGAAGATTTAGCAGCAAATTCGTCGTGGTGTACATACGCAGCAAGAAGACGGCCATCTTTGTTGAAACTCAGACCGGTTCCAGTCAGCTGTGATGACGTCAGCGTACGCTTAGACGTTGGTTTGAAAAATTCAAATATTACTAACATTTTTATAATAAACATTATTTCTATTTTGTTAGTAAGAACTTGTTAATTGTAAATATTGTACCTTTCAGCATTACCCTTTCTCTGACTTATGATAACAGCTAAAAGAACCTATAATTCAATGTTAATAATTTATATAAAGAAAACAATTTGCCTTGAGATATGAGTTTTCGAGCTGTGGATTAGTAGTTCGATTCAAAGTCGATTAATCGCAATTAGATTAATAAATTCATTTAACATTCCAATTTTGAGTTTTATTTCTTGGTGAACATATATTTAGAAGAATTTCAGATAGAACTTGAAACCTGGACTTCAAGGAAGAGGAGAATAACATCGCAAAGGAGTACAATCACTGAATAGCTGAATACCACTAATCGATTATTACATTTCATAATCTATTTAACGCTGGAAACAAATTATTATTATTATAACACAATAAATCAACTAAAATAGTAATTAAAAGAATTAAGGACTAATATAATAAATAAATAAACTAATAACTAATTAATAAATAAATAAAAATAAAGAAAAAATTTTTTGTTTTCTTTAATTAAATTTAAACAAAATTTTTTACTAATTCATATATTTATTTTTGTAACCCATAAAAAAGGAAACGTTACAAATGTGGCGCCTACAAGAGTGGGGTTTATTAAAGAGCTAGCAAAGTATATCGTCAAAAACTGAAGACGATCCCAAAGTGAATTTTACGGGACGACAGCAGAGTCGTATCGTTACAAAATTGGCGCTCCAATAAGGGGCTGAAATTAGTATTTGATAGGCCATAAGAAATAAAAATAATCTGCCTAATTTCTAATTTTAGCTGGCAGCTGTTACAAGCTCAGAAGGGTAATAGAAATGCCAAAGAGATCAACATCAAAGAAAAGGGCGGCAGAAGCCGAGAAAGAGATTGACATGGAAGACAAAGAGGCAACTCCGGTGGAAGATGTAGAAGGAAGGTTACCTCCTGCGAAACCAACCAAACCCGTCTTACAGGAGAATCAACCAGAAAAACCTACACAACCAGAGAACGCTACAATGCATGAAATGTTCAGGTTTATGATGGAAATGAGAGAGGATAACAAATTCACAAAAGAAGAATTGAGTAAGAAAACGGATGAGAACAACAAATCCACAAAAGAAGAATTGATTAAGAAAATGGGTGAGAACAACTAATCCACAAAGGAAGAATTGTGAGAATTAAGTAACGAAATTGAAAATACCAATAAGAAAATAGATGAAAGCAGAAAGAAGATGGAAGAAAACAATAAGAAGATGGAAGAGAAGATAGAAGATAAATTGGAAGAATTGAAAGATGACAACCAAATGTTAAAGGAAGAGTTGAGTAAGAAAATAGATGAGAATAATCGAACATTAAGAGAAGAATGAAGGGAGGTTAACCAGAAAAATATTGACAAGTTAGACGAAAGGATAGAGTTGTTGAAAGAAGAGTTGAGCAAGGAAATCAACGATAATAATGAATCCACAAACAAGAAATTAGAAAAAGAAACAATAGGAATAAAACAACAAATTATAGAGGCTGAGAAGAAGTGGAGTCAGACGAATCAAGAAGTACAAGATTTTAAGGAAGAAGTAAACACCAAAATTACTAATATCGAAGAAAACAATCGGAACAAATTGGAAGAAAACCGAAGAGAAACATAGGAAGAATTGGGGAATGTACGGAGCCAATTCACGGAAAAGTGTGATGGTATCGAAGTTGCCATGACCAATATAACTGGTCAAGTACGTCAGAACCAGGAAGAAATATAACCCATTCGGAATCGACCAACTAACATTACTAATGTCCCTACGACTGAAGGTCGAGAATGGCTAAATTTTAGGCAATATAAAAGAAAACCAATGGAATTTCTGGCCAGAATTGAGGAGTATTTTGCTAAACACCGGGGAAAAAGATGGAGCACAAACAGTGAATTTTGAGATGAATCTTTCAGAGAAATGACAGACAATTGGTGGATGGCAATCAGGAGTGAAATAACGGACTACCAACAATTTAAGAACCTGTTCAAGGCAAAATATTGGTCAGAGTCGACACAAAACTTAATACGAGATAACATCTGTCACGGAAGATATAATGCCCACATAGGTATTACCTTGACCACATATTTCCTAGGGAAAGTGTGTTTAGCGAAACACTTAGAACCAAACATACCAGAGGAGTGCCTTGTAAATAAATTATCGTATCACTATGATGAAGATATCATAAGAGCACGGAGGGGTAGCCAGATAAAAACAGTACAAGCCATGGCAGAATTGCTTGAGAACTATGAACATGAAGACTACTATCGCCAAAGTAGGAGGAGAAATGATAGACCGGATTTAAGAAATAATCATCAGTACCATAATAATAATAGTAATAATAATAATAACTACCCTGGGAACCGCAACAACTCTAATTATTATAATCATAATAATAATAATAGTAATAACAATAATAATAACAGAAATAATAATAACCACACCAATAATAGAAGTAATTACTATAATAATAATAATAATCATAACAGTCAGAGAAACTCCAACCAAGTTAATACAGACCATTATTTTAATACTAACAGGAATTATCAATCAAGTAATAATAATAATAACAATAGAAACTATAGACCAAGAGTAAATTATATAAGAGCAGAAGAAAATGGTCAAAGAAGGTATCCGCATCAGAGACGGAATAGTTTTCATGATTATGAAAATCGGCAGATGAATAGCGGACGTGATAATCCTATGTACAATAGACCCAGACGAAGTACCAGCTTGGATGATCAAGACAGGCAAACAAACCACGAACCACCATTTGACCATCGTACTGAGCGGCAGGAACCGACTCAAGGTTTCCAGACCGACCTCTCTGTCTGCCCAACGGATAACAATAATGATAATTTAAACGGGAGGAGACAGTGATAAATTTTCACGACCCTTCACTGCTCCTATCTCCTGGGTATGAACAAGAATTGCAAAATGAAAGTAACTTTAATAACTTTACCATTATTTAAAGTAATTATCTAAAAAATCTACGAAATGAACTAAAGGAAGAGAACACTACAAGTCTCAATAGCCAGAATACCGAAATAATTTATATAAACGCAGAAGTTGAAGGAATTTTAGCTCAAATAATGATTGATACGGGCGCTAATGTATCCATAATTAATAGTGTTGAATTAGATAGAATACAAAAGGAATGTTGTCGAACACTACCAATATTACCGGTCAATAATATTATATTAATAGGGGCCACTGGTCGCCAAAACAAAACTATAAGAAAACAAGTGTCCTTAAATGTTATTAGCAAGGGTGTAGCTATGAATATGGTGTTTTTAATTGCAAGAGGATTGCCATGTAATATGTTGGTAGGATGTGATCTACTAATGAGCAACTCAGCTATTATTGATTTGAGGAAGGAGAAAGTATCGCTGTTCTCAGAAGGGGTAACGTGGACGGCGGATTTAGTAGGTAGCGAGATGATACTTCCCAGTAGGATCTACCAACAACTTCGTGAGATAAATTATATAGAAAATAAATCATCATGTAATCAAATAATATACGATAATACAGAAGATGACTTATTGGCACAGAAGATACAGGAAATATGAAGCTTCCGATGCGGGAACACAAAGGAAAAATTATCAGTACAACAAACAAACAATTTAATACGAATATATGAGAAGTATCGAACAGTGATTTCAGATGAACCCGGGAAAATCAAAAAGTACCAATGCAAAATTCAATTCAGGGAACCAGTGGAATTTAACAGAAAGTCCTATCCAGTAGCGCATTCACTGAAGGAGGCAGTACGAGCTGAGATTAATAAAATGGTCAGTAGTGATATTATAGAAAGTAGTCAATCTCCATTCACCAGCCCAATCGTGCCTATTCCTAAGAAAATGGCCAAGTCCGGCTCTGTTTGGATGCACGCGAGATCAATAAAATGATAATAAATGATAGAACATCGCCCGGTGAGATTGAAGAAATTTTAAAGAGGTTCCACGGTACCAAGTCCATTAGTACATGGGACACTGTGTGCGGTTACTGGCAAGTGGAGTTGCACCCACAGAGTCGGCAGTATATGGCGTTCATGTTTGAAGGACGCAATTATCAATTCAAGAGATTGCCCTTCGGACTAGTGAATTCAGTAGCCATCTTTGTGGCGTGTATGGACCAGATACTTTGCCAAGAACACTCCAGTTTACAACTGTGTACGTAGACGATCTACTAATTACCTCGGCAAACTGGGAGGCACACTGCTACTGAGTGGAACATGTACTAGAAAAATTAGCCACTAACAATATCACCCTTAAGTTAGGAAAATCAAAATTTATTGCTAAAGAATTCCAGTTCTTGGGATTTAATTTGAATGACCAAGGAATCTCACCGTCATTAGAAAAGGTGGAAGCAATACAGAAGTTCCCTAAACCTAAGAATCGATAACAATTGCAGTCATTTTTAGGAATCTGTAATTATTATAGAAAATTTCAAAACCAATATTCAGAGCTGACAGCCAAATTTCACTATCAGTTATCTTCCAAAAACAAATGGATTTGGTGTCAAGAGCAAGGACGTTACCTTTCAACTAACAACGGACAAAGTTTTAGAAATAGTAATACTTCACCATCTAAATTTTAACCAACCTTTCTTTTTAAACTGCGATGCCAGCAATACCAGTCTGTGAACCACCCTGTATCAAGAAGATGAAAATGGTCATAATTTAGTGATTAGCTTCGCTAGTCGAACATTAAATCAACGTGAAAGAAACTACAATGTAACCGAAAAGTAGTTACTTAGTGTAGTGTTTGCTTTTAGTAAATTTCGTACATATATTTTGGGTTATCCAGTAACAGTCCGGACGGACCATAAATCTATATCATTTTTAAGGAGATGTAAGTTGAGTCACGGCAGACTGACCAGGTGGATACTTGCCCTGCAAGTATATGATCTACGATGGGAGTACATCCCAGGAAAAAAAATGTTGTAGCTGACGATTTATCACGGATTAATTTAGAAGATCAAACTTTTGAGGGAGAGACAGAGAGTATACTTAAGATTTACAACATAATTAGAAACAGATCAGATTTAGAGGCATTATTGCTGAACATCAGCATCCACCAGCAATCTGACCCAAAGTTAAGCAATATCAAGGATCGATTAGTAGAACAAGATGACACTGTAGCCAGATTCTACTGTCTTAATCACGGTATATTATTTATTAAAACTTCTCTCAATTAGGAAAACTGGAAAGTTATTATCCCGACCAATATCCAAAAGGACTTAATCATGGACTACCATCTCCGATATGGCCATATGGGAGCCTTGAAAGTGATAAAGGCACTAGAAGAAAACTGTCACATAATAAACATTAATCGGAAGGTAAGAAATTATATCAAAACTTGCCATATTTGCCAACTGGTGAAGACAAATAACGAAAAGAAGGTAGGCATAATGATACCAATCACCTCGAAAAAGAAGTTAGAAAAAGTATTCTTAGACATATGCGGGCCATTTCCTCGTAGTGGCGGTCGACACCGATATAAATATCTGATAATCATAATGGATCGTTTCACAAAATTTATAAAACTACCCTGTTAATCGTGCAACTACTCTGAAAATCCTGGGAGTGATAACTGAACAATATATTCCAGAAATAGGAAAACCCTCATCAATTATAACTGATCATGGTACGCAATTTAAGGGGAGAAGATGGAGGAATACCTTATTAGCACTTGGAGTTAAAACTTACAAAACATCTGTTTACCACCCAAGTAGTAATCCGGCGGAGAGGGTGTTAAGAGAGGTGGGAAGAATACTGAGGATGTACTGTTACCACCAACAGAAAAAATGGCAAGAATATCTGGCAGCCACGGAGGAATTCCTCAATACTTAGCTCATCATCCAGCTATAGGGATTACTCAATACTCCGCCGTGTACGAGAAACCACCTCCCCGAGAGATCAAAGAAATAATAGAGTTTCCTAATAATGACGAATATAAATTTGATAAAATAAAATTTTATAATAAAGTGGCAGAGGACCAGGAGACGCGCCAAAACAAGTATCAGAAAGCAATTGGAAAAATAGTCAAATACAAAATAGGAGAAAAAGTACTACTGAAAAACCGCGAATTACCAAGCACCCTAGAAGGGATCACTAAGAAGTTATTACTGCTATATACCGGACCATACATAATCACAAGAGCAAATAACAATAACACCTATGAACTAAAATATATTGTTTCAGAAAAAATCAAAGGCGTTTATAACCAGTCCTCAATCAAAAAATATTACGAGGATTAGAATAAAACTCAAAAATTCTAAAAGAAAAGTAAGGTCAACTTACACCAATTATTTACAGGACTTAATTTTGAATTGAAATATATTTACTAAATTCTAAAACTAAATAGGATCAACTTATATCAATAATTTACAGGAATTAATTATGGAAAAAAACCAACAAAACTCTAAAGGAAAAAATAAGAACAACTTATATCAATAATGTGAATAAAATAATTTTGGAAAGTAAGTATTAAAACATTTACGAAATGCAAAAGGGAGTAAAGACCACTTAAACAATATAATGTTAATGAAATAATTTGGATGAAAACAAGAGCGAAAAAATAATTTTTGAAGAAAAAAAAACTATAAAAAAATATACTTTAATATTAATTATAATAAGAACCATTGGAAGAATGACTCTCGTAACATAAAACCAGTAGAACAATTAATTAGAACCAAGATGAAAAACAAGAGAAAAATGCTATTAATATTGATAACCAGAAGAAGATTGTGCGAACAACAGAAGAAATAAATATAATTCAGACGGAAAGGTTTACACATCATAACTAGCAATAAATTATATCAACAGAGCTTCCAAACATGAGAAGAATAAACATATCAACAGAGCTTCCAACCATGAGAAGAATAAATATCTCAGCAGAGCTATAAAACATAAGAAGAATAAATGAGATAGAAAGTATGAGCAAATCTGAGCAACCACGAAGAGAGGAATCCAAGGATATTTTTTATTAGTCGAGAAATAGACTATTTTTTAATAATTTTTATTTAATGACTGTCTGTAGATGTATTCCAGCAGTATTATATTTTGAGCAGAGATGATGTTCCTCTGATCTCAAAAAGTGTAGTATGGCCAGCAGAGTAAATGTAGCCACAAGTGCCTCTCTGGACTGCCCCAGCTCACGTGTTAGGGAATGTTAGGGAATGAATATCCCATGGATAAAGCACCAAGTAAAGGAATAAATATATATAATAATAATGATGTACCTCAGATTACGATAACTATCAAATAAGAATAAATTTAATGGAAAAAAAACTAAAGCTCAATTACGAAGAAGCAGATATAGAAGTGGGTAGGAAGACAAAGAATACAATAAACAATAAATATCATAAGCAATTATTTCATACATACTAAACGTAGGAACTGAATTAATCACTTCTGTAGGAGAGGAATCTGTAGCATGACAGAAAATCCATCATATTATAAGACCAAAAAAGAAGCAAAAATAGAATATAACATAGATTATTAAAAAACCAAACTGGCAAAAAAGAAAAAGTTTTGCCTTTACTTATTATAAGTAATTAAGTAATGTATAAGATATTATTAGTAAAAATGCAAGTGTAATAACACTGGAGTCTAAAGAAAAGCCTAAATTGAAGATAGTATTCAAATTAGCTAACCAAATCATCAAATTACTGAGAATTAGAGAACCCAAACCATAATAATTCAATCAATGATCTTGTTCAATTATAATTAGAATCTAACATAAATTGTCAACGATTTAATGTGGAAAGAAGTAAAGTAGTTAAGGCCTACAACCAAATATACTGTAAATATGACTTTTTGAGTTAAAAAATACTATAAAATGTATCATGTGTGGTATTAAATGATGCAGAATTAAATAAGGAATTTGATTATGTAATTAGCATTTAATAAGAATAATAATTAATAATAATAAACAAAACGTAATTTATTATATAATGTAAAATTCAGTTCTTTAGTACAACATCAAATTTGAGGCTTAAGTATCAGCTGATTTAAAACAATGAAAATTTACTAATAAATCAGCCAGGACCTTTTGTATGATGAAGAAAAAACGAGAGTTAATTGTTAAACGTCGAGATGAACACATTTGAACGATCTCACACAAATTAAAAAAGATAGAAAATATAATTTTGACGTGAAGTAAACCTATAAAAAATAGAAATTTAAAATATGAGTTATTAACACTAAACTCAAGTAAAATAAATCCAACCATTATATTTATGAAGATTGGAAAGTGTAATCAAGATATTAGAACAATCTAAGCACTAATTCAGAATTTGCCGATATGAAAATTACCATTATAAAACTGTACGAGCTATTTGAACGAGGACACTTCTGAACACTTACATACGCAGCAAGAAGACGGCCATCTTTGTTGAAACTCAGACCGGTTCCAGTCAGCTCTGATGACGTCAGCCAACGCTTAGACGTTGGTTTGAAAAATTCAAATATTACTAACATTTTTATAATAAAC
Organism: Magicicada septendecula; assembly: GCA_034769895.1. Classification (NCBI taxonomy): domain Eukaryota; kingdom Metazoa; phylum Arthropoda; class Insecta; order Hemiptera; family Cicadidae; genus Magicicada; species Magicicada septendecula. Next base: position 626,089,959 of record CM068368.1, read on the forward strand.
ATTATTTCTATTTTGTTATTAAAAACTTGTTAATTGTAAGTATTGTACCTTTCAGCATTACCCTTTCTCTGACTTATGATAACAGCTAAAAGAACCTATAATTCAATGTTAATAATTTATATAAAGAAAACAATTTGCCCTGAGATATGAGTTTTCGAGCTGTGGATTAGTAGTTCGATTCAAAGTCGATTAATCGCAATTAGATTAATAAATTCATTTAACATTCCAATTTTGAGTGTTATTTCTTGGTGAACATATATTTAGAAGAATTTCAGGAAGAATTTGAAACCTGGACTTCAAGGAAGAAGAGAATAACATCGCAAAGGAGTACAATCACTGAATAGCTGAATACCACTAATCGATTATTACATTTCATAATCTATTTAACGCTGGAAACAAATTATTGTTATTATAACACAATAAATCAACTAAAATAGTCATTAAAAGAATTAAGGACTAATATAATAAATAAATAAACTAATAAATAATTAATAAATAAAGAAAAATAAAGAAAAAAACAAAATTTTTACAAATTTATATATTTATTTTTGTAACCCATAAAAAAGGAAACGTTTCAATATATATATTTTTTAGATTTATTGAAGCATTTTCAACACCCTTCTCTGTGCATTGCATTTGTGCAATGCCTATAAATTTTTTCAATTTTTTTCTCCTAATTTCTGTCCAAATGTGCGTCACTAAAACATTAGGCATTATAAGCGTTTTATTTTTTAGAAAATTGGGACCACTTAAAGTAAAAGTAAAATTTGTTCTAATAAACTAGTAAAATTGTGTATCACACACATCATTAAATTATAATTACTACTGCAAGTAGATTGTGCTTATTTTTTGTTGTTGTATTTCAGCCTGACGCATATTTCACAAAGTATCTCTGTATCATCAAAGTTCTCTATATGAATTTACGTGATACGTGCGTCAGGTATCACAACGATAAAAAGTAAACATATTCTACTTGAAGTAATTACAATTTGGTGATGTACATATGACGCACTAATCCTACAAGAGAGAAAATTATATTTTTATTAAATATAATTTCTTGACAACTAGGCTCGCAAACTTAATCTTAGCTAGGATTGCAGTGATATTTAAGAGATCCCATACTGCCGTTTAATTACAGAAACTTATTATAATTGCGGAATCATAATTTAAGAGACAATTAACACAATGCTTAGAAATCAATATGCACCTAAGAATTTTTATAAGCCAATTCCTAGTTGGCTACTGAGAATTATTCGAAAACTGAATCAACATAGCCAACAATAGTACACAGTTAGGTAATCGAATATGTTTGAAACAGCATTGAAAGCATTGAGAAAATTTATTTACGACATTATGTAAAAATGACAAACAATAAAAATCGCATACATAAACACTGATATTTTAAACATTTAAATAGTTAAGTTATAATAATAAGAGTCTTTGAAATATAGTAAATAAATAATTGTTAATACTTATTGTCAGAATGAATGAGGTATAAAGAAAAAGAAATCATACATATTGTAAGAAAACGAGATTGTTACCCTTTTAGCCCCACTGTTGGGCTAGCCAATTTGTAACGAAGAAAGTAAATGTGATATGTTGATCAATAAAATGTATCGTAGGTTTCGTGGTTCGACTAAGCCCCACGTTGTATTCGTCAATTTGTAACCAAATTATTCGTTACGTACAATGTTATTAGGAATAGGTTACTTGTATTTTATGTTGTGTGCACTTGAATTACATACACCGCCCGTTGGAAGTGTCAATTTGTAACATAGATAAATAATGTAGCGACTAACTCGCACTGGAGTCGTCAATTTGTAATTATTAATATGTTATGTTGGACGGCGAATGGTTTTGTAATTTGCCGCTTGCTCCCACTATGCCGCTCGTTTCCGTGACGTCACTCAACGTTGCCAACTATCGTGGTGTCCGCTGTAATCTGTGAATTTATTTCCTAAATGGAACAGCAATAATAACGACACAAATATAACATCAAACATATATCCTTATAGGAATCCTTTATTCAGAAAAACACTGGGTAATTGTTTCTTAAATTTGAACAGGATAATCACAATTGTGGCGCAAATTATACGTCTTCTTTTTACCAGTTGGTAGTAGTAAATATTCAGTATTTTGTCTGATCAAAAGAATGCTTGGTTAATGTTTCTAATAAAAATAAAGTATCTCAGGGCGTATATGGTTCGGAGATTACATTTAAACAAAATATTATTCTATAAATCAAAATACAAGTTTTATAGTTAAAGGATATTACAATGTTAGAGTGTAACGTGCACACAGGCAGTCGTATAGTGGTTACCAGTTCTGATAGGTTATGTCCAGTTTAGGCGTTTAATAATTATTATGTAAATCAAAGGTTCTTGTGGTGTTTGAAAAGGTGTCAATCTCAAATCGTGTTATTAGTGAGTGTTCTTAGTGTTGGTGTGATATGGTGTCTGTAGTTTTAGTTGATTAGTATTTAAAAAGTCGTGTATACAAATGTGGGTGTTGATGCACAATATAATAAGATGTCAAAATCACCAAATCCTCTTCTTTGTATGGTTCTTGTCGAATACAGGGCCCACGTCCGCTTCAGTCCTTCTTCCTGGCTCTTGGGTCTTCTATTTCATATAATGGGTGTTCTTCTGTTGGTGTAAAAAGTTCGTGTTATGTATTTCTATCTGTGTCAATATGTCTGTATCGTTTTTTCACAGTTTATTTTATATTCTGTAGGACGTTTTACAAACGCGTCTATCCCCTAAGATCGTTGTCAAAGAAGTCTCATTTTATTTATCCGAAATTTCTGGTTGCTAAGGGTAAACTTGGAATCTGGTTGGTTAATTCGGATATACATTGTCATATACTTTCACTTTCATTATTTCAAAATCTAAATTTGTTCAAAACCTTTAAATTAATATAACCTTTCTGTACTGAATGGGAATTTAAAACCATTATCAGCATTATTTTGATCTTTACATTTGTGACATTTAGGCACTAAACATGCCTACTTTTACTTAAGAACTACAGATGTTACAATTTTGTTATTTGAAATTTTCTTAAATAACTTGATATGTATTATTTTGTTTCTATATTCGTTGTGTACACTATTACCTATAAATATATTTATCCTTCCACCTTTGTTTTACAAAATCCCTAACATTGTTATCTAAAATTCACAAAAGTTGGTTTCACCTGGCCTATGTACTGGTGTTATTTTCATCACCATGTTTAAAACCTTTAACAGTTAAATTATCTTTTAACAATCATAAAAACTGTTTAACACATAACATTATTTTAACAAAACAAAAGATATACTATTCTATTAGTTTAAATTCATGCCCACATGGCTATGATTTTACTGAACCTTTGCACAAATAAACTGTTTTTTTACTCAAACTGTATAATTGTTTGACACTTAGCAATAACATCTTTTTATAGTCTATTTTGCTTTGCCAATCAATTTATCACTGTTTAACACCAGTTCTATGGTTATATTTGTTAACATAAAAAAATGAAATTAATATCATTTAATTGATATTCTTTTAAAACAACTGTTTCACCTGCTACATACAAAAAACAACACAAATACCATGATAATAAAGCAATGTGCTAAAACATAATAACATGCACATTTTTATAAAATAAATTCTGCACTAATTAATTAGTCTTTTGTCAGTTAATTCATTAATTACTCTGACACTGTCTATGTTATGCTTCACATTACTTGTCACTATGTTTGTCGTTTAACCTATTCACTTAACACTTAATAGGTTGTATTTATAAACATACTTATTGGGTTTTATAGGGTTTTACATTTTATTGTCATTAAAAGGACTTCACTCTTGTTATAAAAATGTTATTGTGAATAAGTTATTATTTGTTGTTTTTTGGACAATCTTATGAACACTATTTGTTACAATTAGTTGTATGGTTCATGAATCTATAATAAGGTGTGTTTATATTTTCATTACATCAATTAACTTAATCATTTACTAATATTTCTTTTACATAATATTACATGTTTGGGCCTATTATCCCTCAATTTGTATTTTGATTATCTTGATATTATGATACTTTGAATGAAACCATTTGTTTCTTTATAGTACTGGTTCATAAGCCGTCTGTCTTTATAATTCTTTATTTGGTCATTATTGAAAGTTCATGTCATAATTGGGGTTGAAGGTATTTTGCATCACTTAGCCTAAATCATTAATTTGGGTACGGTCAGTTGTATTACTAGTCAGTCTAAAATGGTTAGTCGTTCCTCTTCACTATCATCTTGGAAGATAATGTTCTCCTTGTTAGCTTCTTAACCAAAGTCTTCATTAAATCAGGTACGATATTAAGTTGTTCCAAATGTAATGTTACAATATACGTAATTACGATCTTGTTAATTTTATTTTTACCATTATTTTTTATATTTGGAGTTTGGCAACTGCCCTCAATTTGGCCTTGCCCTAACAATGTGGACCACGATTGCTCGTGATCATAGCAGTAATATTTCCCACCAGTTTCCCAGTTTATATGGGTACGTAGTTAATGGCATCTAACGATGATTTATACCTATCAGTTAGTTTGTCCACATGTGCATTCTACAACTCTGTCGAAAATTAGTTCTAGGAAGTTAGTAACTACTTTATATTGCAGCCGAACACCGTTTATAGTTATGATCAAGTCCACGTGCCTTTGCATTGAAGTAGTGTTATTATTTCTTGGATGGATACCTGTTTCTTCCACACTGGACAGTTACATGACCTGTCCACTTACGAGTGTTTTCCATTACAGTTAATGCATTTCATCGGTTCTGTACGATGGTCACCGCTATGGGCCAACTTCCCACAAAAGCATGTCTTGACTCGAGCAAAACTGGATGCTGTGTGCCCAAAACACAGTCACTGAAAACACTGCTTGGGCTGAGCGGTAAAATATCTCTCGCACACCCGATGGTTTAATGCTAGGGTTTTCTCTAACAGTGTTGTCTTATTGAAGGTCAATACATGGGACCTAGACGGAAACGTCCGACCCACCCTCCGATATGGTGGTTCCTTGCAGTTCTAACTGTCTTGCAATTACCTCTTCAGTGGAGTTCAGTAAGTTACGTCTATGACGTGGACTATCTTAAAGTCGTAATTTTAGACAATAGTTGTAACTAATAGTTTTAATAATAGTTGTCTAGCAATTGTTATTCGTCCGGTGTTTTATTATTTCCAGTACTTTAATTCATAACCGTTCTCTACACAAAACGCTAATGCATATACTACAAAAATATTGCCATACAAAGATTAAAATACTTCAATTTGCAATAGGTAATAATTAAATGTGCTTAACCCACGCGTACGCGTTATAACAAATATCAGTATCAATAAGCGTGCAATCTGAACACCCAGATGCAAGAGACATCATGTTCTTGTGTTGGGAAATACACAGATAAATTGATGAATCTCCACACCTCAAAAAAAAAAAACACAAACGCACCACACACACACACACACACAGGAAATGTTAGAGTATGTATTCATTTTTTTTTATACACTTGTCTTATATTCATGGCAGTTTGTAGTTTAGTCTTATTCTTTCAAAGATAAAAAATTAAATGGAATTTTTATTCTTTCTCCTTTTTACACCCTAGTAGAAAAGGGTATAACTCTATAAAAATGTGGATATGTCAGTACTCTGGATGTGTGCTTGTGCGTGGTGTAGGCCTAATTACGCTGTGTACAGTACACATACAATGATAGCCTAGTTAGACTAAGCGAATTCAAAGGCTTTTGTTAGTTGTAACAGATTGTTGCGTTTTGTGAAAGCAATTAAAATGAAAAGGCTGAAAATAAGATCCACATACTGAAAATAAGAGTATAATTGTAATAAGTATACTTCTATGCAAAGTTGCAACTTTCCAAAATATACTTGTTTGTACTAATGAAGCCTGTTGAAGATGTGTGACGGTCTGCTAACGTAATACTGCTTACAAGGAACTCATGTGCTCATATCAACTGCTAATTACTCATTTCCGCGTAGACTCAAACTAATAGCTGGAAAAACAAGTCTGATATTTATTTCTTGATGTATCTGGAAATAATTCTTATTTGTGGAAGTATCTGCTATCAGTAAAGTTGATATTTATTTATGAAGGGATTAAAAGTTAAATCTGTGAACTTTTATACTTAATGCAAATATATAAATAGTAAAATAGATTGTTAAATTGAAATTATTCGGCAAGGAGACAGACGTGTTACGCAATGAAATGATGCAAGCTGTCCAAAACGTGTGTTTACAAAGTAAGTTAAACAGGTTACTTTAAGATTATTTAATATGGAATATTACTATTGTCATTTATATCTTTTATTAAATAATGGTAATTAGCATGCTGTAATCCTTTAGTATGTTAAAGGAGCTGAAATAATGGTAAAAATCTATTGATTAAAACACATCAATAGAAATGATTCGCTTTGTGTAACTGATATTGATTTTACTAAGGTTTTGAACACTGCCACTGACTCCATAGAATTCTCAAGTAAAAATGCCAACAGTAAGAAGCTCAGAACGAGAGCTTTGCACGGCGCACAGAAGATTAGTTTTGGATTAAATTCCTGGCGTGTGAACAGTTTCGCATGCCTTATCTCACGTATTTCAGCGCCAAGCTCATCCTTCGTCTACGGTACACACTTGAATGATATTCTATAGTACCATCGTTTATTAGTATTATATAAACCCTTCCTGTGTAAATAATATTCTACACTAAAGTTAACCACAGTATTGCATTATAAGCTGTTTATACTTTAGCATTCAAGTGCAATATTTAAAATATATGCAGTTGAAATTAAAATTTGGATATTCATATTATCTTTTGTAAAAGTATTGAAATATTACATATTGAAATTTGCAAAAATAACTGTATGGTCAGCAGTATACACTTTTAATGTATATAGGTATAAAATCCTTACTATTTCAGCTCAGTGCACCCTTTTTGTAGTCTATATCATTATACGTATATTACTAAAGCTGTACGTAGGCTATATACATCACAATGATCTTCACTGTGTACGAATCGTACCAGCCTATTTGATCTCTTGCAATATGTTTGTGAGGAATTAGACTCTATTATTAATTAACTTAACAAACTAATCGAAGTATACACAGTTAAGAATTAAGACTACAATTATACAAGTATAATAAATTAAGAATGACACAGTATACATTAGTGTCAGCTGCGCTCTTAACGCATTGTAATTTTTGTGGCTTTATAAATAATTAATTACTTTTAACTACGGAAGAAGTTTATGATACTCTTTATTTTTCAAAGAGATTAATATACGAACTACTTGTGTGACGAATTACTTATTATTGATACAATGAGTAGGGTCTAATGCTACCGGTTTCCCTGTTTTTTTTTTAGGAATTCTGAAGTATTTTGTTTAGTTGTATCTTTTACAACATCCCACATACTCAACCATCTAACTCATACACTGCCTTCCCTTGCAGTTACTTTAGTTGACTGTACCGTATGTTATCAAAGACATTAAACCTGTATCAACTACTGTTTGTACCGATCCGTTCATTTATAACCACTTTGTCGATCCATTAACATTGTTCTATAGCACCATATTTCAAATGCTCCTATTCTTTCAGATTTTTTATACGTATAGTTGGGTGCTCCGAATATGTAACTTCACGAATGTATTTCATAATTTCAATTACGATATTTGAAATTAAGAAATTTTCGTTTTGAAAAATGTCCCCTTGCTTGCGCTATTTCCCTTTTCATCCCGTTTGTGTTTTGTCTACCCCTTGTGATTATTCTCTCCAAATAACTGAATTATCAACTCTATATAATCGTTACAAATTATAATATTTAATGAATCCTTCTTTTAGTTCTATGGTTTTCATGACTTTACGTTGATCTTTAATATTTAATCAAAGTTCTTTTCCTAATAATTTTTTCTTTCAATTGAGTACTCTTTTCCTAATTTCTTGTTTCCTACAAGTGAAAAAATTATCATCTCTGAAAATTTTTATTCTGCCTGAAAAGTATCATTGATTTTAGCAATATAACTATAAAAATTATTGAACATAAAAATTGTATTCTCTACAGCATAATTTTATATACTAAATTGTTAAATCACGAACAACAACAAATCCGGCTTTCAACGTAAATCAGGTTATTGTTACGATAATATACTTTAATAGTTACGTTTAAGATTATCAATAATATTAGAATATTCGTTTCAAACTGAAAATTTGTTTTATTGTCGAAGAATTTTTATTTCTTGTTATGCAGAGTGCCCTTACGGCTGGCACTGGAATTTTCATGCAATATAATATGGCAAATCTCTCTTACCATTAGTCATTTGACTGACCAGCTCTTTGTACGCCCTATTATAATGTTTAGTGCTAAGCATTATACATTTTTAGCGCATAAATAATAAAGCTACTTTATATTGTAGCGTGACAGATAATCCACACAAATACATTACTCAATGATCATGGATAAAGCTTTAATATATGGAATATCCAGATGAGAATCAATTAAAATGCACTATTTACTAATATATTCACAAGGAAGGTTAAATAAAGAAAAATTCTGCAAATAATATAATATAATACAAATTTAAAAAACCAGGAAACTAAAAATGTTAATAACAAAATTACCCAGGTAAGATAGAAGCAGGCAATTAATATACCCCGTCAAAGAAACCAGACCAGAAGAAACAAAGGCATACACAGCGAAAAACTAAAGAAGAAAGAAGAACAATCAAAACTAAAGAAGAAAGAAGAATAACCAAACTACTGAAGAAGGAAGAAAGAAGAACAATCAAAACTAAGGAAGAAAGAAGAACAATCAAAACTAAAGAAGAAAGAAGAATAACCAAAACTACTGAAGAAGGAAGAAAGAAGAACAATCAAAACTAAGGAAGAAAGAAGAACAATCAAAACTAAGGAAGAAAGAAGAACAATCAAAACTAAAATTACTGAAGAATGAAGAAAGAAGAACAATCAAAACTACTGAACAAAGAAGAAAGAAGAATAATTAAAAATACTAAAGAAAGAAGAAAGAAGAATAATTAAAACTAAAGAAGAAAGAAGAATAACCAAAACTACTGAAGAAGGAAGAAAGAAGAATAAATAAAAATACAGAAGATAGAAGAAGGAAGAATAACCAAAACTACTGATGAAAGAAGAATAACCAAATCTACAGAAGAAAGAAGCATAATCAAAACTACAGAAGAAAGAAGAATAATTAAAATTATTGAACAAAGAAGAAAGAAGAATAATTAAAATTATTGAACAGAGAAGAAAGAAGAATAATTAAAACTAAAGAAGAAAGAAGAATAACCAAAACTACTGAAGAAGGAAGAAAGAAGAATAAATAAAAATACAGAAGAAAGAAGAAGGAAGAATAACCAAAACTACTGAAGAAAGAAGAATAACCAAATCTACAGAAGAAAGAAGAATAACCAAAACTACTGAAGAAGGAAGAAAGAAGAATAAATAAAAATACAGAAGAAAGAAGAAGGAAGAATAACCAAATCTACAGAAGAAAGAAGAACAACCAAAACTAAGGAAGAAAGAAGAATAATTAAAATTACTGAAGAATGAAGAAAGAAGAACAATCAAAACTACTGAACAAAGAAGAAAGAAGAATAATTAAAATTACTGAAGAATGAAGAAAGAAGAACAATCAAAACTACTGAACAAGGAAGAAAGAAGAATAACCAAAACTACTGAAGAAAGAAGAAAGAAGACTATTCAAAACTACAGAGGAAGGAAGAAAGAAGAATAACCCAAAACTACTGAAGAAAGAAGAATAATCAAAACTAAAAATACTGAAGAAGGAAGAACGAAGAATAACCAAACACAAAGAAGAAAGAAGAATAATTAAAAATACTGAAGAAGGAAGAAAGAAGAATAACCAAACTCAAAGAAGAAAGAAGAATAACCAAACTCAGAGAAGAAAGAAGTGAGACGACCCATATAAAACAAAAACCCCATAGGGAAAGAACCCCAAAAACCCCAAAATCAATGAATGTCCAAAGAGAAAGTATAACACCCCAAAAAACCATATCACTGTAAAACTGACAAAAAACTAAAAGTGTTAGTAGTATTAAATATTAGTGCATTCAAAAAGTTATTATTTAGTTTGTATAAACAAATCTTCACAGTCCCCCCATGGTTGAATATTTCATGTTAAAAACTAGAAAAAGACTAGTAAATATATTAATAATTCACCATGAACAAGTGTAAGTGATCAAATTATAACTAATAAACTTTAAAAAGGTGTATGAGTTGCAGTACAAAGTAATAAACTTTAAGTTTTGTGAACAGTGTCTACTTGGATAATGAAATAGTAATATTACTAATAAAAAGCTACTAAAACTGTATGAACATTCCATAGAATGGAATATAACTTAGATAGCCAGGGTTATACTTTAAGAGGGGGCATAAATCCTGTAGAATGGGGAATTACAGAACCAACTGTTAATGTTGAAGTAGCAAAAGATGTTAACCATTATATGTAACCAGGATGTTAGGTTCCTATTACATATAATAATTAGATAAGTAAGGATTATTCATAAGAAATGTTAGTGTTATAATTTGTTATTTTATTATTCATTTTAATTTAGGAATGCCCTATCTAAAAATAGATATCATTCCGATGTTATAGAATACTTTTAATTATGTTATTAGGTGATATACAAAATGTTATTCAGAACACCAGTTTTATGTAGAGAGGTGTTATATGTTATTTATACAATCAATAATTACTGTTATACCAGTCAAAGAATTAATTTTTAATCAAATATATAAGAATCAGAAGTCAGAGAAGGATATAAAATAACTACATTAATAAAACATTTGGAAAATAGCCACACCTCAAATCTAGGCCATATAATGAAATTAAAACTGCAAATAATTAACAAACATAGTCTTATAAGCCAGTTAAACTGACAATATTTAGGCAAGATAAACTCAACATATGAAATACTATGGAAATAAGGCTTGCTAAAGATATGGTCATTATATGAGTAAAATTATTAATTGGTCTAATAAAATACCATTTAAAACTGAAATAGATTCACTGACATTATCATAGGGGGAGTCATATACAAATGAATTGTATTAAAAAACCATCATTAATATACTAAATTGCCATAAAATAAGTGAGAATTGACAATTATACGAATTTCAGATTTAATAGAATAATAATTATATTAGGGATAATGGCTATTATTTACTTAGAAGACAGGAAGTATAATTTTAGTCCTACCTCCCAAAAAATGTAAGAAATATAATTTTCTGATAAAACTTTGTAACACTAACTTAATTACTATCAAAATAAGTAGAATAGAATAGTGAAAACGAATATGTATTTAATATTTCGAACAGTTAACTAATAACGAAATTACTTTCTGAGCATAATGTACGATTTTAAAATGTGTCGGAAGTTAAGATGATTTGAAACAATGTATGAGATATATTATATATGCTAAGATTTTCATGAGACGAAGGAAATCCAGACAGTTCATTATTATACCTTGAAGAGAGCACTTAATGTGAATATTTGATAGAACCAACCTTTAATGGCTGTTACGTTATAACAGAGTTCGGAATCATTTTGTGTAAAATTATTTTTTTTAACTATTTTAATTATTGTGAAGTGGTGAAGTTGACCTATGAACTACATAACACCAATAAACGGAATCACATATAACTAATTAAATGAAATAACACTGAAATCGCACCAAATACCAAGTGAAAATTCGAGGTTAAACTGACACACATAAACACCAGTAGATATACCCATTTAGCAACATTTTTACACCAAGTGAACTAATCCATCATACACCAGTGACAATAAACTATACCCCGGAAGATAATATACAATTGCGAAGAACATTTAAACGAAGAAAGGACATATTTATTCCAACAAGTACTTCATCCAGGTTAGAAGGCGAACAACGCGCATGCGTCAGGCGGCCATTTTGATCCAATATCATCACCGCAATAAGACACGACTGTGGGCTGCAACTTGGTTTGAATACAATTATATATAAACTTTTATTAGTAATAACTACCATTGTATTGTTTAAATTTAAGACATTTTTAGAATTGTAAGTGTTATACTTTCCTTACCTGACCTTCTCTGACTTTATATTAATAACCGTTTAAAGAACCTATTTTTATCATACGAATGTAAAACTTCTAATATCGACCGGCCCTGAGCGAGTCGATACGGCATTGTAACATCGATATTTAATCGACAAAATTTATTATTTTTGTTTAATAAACGTTTTGTTTGTTTTTTGGTAACTTGGAGTTGGTTTTTTTATTTTAAAAGGACATAACAGTTAATTAATCAAGGAAACTAAATAACCTTTAAAGGCAGTATATGCGAAACTACAACCTTTCAAGAGTAAGAAGAAGAGAGCCGTTTTCGCCTAAACTTGAAGTTAACTGGATTGCCTTTTTAACAAATTTACAGAAGGGAAAATTATTACCAGAATAAACACAATACCATCATAATTATAATTACAATCAACAACCTCGATTTATTTCTAAATTTTAAGAACATAAATACACCGAAAACCTTTTCAGAATTTATTTTTTTTTTCATAAATATAAAAATAAAATTTATATTTTATTTCAAATTGCTACAACAGCAATACACACAGAGTTTATTTGATAACAACAAAGACCAGGAACGTTACCAAATCGACGTTTCCCAGAGCGGAACGTCACTACTACACATACACACCATAAAAATTATTCTGGGTAATATTATACCAGAACACCACTACAATTACGATTATATTATTGTTTTATTACAAAAGTGAAGACCAACAGTGAGTGCATAACGAAGACTAGGAGACATTAGCTACATTACTACACACAATCAGAATTGAATTAAATTATATTCGAAATAATCCGTTTTATTACAAAATTGGCTTCCATCGCGGAGCTTGAACGAGGCAGACGTCCCCGTTTTAGTACAAAATTGGCGTCCAACTAAAGGGCTGTAATTAGGGGTTGAAAGGCGGTAATTACTTACCCAATTCCTAATTCAGCTTGGCAGCGGTTACCCAGCCAGGGAATCAGGGAAGATGCAGCGTCGTGCCACATCAAAGAAGAGAGCGACGGAGGCCGAGAAAGAACTCGATATGGATAATAAGGAGGCGACCCCAGTGGAGGACGTGGAAAAGATATTAGAACGGGTGAAACATAAAAAAACAGCACCACCAGAGGAACAACCCGAAGCGCCCACACAAACAGGGGAAATCGATGTCCGGGAGGAACGAATAGGACAACCCGAAAAACCACCACGAGCAGAGAATAGTAACATACAGGAGATGTTCAGGATAATGATGGAGAAAATGGAAGAAAACAGCAAGAAGATGGAAAAGAAATTGAATTCCACCGAAGAAAACTTGAACAAGAAAATGGATTCCACCGAGGAAAACTTGAACAAGAAAATGAATTCCACCGAAGAAAACTTGAACAAGAAAATGGATTCTACTACAGAAGAAAATAGTAAGGAAAGGAAGGAAGACCAACAGTCCTTGAAGGACAATTTGAACGAAATAAATAAGAACATAGAATCCACGAAGGAAGAATTAAGGAAGGACATTGAAGAAAACGGTAAGAAGATGGAAGAAGAAATAGAAGCAACAAAAGAAGAATTGAAGAAGGACAACCAAGCAACAAAAGAAGAGTTGAAGAAGGACAACCAAGAAACAAAGGAAGAACTGAAGAAGGACAACCAAGAAACAAAGGAAGAATTGAAGAAGGACAACCAAGAAACAAAGGAAGAATTAAGTAAAAAGATTGAAGACACCCAGAAGAGAATAGAGGAAACCAGCAAAGGAATGAAGAAGGACAACCGATCTTTAAGCCGGAAAATTGATGAAACTAATCAGAAAATGGAGGAAACCAGCAAAAAGATGGAAGAAAAATTGGAGGAGAATAACAAGAAAATGGAAGAGAAGATGGGGGAGAGGTTGGAAGAGTTAAGAGAGGATAACCAACTATTACGAGAGGAATTACGAGAAGTTAACCAAGAGAATTTGGACAAGTTAGACGAACGAATGGAGCTATTAAGAAAGGAAATGAACCAGGAACTCAAGGAAAATAAGAAATCTATGACCAAAAGGCTGGAAGACGAAACCATAACTATAAATCAACAGATAAGAGAAGTTGATGGAAGATGTCGAATGACGGAAGTGGAGGTACAAGAGTTCAAGGAAGTGGTGAACACCAAGGTCACAAATCTTGAAGAATCTACTCGCAAGAAGGCAGAAGAAAACCGAAAGGAAAACCAGGAAGAACTCAGCAAGGTACGAACTCGAATTACGGAAAGATGTGACGGAATGGAGGAAGCGATGACTAACATCACGGGTCAAGTGAGACAGAACCAGGAGGACATGGAAGCAATTCGGAGCCGACCAACCAGCTTTACTAATATCCCAATCAACGAGAATAGAGAATGGCTTAACTTCCGCCAATATAAAAGGAAGCCAATGGAGTTTTTGGCCCGTATCGAAGAATATATGGCCAAACATAAAGGTAATCGATGGTCCAATAATCGTGAACTATTAGACGAATCATTCCGTGATATGACGGACAATTGGTGGATGGCGAACAGGAGCGAAATAACCGATTATCAGCAGTTCAAAAGTTTGTTCAAGTCTAAGTATTGGTCAGAGACCACCCAGAATTTAATAAGGGACAACATCTGCAATGGCCGATATAGAACTCAGTTTGGCAGTACCATGACTGCGTACTTCCTTGGGAAGGTGTGCCTGGCCAAGCACCTGGAACCAGCTATACCAGAGGAATGCCTGGTGAACAAGCTTTCTTATCATTACGACGAAGAGGTCATAAGAGCTCGAAGAGGTAGTCAGATAAAGACCATACAGGCGATGACGGAGCTATTGGAAAACTATGAGAATGAAGAATATTACAGGCAGAGCAGAAGAAGAAATGAGCGGCCAGAAGTTCGAAATAATCCGTCATCAAACAATAATAGTCAACCGGTCAACAGTGGGTACCAAGGAAATAGATATAATCCGAATTACCATAATCAACACCCCACGAATGGTAACAACAACAATAATAACCACGGGAATATAAACCCGAATAATAGCAGAAATAATAACGGGTTCTCCGGTAATCGAGGTAATTATTACCCGAATAATTATGTAAATAGACAAAGAAACACCAATCCTACCAATAACACCGAGCGGTTTGACAATAACAATAGGGGTTACCCTAATCATAATAACAACAACACCAGGTTCTCCCGACCACGGGTAAATTTTATACGGGCGGAAGGAAACAACCATCGCAGGTATAACCAGCAACGACGGAGCAGCGTACACGAGTACGAAGATCGAAACAGAAGCCGAGAACGGGACAACTCTAGTTATAATCTGCCAAGGCGAAGTACTAGCCTAGATGACCCGGAGCGACGTACAAATAGGGAACAAACCTACGAACCGAGAACTGAAGGACTGGAACCTACTCAAGGTTTCCCCACTGATGCCTCTGTTGGTCCTAATAATAACCAAGATGCGGAGAATTTAAACGGGAGGAGGCAGTGATAAACAATAAGGACCTTTTGCTGCTTCTATCGCCTGGGTATGTAAAGGAATTGCCAATAGTAAATAATCCCAATAAAATTACAATCATTCGATGTAATTATTTGAAAAATATTCGAAATGAATTACTGGAGGAGGACAACACTCGCCTCCCTATAATAAACAATGAAATAATATACATTAATGCAGAAATAGAGGGAACATTCGCACAACTAATGATCGATACCGGTGCGAATGTATCCATAATTAACACTACAGAATTGGAGAGAATCCAAGGAAATTGTGGTAAGTTATTGCCAACCTTACCTATAAATAACATTGTATTAATCGGTGCCACTGGTCGCCAAAATAAGACAATCAGAAAACAAGTATCATTGAATGTCGTTAGTAAGGGTATAGCTATGAACATGGTCTTCCTAATTGCGGCAGGATTACCCTTCAACATATTAGTGGGATGTGATGTGCTGAGAAGGAACTCGGCTATTATCGATTTACGAATGGAGAAGGTATCACTCTTTACCGGAGATCTAACCTGGACGGCCGATTTAGTCGGTAGTGAGATAACACTTCCCAGCAATATCCACCAGCAAATACGTAACATCAATTATACTAATACTAGCACCATTTCTAACACTATAGTATATGAAACTACGGACGAGGATTTATGGTCTCAGAAAATACAGGAGATAAGGGATTTCCGAAGCGGAATTAATAGAGAAAAATTACCCAATACTCAAGCGAATCAGTTGATACAAATTTATGAAAGGTACCGCTCAGTATTTTCCGATGAGCCAGGCAAGGTAAGAAATTATCAATGTACCCTTCAATTCCGAGATACAGTAGAGTTTAATAGGAAATCCTACCCTATTGCACATTCTCGAAAAGAGGCAGTGAGAGCGGAAATCAATCGAATGATTAATAACGATATTATAGAACCTAGCCAATCCCCATACACCAGTCCTATTGTCGCAATTCCCAAGAAAAACGGCGAAGTCCGGCTTTGTTTGGATGCACGGGAAATAAACAAGAAAATCATTAACGATAGAACCTCGCCCGGTGAGATTGAGGAAATCCTGAAACGCTTCCATGGTACCAGATACTTCAGCACTTGGGATACGGTGTGCGGCTACTGGCAGGTAGAGTTAAACCCACGGAGTCGCCAATATCTGGCTTTCATATTCGAGGGGCGCAATTACCAATTCAAAAGATTGCCCTTCGGATTGGTAAACTCAGTTGCCATCTTTGTGACCTGCATGGACCAGATATTGGGACAAGAAGCACTTCAGTTTACAACAGTGTACGTCGACGACCTACTAATAACATCTGAAACGTGGGAGGAACACTGATACCGTGTGGAACATGTGCTTGAGAAGCTATCTGCCAGTAACGTCACGCTGAAGTTGGAAAAATCCAAGTTTATTGCCAGAGAAGTGCAATTTTTAGGATTTAACTTGGACGATCAAGGAATCTCACCGTCGGCAGACAAGGTAGAAGCCATCCAGAAATTCCCGGCACCCAAAAACAGGAAGCAATTGCAGTCATTCCTGGGACTCTGCAATTATTATAGAAAGTTCCAGGAACAATATTCAGAGTTAACCGCGAGGTTTCAACCTCAGTTATCATCCAAAAACAGATGGGTATGGTGTAAGGAACAAGAGGGGATTTTTCAACAAATCAAGGACAAATTTCTGGCTACTATAATACTTCGCCATCCAAACTTTAAGTTGCCGTTCTTCATGAACTGCGATGCCAGCAATATCAGTCTGGGAACGACACTGTATCAAGAGGACGAGAAGGGTCAACCTCAAGTAATTAGCTTCGCGAGCAGGTCTTTGAACCAATGCGAAAGGAATTACACGGTGACGGAAAAAGAACTACTGAGCGTGGTATTTGCTTGCGGTAAGTTCCGCACTTACATTTTGGGATACCCTGTTACTGTCCGAACCGACCATAAATCTATTTCGTTCTTAAAAAGCTGCAAACTGAACCATGGCAGACTAACGAGGTGGACACTCGCACTTCAAGAATACCATCTGCAATGGGAGTACATCCCTGGTAAAAAGAATATAGTAGCGGATGTGTTATCCCGGGTAAATGTGGAAGAACAAATTTTCGAAGGGGAGAAAGAAAGCGTGCTGAAAATATATCATCTTCTTAGCACCAGAGCCGATTTAACAACAATATTGACCAACATGAGCACCCACCAACAAGCGGACCCAAAATTGAGAAACCTCAAACTTCTGTTAGAAGAGGGAGATGAAACCGTTGCTAAATATTACCAGATGAATAAACAAATATTGTTCGTTAAAACCTCCTTGAAGGAAGAGATCTGGAAGGTAGTTGTTCCGACACAGATCGAAAAGGAATTGATAGTGAATTACCACATACGTTACGGGCATATGGGCGCCCTCAAGGTAATAAAAGCTCTGGAGGAGAGCTGCTATATAAAAAACATCAATCGAAAGGTCCGAATGTATATAAAGAGTTGTAAAATCTGCCAGCTGGTAAAAACTAATAATGAGAAGAAGGAGGGTGTGATGATCCCAATCACTTCCCAAGCGAAATTGGAGAAGGTGTTCCTAGACATTTGCGGACCATTTCCCCGTAGTGGAGGTCGATACCGATATCGGTACCTAACCATCATAATGGACCACTTCACCAAATATGTTAAGCTATACCCTACTAATCGAGCGACTACCCGGAAAATTCTGGGGATACTAACTGAACAGTATATCCCACACCTGGGGAAACCATCTTCGATCATTACTGATCATGGAACCCAGTTTAAGGGTGGAAAATGGCGGGATACATTATTGTCAATGGGCATTCGTACATACAAGACATCGGTCTACCATCCGAGCAGTAATCCGGCAGAGCGGGTGTTGCGAGAAGTGGGGAGGATCCTAAGGACTTATTGTCACCATCAACAAAAAAGGTGGCAAGACTATCTAGAAGCCACGGAGGAATTCCTCAACTTAGCATACCATCCAGATATAGGGATAACCCCATACTCTGCGATGTACGAAAAACCACCTCCACGAGAGATCACAGATATCCTCGAGTTCCCCAGTAACCATATGTACAGATTTGATAAAGCTAAATTCTATAACAAAGTGGCAGAAGACCAGTTAAAACGGCAAAATAAGTATCAAAAGGCTAGTGGTAAATTAATAATATATGAAAAGGGAGAAAAAATTTTGTTAAGAAATCGTGAACTTCCCAGCACACTGGAAGGAATAACGAAGAAGTTATTGCTATTATACATCGGACCATATATAATATCCAACGTGAAAAATAATAATACCTATGAAATAAAGGAAATCGATTCAGAAAGGGTAAAAGGTGTGTATAACCAGGCTTCCATGAAAAAATATTATGAGTAACTGAATGAATGGAAGATTGAAGAAAATGTCTAAATTCAAAAAAGAAGTAAGAACAACTTACTACCTACCATTTAGGAAACAATTTAGGGACAAAAGAAAATGAATTTTGAATTAAAACCACAAAATTCAAAAAAGAAGTAAGCACAACTTACTACCTACTATTTAGGAAACAATCTATGAAGAAAATCTCAAAATTCAAAAATGAAGTAATGACTACTTACTACCAAATATTTATGAAAAAACTTTATGGAAAATAAAAAGAAGAAAATGAATTTTGAATTAAAACCACAAAATTCAAAAAAGAAGTAAGAACACCTTACTACCTACTATTTAGAAAATAATTTATGATCAAAACAGAAAAGAATTTAAAAAAATTTAAAAATTCAGAACCCAAGTAAGAACAACTTACTACCTTATCTTAAAAACAACTTTTAGAAACGAACAAGAAGAAAGGGAATTTGGATAACACATTACAAACAATTATATATGGGACCAATTCTGAAAAAACTTTCAAGAATAAAGCAATGGCAGTACAAACCACTGATACAATTTAAATGAATAAACTTATTGTGAAGTAAAATTAATGAGAATTTTATGTCAAATAAACAGAGATATTAAACATATGGGATTAATAATTAAAGAGTGCATTTGGATAAAAAGCAAGAGCAGAATAACAGTGTGAAAAAAGGAAGAAAAAACTATATATAAATAAATCCATAAGAAAAATATGATCATATAATAAATGTCAATTATAAGAAGTACAATTATAAGAGTAATTGCAAAAACATAATACTAGTGGAATGATTCATAAGAATTAAGAAAAGAACAAAAATATAATACAAAATATATGCTACCCATGACCAGAAAGAGATTGTGATAACAGTCAAAAAATGACAGAGAATTAAAAACTTTACACTGAATAATAAGTGATGATTATATTATACCAGCTTCCAACCACAAGGAGAAATAAAATGCCAGCAGAGCTAACCACTGAGAAAAATAACTGAGATAGAAATTGACTAAGATAGAAATAGTAATAGATCTGTTCGTATACGAAGTGAAATATCCAAAGATATTTAATTTTTTTTATAGTCATAAGGTGGACTATTCTTATATAATTTTATTAATAACTGTCTGAGATAAGTCCAGCAGTATTATTATGTATTGATCAGAGATGATTTACCTCTGTAATCAATAAATGACGTAGTATGGCTAGCAGAGTGTGAAGCCTACCGAGCCCCTCTGGACACTGCCCCAGCTAACGTATTAGGGAATTTTAGGGAATAAATATCCCAAGGATAAAGAACCAAGTTAAGAAGAAAATGGAAAAATAAAAAATAACGAACCTCAGATGACTATTACTATCAATAAGAATCCAGTTAATAATGAAATATAAATAAGCTCAAAAATATAGAAGAAAAAATTTTAGAAATGTGAAGGAAGTAAAGGAATATAATTTATAATATAATGTCATAAGCAATTATTTCAGACAAACTAAATATGATCTGAACTAATCACTTCTGGAAGAGAGCACTCTGTAGCGTGACAGATAATCCACACAAATACATTACTCAATGATCATGGATAAAGCTTTAATATATGGAATATCCAGATGAGAATCAATTAAAATGCACTATTTACTAATATATTCACAAGAAAGGTTAAATAAAGAAAAATTCTGCAAATAATATAATATAATACAAATTTAAAAACCCAGGAAACTAAAAATGTTAATAACAAAATTACCCAGGTAAGATAGAAGCAGGCAATTAATATACCCCGTCAAAGAAACCAGACCAGAAGAAACAAAGGCATACACAGCGAAAAACTAAAGAAGAAAGAAGAACAATCAAAACTAAAGAAGAAAGAAGAATAACCAAACTACTGAAGAAGGAAGAAAGAAGAACAATCAAAACTAAGGAAGAAAGAAGAACAATCAGAACTAAAGAAGAAAGAAGAATAACCAAAACTACTGAAGAAGGAAGAAAGAAGAACAATCAAAACTAAGGAAGAAAGAAGAACAATCAAAACTAAGGAAGAAAGAAGAACAATCAAAACTAAAATTACTGAAGAATGAAGAAAGAAGAACAATCAAAACTACTGAACAAAGAAAAAAGAAGAATAATTAAAAATACTAAAGAAAGAAGAAAGAAGAATAATTAAAACTAAAGAAGAAAGAAGAATAACCAAAACTACTGAAGAAGGAAGAAAGAAGAATAAATAAAAATACAGAAGATAGAAGAAGGAAGAATAACCAAAACTACTGAAGAAAGAAGAATAACCAAATCTACAGAAGAAAGAAGAATAACCAAAACTACAGAAGAAAGAAGAATAATTAAAATTATTGAACAAAGAAGAAAGAAGAATAATTAAAATTATTGAACAGAGAAGAAAGAAGAATAATTAAAACTAAAGAAGAAAGAAGAATAACCAAAACTACTGAAGAAGGAAGAAAGAAGAATTAATAAAAATACAGAAGAAAGAAGAAGGAAGAATAACCAAAACTACTGAAGAAAGAAGAATAACCAAATCTACAGAAGAAAGAAGAATAACCAAAACTACTGAAGAAGGAAGAAAGAAGAATAAATAAAAATACAGAGGAAAGAAGAAGGAAGAATAACCAAATCTACAGAAGAAAGAAGAACAACCAAAACTAAGGAAGAAAGAAGAATAATTAAAATTACTGAAGAATGAAGAAAGAAGAACAATCAAAACTACTGAACAAAGAAGAAAGAAGAATAACCAAAACTACTGAAGAAAGAAGAAAGAAGACTATTCAAAACTACAGAGGAAGGAAGAAAGAAGAATAACCCAAAACTACTGAAGAAAGAAGAATAATCAAAACTAAAAATACTGAAGAAGGAAGAAGGAAGAATAACCAAACACAAAGAAGAAAGAAGAATAATTAAAAATACTGAAGAAGGAAGAAAGAAGAATAACCAAACTCAAAGAAGAAAGAAGAATAACCAAACTCAGAGAAGAAAGAAGTGAGACGACCCATATAAAACAAAAACCCCATAGGGAAAGAACCCCAAAAACCCCAAAATCAATGAATGTCCAAAGAGAAAGTATAACACCCCAAAAAACCATATCACTGTAAAACTGACAAAAAACTAAAAGTGTTAGTAGTATTAAATATTAGTGCATTCAAAAAGTTATTATTTAGTTTGTATAAACAAATCTTCACAGTCCCCCCATGGTTGAATATTTCATGTTAAAAACTAGAAAAAGACTAGTAAATATATTAATAATTCACCATGAACAAGTGTAAGTGATCAAATTATAACTAATAAACTTTAAAAAGGTGTATGAGTTGCAGTACAAAGTAATAAACTTTAAGTTTTGTGAACAGTGTCTACTTGGATAATGAAATAGTAATATTACTAATAAAAAGCTACTAAAGCTGTATGAACATTCCATAGAATGGAATATAACTTAGATAGCCAGGGTTATACTTTAAGAGGGGGCATAAATCCTGTAGAATGGGGAATTACAGAACCAACTGTTAATGTTGAAGTAGCAAAAGATGTTAACCATTATATGTAACCAGGATGTTAGGTTCCTATTACATATAATAATTAGATAAGTAAGGATTATTCATAAGAAATGTTAGTGTTATAATTTGTTATTTTATTATTCATTTTAATTTAGGAATGCCCTATCTAAAAATAGATATCATTCCGATGTTATAGAATACTTTTAATTATGTTATTAGGTGATATACAAAATGTTATTCAAAACACCAGTTTTATGTAGAGAGGTGTTATATGTTATTTATACAATCAATAATTACTGTTATACCAGTCAAAGAATTAATTTTTAATCAAATATATAAGAATCAGAAGTCAGAGAAGGATATAAAATAACTACATTAATAAAACATTTGGAAAATAGCCACACCTCAAATCTAGGCCATATAATGAAATTAAAACTGCAAATAATTAACAAACATAGTCTTATAAGCCAGTTAAACTGACAATATTTAGGCAAGATAAACTCAACATATGAAATACTATGGAAATAAGGCTTGCTAAAGATATGGTCATTATATGAGTAAAATTATTAATTGGTCTAATAAAATACCATTTAAAACTGAAATAGATTCACTGACATTATCATAGGGGGAGTCATATACAAATGAATTGTATTAAAAAACCATCATTAATATACTAAATTGCCATAAAATAAGTGAGAATTGACAATTATACGAATTTCAGATTTAATAGAATAATAATTATATTAGGGATAATGGCTATTATTTACTTAGAAGACAGGAAGTATAATTTTAGGCCTACCTCCCAAAAAATGTAAGAAATATAATTTTCTGATAAAACTTTGTAACACTAACTTAATTACTATCAAAATAAGTAGAATAGAATAGTGAAAACGAATATGTATTTAATATTTCGAACAGTTAACTAATAACGAAATTACTTTCTGAGCATAATGTACGATTTTAAAATGTGTCGGAAGTTAAGATGATTTGAAACAATGTATGAGATATATTATATATGCTAAGATTTTCATGAGACGAAGGAAATCCAGACAGTTCATTATTATACCTTGAAGAGAGCACTTAATGTGAATATTTGATAGAACCAACCTTTAATGGCTGTTACGTTATAACAGAGTTCGGAATCATTTTGTGTAAAATTATTTTTTTTAACTATTTTAATTATTGTGAAGTGGTGAAGTTGACCTATGAACTACATAACACCAATAAACGGAATCACATATAACTAATTAAATGAAATAACACTGAAATCGCACCAAATACCAAGTGAAAATTCGAGGTTAAACTGACACACATAAACACCAGTAGATATACCCATTTAGCAACATTTTTACACCAAGTGAACTAATCCATCATACACCAGTGACAATAAACTATACCCCGGAAGATAATATACAATTGCGAAGAACATTTAAACGAAGAAAGGACATATTTATTCCAACAAGTACTTCATCCAGGTTAGAAGGCGAACAACGCGCATGCGTCAGGCGGCCATTTTGATCCAATATCATCACCGCAATAAGACACGACTGTGGGCTGCAACTTGGTTTGAATACAATTATATATAAACTTTTATTAGTAATAACTACCATTGTATTGTTTAAATTTAAGACATTTTTAGAATTGTAAGTGTTATACTTTCCTTACCTGACCTTCTCTGACTTTATATTAATAACCGTTTAAAGAACCTATTTTTATCATACGAATGTAAAACTTCTAATATCGACCGGCCCTGAGCGAGTCGATACGGCATTGTAACATCGATATTTAATCGACAAAATTTATTATTTTTGTTTAATAAACGTTTTGTTTGTTTTTTGGTAACTTGGAGTTGGTTTTTTTATTTTAAAAGGACATAACAGTTAATTAATCAAGGAAACTAAATAACCTTTAAAGGCAGTATATGCGAAACTACAACCTTTCAAGAGTAAGAAGAAGAGAGCCGTTTTCGCCTAAACTTGAAGTTAACTGGATTGTCTTTTTAACAAATTTACAGAAGGGAAAATTATTACCAGAATAAACACAATACCATCATAATTATAATTACAATCAACAACCTCGATTTATTTCTAAATTTTAAGAACATAAATACACCGAAAACATTTTTTCAGAATTTATTTTTTTTTCATAAATATAAAAATAAAATTTATATTTTATTTCAAATTGCTACAACAGCAATACACACAGAGTTTATTTGATAACAACAAAGACCAGGAACGTTACCAAATCGACGTTTCCCAGAGCGGAACGTCACTACTACACATACACACCATAAAAATTATTCTGGGTAATATTATACCAGAACACCACTACAATTACGATTATATTATTGTTTTATTACAAAAGTGAAGACCAACAGTGAGTGCATAACGAAGACTAGGAGACATTAGCTACATTACTACACACAATCAGAATTGAATTAAATTATATTCGAAATAATCCGTTTTATTACAAAATTGGCTTCCATCGCGGGGCTTGAACGAGGCAGACGTCCCCGTTTTATTACAATATTAAATTTTAAAATCAATATAATTTTAATTTAGTAGCTACTGAAATATTGTAGTCACTTAAGTATGAAAATAAGTGTGGTTAATAATGAATAAGAAATCATTATTTAATCATCTCAAACTGAATTCAATAATTCTTTTCCACTAAATTATAATCAGAAGGTGTACCAAATTTTGCAATTAAGGGAAATGATCTGTAACAATGAGTGCAAGAGTAATGAGAATTAATCAAAGCTGATAAATAATAACTTTGTTTATGTCGACTGAACAGATTGGACCTGGATCTCACAACGTCTGATGTAAAGACGTGGTTTCAAATGTATAATTTACCTAATAGATTACGCCCTGTAGGTGATTTCACGATGGTTCCATCAATGTTTACAATCTCGTATATTCTGCTTCAAATTTGTTCTATTTTTACCAACTGGATGTTTTTAGAATGTTTTGTTCCTTCCCGTTTCTGTCAGTGGTCTTCTTCGACTTTGTGACGCGTGAAAGTAATTAGTAAAAGTAAATTTGTTACAGGAACGTACAAATTTAACATTAAGACTTGGCTTTTGACTCTATCACAGTGTACTCCTTGTTGTATTTAAATCCAGTATTTAAATATTTGTTGCATTGTTAGCCTTAAGTTTTTTCCCTATTTATTCCTAATCATTTAAAACAAATTTATGATGACTAGATTGCATAGGTTAGATATGTGGCTATGATTAGAAATGGTATAAAAATATCTTGTAATTTGTACAAAAACCAGGTGAATAATTTCAGCTGATAAAAACTTGTAATTGGAGGCTCAGTAGACCAGTGGGTATGGCACCTGGCTACTAATCTGGAGGTCCCGGTTTCGATTCCCGGGCCCGCTCCATAAAATCAAGGTGCGTTTTTCAGCCACCAGGTCGACTCAGCCTGTTGAAAATGAGTATCTGGGATAACATCCTGGGGATAATAATGGGCGGCTGAAACGTAGTGCTGGCCACACTGCCTTCCTTGTATGCCGTACGGCTCACATAAGGCAGCCTACCCTGCCTTACTCCTAAGCTACTTCGGTGGTATACATGGGAGCCATTATTATTATTAAAAACTTGTGCTATAGTGCTTCCCGCTGCTGGGCCCCTGAAATGTCCAGCATACACACAAATAACATAATATAATATCTAAATCCATCAAAATGCTTAACACACTTTTTCTGTGTTGTAACTTATTTCTCAAGTGTTTCTATAATTAACATAATTCTATAAAGGGAGGAGGTGCAAGTAAAAGAAATTGTTGAAAGCATCAATCTGTGAACTGAGCCGGATGCGACCCGTTTACTTCAAAAACATTACGAGCCTCTAAAATTTACCTAATTATGTGCCAGTCAGCAACGGTCAGTACTGAGCTAATTTTTTTTTGAAAAAACTGAGTATAGAAAATGTCAAATGCTAAATATGGGGCTGTCGCATAAATCAATGCTAGTTTACAAAATGGTGTTCAGCGTACACGCTGTGATCTACTTATAAATTTCTGACACTGTTATCTATCACAAAATTTATAAGATTGTTTCTGACACTTAGGATGAGTGACTAGTTTGTTTCGCTTTCCCTTCGTGATTATGCAGCAACTGTCACCGTAAGTTATTAAAGGTAAAAATATTACTTGGCAATCCAGATAAGTCCTTTTGCAACCTGCTGTGTCTCGTCGCTACGGCTGCGTGTTCCTCAGTACCTGGTTTGAACCACTGCTATGTCTGTGCTGGAAGATCGTGTAAAAACTGTACGAAGTTCGTGTCCTCGTGTCTTCGGTCCGGAACGTCGAACCAAGTTTTGAACTTGGTTATTGAGGCTCCCAAATTTGACGAAAGTCCGGCGACGGGCCGCTCTGCTCACAGCGTTTGATGGGAGACTGACGAGATTTAACCAAGCAAACGATAGGGTTAGTAAAAGGGAGGGCGTGACGTCAGGGCGTCGGGCAAGGTAGAATTTGCGGATTGTTGCATTCGGCTGAAGACGAATAATTGCAACACTTGTAATTCAGAAGCAACTTGTATTCAACATAGGCATCCAGTAAACTATTGGTAGTTACATATGTCGTTTACTGAAAAACGTCATTTCATGAACGAAACGAGTTGTTGACAACAGCTGTCACTAGTAATACTCGTTTCTCACGCTGTAACATAATTAAAACGTAACGCTCGATTTTCTGTTTGGGGGTGCCTATTGCTGGCCTGAAAGGTAAGACGTATTCTACGTCAAAAACAAATATTTATACTCTCGTAGTTAAATTAGAGTTTATATGGTGCTTCACGTTTCGTGTTTGTATTTTCATAGGGTTCATACGCCGTTATGAACTGCGCGAAAGTCTATCACGATACTTGTTAAAATTTGTAAACCGTTTCTTTTTTGTGAGCATTCATATAATTATTTTTTGTCGTAACGGAAGCACTAACAATTTATCGAAAAGAATTATCAATCTTCGAATGTTATTACTATATTTACATTGTTACTAAACAGCTGAATCTTAATGTACTTTACAATAACCGAGTTGTATTGGTTTCTGTTGTAATGCTCAACTAAATGAGACAAATTGAATTTTTTAGTATAAAGGTTTAGAAAGTTCAAAAAACCTTGGTGATAAACGTAATACAAAAAATTAAAATTAAAATTGACTTTTTAAAGCCCTTATTATTATCAGTATTATTATCGGTATTTTAACGCTTTATTTGAGGGTTTAATGTATCAGGAATATAAAAGGTAATAACATTTTACACGACAGGGTAAATTAATTAGATGAGATGTTACGTGTGATATATTTTTATAAAAGGTAAATTAAACTCACGGGTCGGATCACAAGCCAAAAGGAACACGTATGTAACCGTAATCACAGAGCAACGTTTACGTTAATGTGAAACAGGATACGTTCAAAATACTTCAGTGAATACTTTCTTGAATGTTTAAAAATAACAGTTTATCATTTTTCCATACTAGTATTTTACAAACCAAAACACATAGTATAGATACGACAGTCTCACGTGTCGTGATCTTATAACAGTAGAATAACCAATAAATTGGAAACCTAAACGTTTATAACTGAAGCACTCGTAGTTAACAATCTTTCAATTGCAATTACTGTCTAGTACTTACTAGCGCTGTAATTAAGTAAAAAAATGTTACATGTTCGCATAAAATAATGCTTTTTTATTTTATGCGAACATAAAATACCGAAATTAAATACCGGTGTACAGTAGCATACACACAATGACAATACTCACATATAACCGTCTTATGACTTCGATTATTCAAGTAATTGCCGTATGGGTTGGAATATGGAAGCGTGACGCCAAGTCGTAGATGTCCGGAGTAAAACAGAGTCGGAAATATTGAGATTGTGCTAGGCAACACTCGAATATTGCATGATATCCTGTTTCTTGTTATTTTATTTTTTAATATAAAATTAACACAATTAGTTAATATAATCCAATTACAACATAAGCTAGCCTTTAGAAAATTTTTCAATTTCTTAACTGGATTTTGATTAAGGTTTCTTATAATATAGGCTACCTTTGTTATTTATATCTTTAATGTGTCATGTGACATGTCCACATTCTGTTAGGCAGCAGAAAGGGATATGGCCACTACACAGGATAGAGTTTCAGAACGGGATATGTCCTTTCAGTATACCATAATGACTTGACTTTTTTTTCAAAAGGGGTTAAGTCCATTGCATACTAGTAATACTCTTCTAAGATTTTTAAGAGCGAAAAAATCACAGAATTGGGACAAATCACAGAATTGGTATAGTTTTGTAAAGTAAAACTATACAAATCAGCTAACACAGCTGAGTGGGTTATATAGTTGTAGTTAGTTTAACCTGTGTTTTCGGATTATTCGTATTCTTTCAATTGCTGTAAGAATTGAGTTATTGTAGTAAGTATTTATTTCAATAATGGAGATACAGCAAGAAGGATTTATTACTACTGCTGTTAAGGGAAATGGCCGAAAGAAGATGTCTTTAAATTCAGAATGGCAACGCAATAAAGCCAAAACAAAAAGGTAAATATGAAGAGCTTACTATCCTATTTAGGTTAAGTGAATACTTATTTGAAGTTAAACAATTGTCTTAGAAACACAAAACAATGTTTTATTCCTTTATTTACCAAATTTTTGCAGTTAACAACATACACAACACAGGCTTACAACATACACGTTTCAATAACTTAAAAATGTATGCTAGTCTTTAACTTCTACACAATTACAACTTCTAAATTTTGTTACAGGCATTCTGCCAAAGGGTTTCCAGTTCGACCTAACTGCAAGCATCTTATGATACTCATTTCAAATGTTTATCCCTTTCTATGCAAGATGTTCGAAGAGTCCACCAAAGATTTATAGTGACCGTAATAAAATCAAACAAGATGAGGCTATTTTAAGGTACACTCAAATATCATCAGCCAGAAGAGCAAGATCACGTAAAGACCAGTTTACCAAACAGGTAGCCATAAAGTACTTCTTACCTATGTTACTAGAACAAAACCATAGTGCAATGGTCCATGTGTCTAAAACAGCATTCTGTTCTCTCTTACAAATCAGTAAAAGAAGAGTTGAGAATGTTTGCAAGACGTATTTTGCTACTAGCGATATTCCCAGTGAAAACCGTGGTGGGGACACAAGGTGAAAAAATTATATAAATCATAAGGCTACAGTTAAAAATTTTATTGAAAAACTGACACCAATTCAGTCCCACTATAATAGATCTCGAAATATTGCAAGACATTATCTATCTAGTAACTTAACAATCAAGTTATTATAGAAAATGTTTAATGAATCTGAACTAGAATTATTCAATGTACAGTATGAATATTTTAGAAAGGTTTTTGGTTTAGAATACAATATTGGATTTGGTAGCCCAGCAACTGACTCTTGTTCGTTTTGTATACAGAGTAAAGAGAGGATTAATATGTCTGTTAATCAATCAGAGAAAGCTGAGTTATCAGTAAAATTAAAAGTATATGAAATGAAAGCTGACAGATTTTATAAAAAACTTCAAGAAAATGATGGTGTCTTAACATTTTAATTTGATTGTGAGAAAAATCAGGTACTACCTAAATTGCCGGATCGAAGGGCATATTACTCCCGCCAGATGTATGTTTTCAATTTTACCACGTGCCTAGGTTCATCACATGACAAGCAAACAAAAAATAATACTTTATTTACATATGAGTTACGAGTGAACACAAAAAGGGATCCAATGAGATTGCATCATGCATATTTCACTGATTAAAAAAAATACAGACTTGAATAACATTCACACTATCAGATTCTTTTCTGATGGCTGTGGGGGTCAGAATAATAATCAAACAGTTCTTGGTATGCTAAGTAATTGGTTCCACACAAAGCACCCCCACAGATAAAACCAATTGTACTAATTTATACGGTTGTAAGACACTCCTACATACCATCTGATCGCGAAATTGGTAGACTGGAGAAAAACGTTTTTGCTAAAGCACTATAATTAGTTTACATGAATATTTAGAAATGTTTAATAGTGAAGGATCTGTTATAAGAGTTTCATCTGAATCTCCTGAAAACTGTATTGTTTATGACTGGAAGTCAGCTGTAAAAACTGTTATGAAACCGCCGGCACAATATCATTTCAAATTTGCACCTACTAAGCGCATAATCGTAACAAAAATTAAAAAGAATAATATGCTTCTTCAGGAGAAAAACAAATTATGAAAGCGATTGTGGAAGTACAAAAAGTCTGTGTAAACTTGGGATTTACATCCAACAATAATAAATGAAGGTGTACAAATCTCAGTGGAAAAGAAGAGATACGTAAATAATTTGCTTAAAGCACATTTCGGAGAAAACTGGAGGGATTTATCAAATCTTTATTATTTAAATCAGTAATTGACAAGAAATCAAGTATTAATGATAATATATTACAAATTGTTAATGAAAATGATGATAATGAAGACGTTTACGCAGATGACGATAATGTTGTTAAAAAAAATTATTTGCATAAAACCTTTGATAGTTTTTTAAACACTCGTATAATATTGTACTTTGATTATTTTGTAATTGTTTTTGTCTTAAAATATATAACTTTTTACAAATGAAAAACAATCCTAGAGCTTTATTCTTTTCCTATGGGCCAATGCTGGTGGAAAAGTCCAATGAACTGCAGCAAAAAGGATAAATTCAAATTAAATTTCTTATTATTTCAAAAAGAATTTACTCCTAACCTTAAATATTTATATGACAGTATCAGAGAATTTTTTACTATTTTTTAAAATAAAAGTTTTCCTGGTATCATTTAATATATATATACAATATCAGTTTTTTGTTTCCTGAAAAAGTTTTGTTCTTGGACATATCCCCTTTTGCAAATGGACGACAGACATATTCTACAAAGGAGTATAACTCTTTTCTGAAGCTTGTAAACAGTTAAAATATTCTTTTGCTGTGGCGCCTACGCTGTTGGAACTCCGATACGTAACACGTACATTCTTATTCCTTCACTTTTCAACTCTCTTTAGTAAGTCCTTTCTGAGTTTTTCTGCAACTGAGTTATTAATTAATTAACCCTCACATTTTGGTTTTTCCCTTTAAGTCTTTTTTAATTGTTAATTGGTTGTTCGAAAAGTAAGAAGAGAGAAGTGTTGTGAATCCAAGATTTCCACATGTATAGAACTAAAGTTGCTGAAACGTAGGTTCCCGTGAGAACTCGCTGATGGAAGATTTCTCTTACTTTATTTTTCCGGTAATATTACATTTTTGTAGTTGAGAAGATCAAGTGTGCTAGTCATGTTCTTGGCCTTGTGTTTCTTACTCTAGACAGTTTCTTTGTTCTGAGTTTTTGTTCTTTGTTCTTGGATTTTGTTGGCCAGGTTGTATCAGGGGTTATCAACTAACTATATAAAATAATACTAACGCGGAACACTATTTTTCATTGACTTACAGAAGCATTATACAAAGCTTCACTGTGTAGATCATGTTCTTTCCACTGTTTAGTGACGAGTGGTATATAAGTCAGAGAAATAAAGAAATGTTACTAGTAAACGGCCAGTGGCCCAAAATGAAAGCTGTGGTTGAACAGCTACTACTACTTAAAAAAATGTTATAAACGTAACGAAATAATATTGTAAAACAACTCTCAAATATAATTGATAAAATAACTTCATGCTATTAGACAACAGCGTTAGTGTAAGCTTATGTGAGAAATGAATAAGTAAAAAAAAACATACTTTATTTTATTGAAAAAAATAAACGGTTTGTAAATTTACCAATAATTAAGGCTTTCGTACGGTACAAAATATAGACTTATAAACCTACAAGACATATATTTGATTTTTCAGTGTTTTGTGTATGAACATTTAATTTGTATAGCAATGTTACCGTAATCATAATTGATTACAATATATGTAATTGCGTGCATTTTGTGTCTGCGGCAGTAGAAGCGGTTTTTTAAAGTAGAGTGCATAAGTAAAGTTATACAAAATTTTTAAATGTAAGCAAACAAAATCGACGTAATTGTCAGGGTTAATAAAACAATCTTATATCGATTATATTAATACACGTGTGTTAACAATTTTAATTACATCTAAACCAATTTAGTTATTTTAGATACTTGAATTTAAACCATATTAACACACATAAGAGAAATCTGAATATATTTTTAAAACATCTCTGACTTTAGGTAGTTAATCTAAATTTATTCATTTAAAAATCCATTTTGTCATAAATATTCTATAAAATTTGAATTATTCAGGCACTGCTGTCAATAGCAGGTTATACTCACTACGAAGCTGTGTATAGAGATGCGAAAGTATAAATCATTCAACGTTAGAAATTAATGAAAATACTAATTCTACTGGTCCAACTGAAATATATGAATGCTTACATTCTTCTCCTGATTCTTCCAGATTCCTAATTCTTCGCCTTATACGTAACATTGATGTCTCTCGTGTTATGTTACTTTGCTATCAATGCAGACGACATTTAAACAATAACTAAGAATTTATTTCTTGGAATAATGAATGTATTAATAATAATAATAAATTAATAATAAACAACGAAAAAATAATAATAATAAATACTAAGTGTAATAAATACTTTGAAACCTAGAATAACGTCTATTTAACACACTTTATGTGTACCTTTTGTTTTAAGGGATAAACGTGTAGGTACGATAAAGATTCGTGACATTGCGATAATTTTCATCATTTTCGTTAATAATACAGTGATAACTTCTATCAGATAACTGCAAGTTATTGTTACAAGATGTAAACAGTGGAAAAATGGTCGGAAGGCTACATGGGCCTGAGCGTGATATTAAATTAAACTCAGAATGTGTATTAATTGAACGGAATCACCGAGCTAAATAGAATTTATAAATGTGTACATTTATAAGTGTGTAAGTTTTTAGCTTGTTTTCGTTTAAAAGGGAAACTCCGTTACAGGTTTAAAATTACTCTCATTCGCCACCTGCCTTTTGTGGATAGGAACTGTTTAAAACATGTCTTCATAAGCGCACTAGTAAACTGATCACTTTTTTTGGAATTTTTCTTTCTTCCAAAGACAACATCCCCGCTATCTCGACACTAGCTTGTCTTCAGACGTAGACTTTCTTCCGCTTCCTTGTTCCTAATAATGATTTTGATCATACAAAGCACTGTCATCGAATTGCTTCTTGTCTAAACCATATAGCCTGTCACTTTATGAGGATCTAATCCACTTCCCAGCTTGATGTACTCCGTTCCTCTGATTTCCCTTCGCCTGTTGCATCGACCTACAGTATGTCATACAGTATCGCTTTCCCCTCTTCGCAATAGACGGATGTGTCACTCTCTGACTTTTCACTCCTCGTTAAATAAACCGTCAGAGCTACATCATGGCCAGTTATATTTTGAGTAAAATAATAATTCAGCGTCCTGTGGTATTTTAGATAGTTGATTCCTGTTGTGTTTTGGTAAATTAATATTATTAACCCATACGTCTGAGGACATATGGAACGCATAAGGATATGAACGTTACGACTTACCATTACTATAGCAGTTAAAAAGTCACGGATAACATGTATACTGCAAATTATAATGTTTTGTTACTCTACACACCTGAAGCTTTGCAATTAGTATGCATGGTTTAGTTATTTAAAATTATACTATTGGATTTTAAAATGTTTTATTCTAATTGTATAAGTAACCTCAGTATAGGTGTAAGCTCAGTAAACCTTTCTGCTATAAGAACATATAAAAGTTATTATATAAAATACTGTAAAATATAATTCGATATATTCTAAACGGGGATGCGGAAACGACAATGTATTCTACAAAACGGCACAGGAAAACAGTTTTTGAGTACACTGTTTATTGAGATACAGCTCAACAGATTTTAACATTTAAGGTCCATTTATGGAAATATTAACTGAGTGTTAGAAATGATAAATTTATTGACCATGTAAATTCACATGTTAAAAACTCAACAAGTCATTTATTAAAATTTTTTATTATAAGTCAGAAGAAAGTTATATTCTGTTGTTTACTATTCAATTAAAATTTACTTAAAATTAATTTACATAAAAAAATTATTTGACGTATTCATACTTTATTATCTCTCAATCCATAAGAAGGATAAGCAACCTCACTAGTTATTCTCAGAGCGAACAGGCTGCCTAAGTAAACTTGAAAACAAAGTAAATTTGTAACCACATTACTTATGAAAACTAAGAAATTATAAAACATTATCAAACCTTACTTGAAAACTTCTAAGCTGCAGTGCTTACTATGAACATTGGAGTTCACTAATGACATCAGTGGCAGTAAAAATAATATTAATCTTCATTGAAACTGTCACAAAGTTTGTCGACAACTACGTGCCAGGAATAAGAAAGGTTTGTGTTGCGCATGGAAAGTATTTAATCCAACTACAAGCAGAGGCAAGCATCATTGTCAGAATGCTGCAGAGCGAGAATCGGAATCTATGTACGCCTATGTTCTTGAGTATATAGATCTTGGTGTGAAAAAGTGTTGTGCAAGATGGCTGCTGCATCTGGAGTTGTTGAATTTGTTGGGCGCCCCGTGCGGGGGGGGGGGATCATAGTCAATGCTCATACGACCACGTTTAAGCTCAAGTGCCTAGTTACAAACCGTTGGTTTTAAAGTGGCAGCGTGTCATGGCACATTTACAACTTCATTCTGAATTTCCGTTGGCGCTAAACAATTTTTAACAAAGAATCACTCCACAATATTTGATTTTGCCTATTTTTCAAAACACGCATGACACAGGTTCTAGACAATGAATAAATTTGGTAATTAACAGGAGTTTACATGAAATACAAATCTTGTAGCACAAGAAAAAATTTAGTTTTACCGCTAAGCTACAGATGTCGCTCCGCGAACTTTTCAACTGACCCTCGTATTGACTACAATGTTAACAATAATTATGTATT
Organism: Magicicada septendecula; assembly: GCA_034769895.1. NCBI lineage: Eukaryota > Metazoa > Arthropoda > Insecta > Hemiptera > Cicadidae > Magicicada > Magicicada septendecula. Next base: position 626,125,381 of record CM068368.1, read on the forward strand.
TATTGTATTATATGTATTTATCTACTTGCAAACATTTTGTTTAAAATTAATAAAATTGAAGCTTTTATTACTTTCAGATAACACAACAACATTAGTTAACATAATACAAGATAAAATTAGTAACCTTTAACGTAGCGCAAGAAAACATTTCAAGGTAACAGGAAAACATACGTGCAAATCAAACTTTAAAGGAATTTTTGTTGTTGTTTGGCTTATCCTCAGTACATTATCCAAGATGACGCTTGTATCATAATTGAGAAATGATTAAAGACGACTACTAAAATATCGGTATGGAGGGCCATACATGACTTCCATGTTCGAAGTTTATATTTAAAATCATTTACTTGAATTCGATTCGATAATTTCTAAAAAAAATTTCCCCCACCCTTAAACTATTTTCACTATTTACAGATACTCTTGTTATTATGGAGTAGTCGTTTAATATAATGATATTTTCGAATTACTTTATAAAAATTAGGTACTTTATTCTTACAAAGAAACTGAACTACGCAGGTAATCATCCTTCATCCTCAACCAATCCCCACCATTAATAATATTTACTCTTTCATAGAGCAATATTTTTATCATATGTAATTTCTTAGGTATCTTATCCGTCATAATGAAATATTCGTACTTCACTTTCAGCACAGTAATTATAAAAGTCACCTCCTACCCCTTCAAATACTCTCTCCATTTATAGACATCTCAGGTATAATTTTACAGTAGATTAATATGACTTTATTTTCTGGGCAATTATTTATCAAAATTAAGTACTTTGCTCTTGCTAAAACACAAAAAACATTGCCGGTAAACTACCTCTACTACTCAACCGAACAGCTCCATTTCTGAAAGTTACAGTTTTATGGAATAACAGTTTCATTACATGTAATTATTAAGGTATCTTATTCTTCAAAATGAAGTGCTTTATTCAACATCAAAAAGGTAGGTTTCGAAAAATTACCCCCTCCTCTTTAACTACCCTTTTCATTTATAGATATTTAATCAATATTCTACAGTGGATTAGTATGTCCTTCTTTTCAGGATACTTTATTTATCAAAATTAAATACTTTACTCTTAATAAAACTTAAAACCTTGCCGGTAAACTACCCCTTCTTCTTAACCGATCTTCACCAATATCAATAGGCCTTGAGTCCTCTACAGCACGGGCATATATGCCAAAAATTATTTTATTCTTTATGAATTTGTGGCAGTTATTGTTCGCCATAGAAAAAATCTACATACAGACATGTACACACAGACACAGACACAGACACTTATCGAAAAATGGCTTTTCTTCATGTTTTGAGTGTAGTACAATCAGAATCGGCCTTTTCTTGAACACGATTTTTTCGTGGTCATATACTTCTGTTTCGTTACGCAACAGAGAAATAAAAAACTAGTAAATGTTCTTGTAGTTTATTGTAGAAATTTCAAAATTTCTTTTTTTTGCGTACTAAACTATAAAAACAAACAATTTAGGCAAATAGAAAGGTTTTGTAAAATATATAAAGACACTTGGTAAGTTTCACAAATATTTTAATTAACTCTGACAGCTTTTTCGACTAACTTAAGCCATTGTCAAAGAGCGAGTGACTTAATTTAGGCAAAAGCAGGCGGTATGCGTCACATACTTTCTACTGTCAGTAAACGGTTGAACATCAAATAATTTAGATAAAGTAGTGGACTATCAAATAATGAAAATCCCGGAATATATAAAACTACACATGGAAGTAGATAAATGAACGAGGATTTTAATTTTGTGTTTAATGATTTTAAGATCCATGAACCTGATTCTTTGAACGGTGTATAGTACCAACAGAATGCTAGGTAAGTAATACGCCGAAGAGGTAAAAATATTCAGTGCCCTTCTAACTACCGTAACTACACGCTGTAAGAAAATGTATGGAAACTTAGGTTTCTTATACACTTTCCTGACTGACTATGTATTACTGAGGAATTTATAAACACATATTTATAGTCTGTAGTAACCTAGGTCCAAATGTAATTTTTATTAACTTAAGAATTTTTTACCTTGTATAATCCTGTAATCCTGTAATTTTTATGATCAGCCTTTTATTAAAATTTTTTATAATTGATAACACGCAATAAAATAATCTATTATATCCATCATTATTTATTTCTGTTGCTGCTGAACGAATATCTGCAGAATCATCTTTCAAAGTTTGTCTTCTACAAAATCTTGTTTAATTTTATTTATTGTACGTTAATAGAGTATGTATTGTAGTATTAGGGAAAAACGTACTAGGTCGTAGTGTTTCGTTGACTATATTGGTATGCAAGGGTTTGTGTGTGTGTATTTTTTTTTTAAGTAATTCGCTTTTAATTATTAATTTGTATTATTTTGTCATTTTATCATAAAGTATTTGGAAATGCAGTAGAGTCTCGGTTATCCGCCCTTCGATTATCCGCCGTTCCGTGTTATCCGCCACCCAAGCGGCGTAAAAAAACGTAAACGTAAAAAATATTTTCTTTAATTACTGCAACGAAAATAGTGTGCCAATAGTTTGCGGGCGTGAGTGTACGTGCTCTCTTTGTGATTGCTCCTGACTGTACCGCAGGAATTTGGCCTACTGCCCATCGCCTATTATAGCCTAGCTGTGACTCATGTGTCATTCACCCCACCCCACCCCCAGCAACCAACGCTATCGCTCACATGCTCATCGCTTAGTAGACTGCAGTTTCTTGTTGTGTGCTGTAGTGAGCATTGAGGCTATTTTTACGCGGTGTGTCCGTGAGTGACTAGTGCAGTTTTGGTGAAAGTGTCGTAGTGTAGTCTTGTTAATAGTGTTGCGATTATGGCTACGAAAAGGAAGAAAATTGTTTTATCAATAAAAGACAAGCTTGAGGCATTAAAAAGACTGGATAAAGAGGAAACGCTGCAGAAGGTGGCTGACCACTACGGTGTCGGTCATCGCACAGTTGGAGATTGGAAGAAGAGACGATTAAAATTAGAAAAATGGTGTTCCTCACGAGTTACTGAGACTGCTTTTAAAGATAGAAAAACTATGAAAAATAGTGATTATGAAAAAGTTAGCGAAGCGTTGTACATTTGGTTTACACAGTTCAGGGAGAAAGGGGTGCCTATTTCGGGACCTATCTTAAAAGAAAAGGCGTTGCAGTTTCAAAAAGAATTTAACAAAGGTGATGCAGATTTTACAGCAAGCGTTGGCTGGCTTGATAGATGGAAGAAACGTTATGGAATCCGACAGTTGAATATTTGCGGTGAGAAACTGTCATCAAACTTTCAAGAAATGGAGCAGTTTAAGAAAAAATTTCAAGATTTTGTTGAAACTGAAAGCTTAACAGGAGATCAAGTATTTAATTGTGATGAAACAGGCCTTAATTTCAAAATGTTACCGAGTAAGAGCCTTGCAGCTAGAACTGAAGCTGCAGCCCCTGGCTATAAACGTAGTAAAGAGAGAGTGACTATTTTAGCATGCAGTAATGCCACAGCAAACCATAAAATGGACCTGGCAATGATTGGAAAGTCCAAAAACCCTAGGGCTTTTAAAACCATTTCAAAACATGCTCTTCCAGTAAAATATTTCAATCAAAAAAGTGCATGGATGACTAGTGAAATTTTTAAGGAATGGTTTTTTAAAGAGTTTGTTCCTTCTACAGAGAAGTTTTTAAAAGACAACAACCTACCCAGAAAAGCAGTTTTACTGCTAGACAATGCCTAAACTCACCCTGATCCAGACGAACTTAGAGATGGGGACATAAAGGCTATGTTTTTGCCACCAAATGTGACTGCCATTTGTCAGCCTATGGACCAGGGTGTTTTGGAAACACTTAAACGAAACTATCGAAGAAAGCTTCTGTCAACAGTCATACAAGAAATTGAAGATGGGCAAAACTTGATTAAGAAGTTGAAAAGTATAAATTTGAAGGATGTCGCTTATTGGGTCGCAAGGGCCTGGGCCGACGTCGGGACACAAACAATTGCGAAGTCGTGGCATAAGCTGTTGGGCGAGGACGAAAATATGGCTGAAAGCATGCTGGATGAACTTCATGAAAGTATTTTGCCCTTGGTCCAACGTATCCCTGGATGTGAGGATGCATCGTTGGATGAAATAAGGAATTGGCTTTCAGGAGACGACCAATATGAAATAACTGACGAAGAAATTGTAACACTTGTTAATAGCGATGATGTTGTTGAAGATCAAGACTCTGAAACTGTTGAGCCCCAAAAGATCACACACAAAGAAGGGGTTAAAGCTCTTGAAGCAGCCATTCAGTACGTTGAGCAGCAATAGGAAGCCAGGGTTGTCGACATAATGATGCTTCAAAGATGGCGAGACTTGGCAGCAAAGAAGCGGGAATCATCAGGGAGGCAGTCGAAGATCACTAATTTTTTTCACTCATCATGAACTGAACTCTCACTTCCAACATTTCTGACAGTGTAAGTCAATTTTATTACGTACACATTAGTCTGATTCTATATTTATTTTTAGTAAATTTTTCTTGTTAAAATTTACTGAATTCTTAAACTTGAAGCGTGAAGTACTAAAGTAGGCGTAATTGTTTTCTCTTTTTTTGTAAGTGTATAACTTTAATATTGTTGCTTGTTCTCTAAAATGTTTTACTATAATTTTGTAATATAATTGTACAGTACTGTATTGTTTTCTCTATTGATTTGTTGTAAAACGTGATGTTTATTAATTACATTTACAAAATTACAACGTAGTTATATGATATATGCGTTTTATTTAACTCTCCCTATTATCCGCCATTCCAGCTTATCCGCCCTTCCGCCAGCCCGTTTATGGCGGATAACCGGGACTCTACTGTTTTATATTTTAGACTCTTTGCCATTCATTGATGAGTAATGCTTATTAGTTATATGCGTTATGGATTAGTTTATAGTTATTCTGATGATGGCTGCTGATTGTACGGATGGCCAAAACATTGCTGCTTATAATTTTCCTCTGATGGCAAATGTCGAAAATCTGTCGTTTAGATTTTAAGACTTTCATAGCTATATACCAACTTTTGTTAAGATTTGCTTACTGTATGTGTGAAGGAAGGAATCGATGATGAAATATTTATTATAACTTTGGGCTTAGGGCAGAAAACAGCGCTTCGAGAATTCACATAATTGAGTTTGTAACATTAAATGAAGGGGGATTGTGTGTTGTGGGAATATCTATGTAGTGATAAGTAGAATGGCAGGGTGTGAGAAGCGGAAGCTGGTGAAGTGGCTGCGTTGTATTTTACTGAGGGTGGAAAACACGGCTTTGTTTCGTAACAATCATGACGGTTTTACACAGCACATTATGCAGGAAAGTATATGAATATTTACTAAAATATACATACTTGGAAATTATGAATCTTCAGAATATGTAAATTTTAGTCCTCAAGAATTACGCATATATTAATCTACATACTTAATGTTTTAACTTGCGTAGAAAAAAATCATTTTTTAACCCTTCATACGTTCCTTTTACAGTATTTCTACGGTAATGTTATTCACAACTTTTAATACCGACGTTAGTCAGATTTACCTAATTATGTTTTTCCTCTATAAACATAATTAATTTCACTGTACAGAACATTCTCAAAAGAATTAGAAACACGAATTTTTTACAGTTAGGAGTACTATGTGATATGGAGGAAATAATAACAATAAAATAATATTACTATAAACTTTAATTTTTATAATATATTGTATTTTAATAACAAATTGTATGTTAGTACGCAAAATTAATATAGGACAGTAATTACACCAAAATTTCTTTTAATGCAAATTACAACACACGAAATCAGTATCAGTGCGACTGCAACATGCGTGAACTACACAATATACTGAACACAAGTCAGTAATAAAGTCCACATTATAATATAAAATTATTTGTGTTATATCCAATGACACGACGTAGTATTATACACTGTGACATATCGTAATGTAGTCCTAATTAATGCAACTGAAATTTTAACGGAAATCTTTACATGACCAGCGCGCAATCACTGTTTGTATTAGAAATAAATATGTATATGTTACGGTAAAAGTCCGGAGAGCAGTGTAACCTGACATTTACCGGTAGAACCTGACAATTACCATAGTGAGTTGGTAAAAGCCCGAAAAATAATTTTAAATGATTCCACTTCGGACTCTTACCAAGCGCCTTGGTAAATGTCAACATTTACCACTCCGCCATTACTTCGAGCGAGATTCCGCGCGGTTTGGTCGAGAAATTTTATGATCGTCACAAGTATTGCCTCGGCGTCTCGCTTTTATATCGCTTGCATTTCTCACCGCTCACGTCGGCTAGTGTAGCCGACATTCACGACAGAGAATATGCTATAGTTACTGCATAATTCGACGGACTTGTAATCTTCTTAGTTGTCGCTAGTGTTTTATTGATTCAGTAGCTAGCGGTGTCAAGCCTAATATCGCTAGCTCGAACGCTGACTCCGTCTCCGGCGATTCTAGTGTTTACGTTTGTTAAAGATAGCTACAGAGGCGTGGTTGAATCGGTTGAAGTATAAAGAGTGAGACGACGACAACACGATGAGCGATGAAAACACGGTAAAACAAGACCGAGACACTCGGTTTAAGGATATACTACGCTCCCAGCTGGGCGAGAACGGCATCACGTTGACTGTGAACTTGACGTTTCTGTTCATGTTGTCGCTCATCGTGCTTATAACCACGATGGTCGCATTGAATATTGCCCAACAGCCGAGCGCGGCAAGACTCACGGGCGGCACTACAACGACATCAGGTCCGGTACTGGTGTTGCCGACAGTGGTTAAGAAATAAATCGACCCAATTTGATTCGATTTTCTGTTTGTTTTTCACTAAGCTTACGGGTATAAATACCGGTGGCCGTCGCGATGCGAGTCAGTATACGTTCAGACACAGTCAGTAGCGCATCGCATCGCATCCAAGATTTACGGGCGACACTACGACATCAGGTCCGGTACTGGTGTTGCCGACAGTGGTTAAGAAATAAATCGACCCAATTTGATTCGATTTTCTGTTTGTTTTTCACTAAGCTTACGGGTATAAATACCGGTGGCCGTCGCGATGCGAGTCAGTATACGTTCAGACACAGTCAGTAGCGCATCGCATCGCATCGATATGATTTCTGCAGCCGCCGAGTTCCTGAACCAGTTAGAAGAATTCAACAAGACGAAGCAGCCGTTGCCGATGCCGTACTTAATGCGTCGGATCCGTAGTTTGCTAGAGTTACAACTAGAACTACGGAATAGGCAAATGCTTAATACTTGTAGTGAAAAAGAAGAAAACTAACACTACAACCACCGCCGGCAGCATCGAACCGCCGTGTATACAGACATCGAAACTCTTCGACTCCCAAGCAGCCGTCGCAGAAACAATGTATCGTCAGCAAGTTTCACAAAGCTATTAAGTCCATAGAGTCGTTGAACACTCCTATATATATCGACATACAGTGGCTAATCTCGTCGAATAACGATACAATTATAAAAGAGTTCACCGCCGAGTGTGCCGGAGCACCTCCTGCGTGGATTGTCGTAAAATCTCCGCCTGGCGATATACCGAGCGTTCCGAGCAACTCCTTTGCAGTGAGACACGTGCACGGCATAGAGTGGAATGACGGTGTCATTGACGAAGTGTCGCTGCGCGACTGTATAAATAACTTATTCAATAAGGACCGGCCCGTGATAGTCAACAATAAACAGAAAATGAACATACTGATAAATAAGTTATGGATACAGCGGCATCTTTTCACGCCATTGGAAGACGCTCCTCGCCTCAGTGATCTTTGTCGCATCTACAATCCACCGTCGTGTCCGTACCACCGACACCTTAACAAGACGATGGCGTGCACCAGTAGACACACACACGCCATGATGTCACACCAAAAGGAATGGGAAATAAACTAAGTGATTTGTATATAATATACTTTTAATGCTAGCGATTTATATACGATATATATTTGATGTTAAATAAAGTTGTTTTTGTTATGCCAAAAAACTGTCATTATCTCTTGAATCCTCGCTTAAACTAGTCGCACACTTGTTTAGACTAGAGTTCCTGCACGCATCAGATGGTAAGTCCATAACGGCGTGTGTCGGCTAGCAGTAAAATTACAAAACTGTGATTGTACAGTAGTGAATGTCAGCTAGACTAGTCGACAATATGTGGCGTTTTCAGCTAAAATTTATTTGACAGTGTCGGCTAGCACGGAGTACGATTGCGGTGTAATTTAAATTTTTCGTTGAATGTCGGCTATAGCGTCATTGTCACACATTTGCTTGTCAGAAAAGTACAAACACCGTGGTGTCGCAACGTTATGATGATCTGTCCAGTTGCCGTTTAGGACACGCCGCGTTCGTCCAAACCTCCTGTATATATAGTATCGACAAACATGTGTCACCGATCGACAGCGATACAGTCGTGTCTAACGTGTGGTAAAAATTGGGCAGAACACTTGTGTTTCTGCGTATGTCTACAACGGCCGTTCCACCTCTGCTAACAACTATGGCAAACGTTCAGGCGTCCGACTACAAGCCGGGCGTGAGACGTATAGACGAAAACAGACTAAACGCGTTGCTAGACGCTGTGTCGGCCGAAGAAGCGGCCAAAATTATACAACGCGCACTGCCAGAACCATCAAAGAAAAGGTCTGTCAGACGACGCACAGTGGAACGGCCCGTAAACAAGGCGGTGAACAGCATCGTGACTGAACTGTGTCTGTTGGACGAGCCCGACTACGAGCGTCGGGCGAAAATGTTTATCGGCTACTGTAGAGTGCGTAACTATGCGCTCAACACGACCATACGGTACTTTAAAATCGCGCGACGGAACGGTACCTTCGGGCCGCCCGGTGCCGTGTCCATACAGCCGGATCCGTCGGTATTCACAGGTCGTACGCACACGCGAATCGTGAGCACCGAGAATTTCACGCGACTGTTGAAGTATCTGTTGGGTAATTGGTCCGAATACACGGCACCTCTGTTGGTGGCCTTTTACACCGGTCTCCGCACAATGGAGATTCTCCAGTTTACCAGCTTCACACTGTACCAACTGCAGACCCGACAGCACACTGTGAACGTGAAACGGAAGCAGACGGTCATCAACGACGAGCCCATCTACTGGCGGCCGATCTACACCACGCATTTGAAAAAGTTTACAGACAAACTGGTTGAATTGTACAGTGCCGAGTATGCGGCCTACACAAACTCATCCATAACGGTCTGTCTATTTTATGTGACACCGAAAACGTTGGCCAACCGTATACGCCTGGCGTACTACAAAGCCAACGGCTCGAGTCCACCGCTCGGGTTCGGCATACACTCGTGCCGCAACATGTTGGCCTCAATAATGGCCGAGACGTCAAAGAATCTGCCTGCTATACAGCTGTTTCTGCAGCACAAGTCGGTAGAGACTACAAAACGGTACATCAAGACCGATTTCAAGTACATCAGAGACGAGTTTAACCGCCTCACCGACCGACAATTTGTCAACGTACGTCTAAACTTGACTCGTCCGCACGACACTGAAGATGATGGGGAGGGCGAACATATGGCAATTGATGCCACTGACACTAATACTAGTGCTACAGACTAAAGTATAAGTATATAAAGGCGTAGGAAGGGATAAAAATAAATAATAACGTGATTATTTTTCACAGACACAAATTTATTATACCAAAAATATACGCATACATGTGTGTAACAACCACATAAACTTATTTTTACCAAAATTATAACACAGCGGTGTAGCCGCTATGATCTCGGGTGCGACATTACTTTATTAAATTTCGTGCGAGCGTGCACTTGAACAATTGGTGAATATGATTTTAAGAGTTTCATGTTCACATAAGGGGTCTCGTAAAACATGTCCGTCTGCGAGGTCGTTAAATACTGTCTCCGCACCTTTTCTCTCCGGTTGCGGCACAAGAGCGTGTTCAATGTATCGCTCTTGGATAGGTGCTGTTTGATGGCCGACGAGATATTTACGCCCCACTCGTTGTCGGCGCAAATCGTCTGCACGTCTGGCCAACTGAGCCGGTCCAACACGCCGTACGCCGTGGGCGAAGCCAGACACAGCAGTACCGCCTCGCTCCACTCCATCATGTCGATACTCTCGGTGTTGTGTATATTGAGACATGCCGCACGCACCATCTGGTCTGCCGTGGTAAACACGACTGGGTCTCGTTTTATCCGTTTCTTTCTCTTACGTTCTACTCCCCCGGCCGCGTCGTCGTTTGTCACGCGTCTCCTGTGTTTAGCTGCCGTGACCTTGGGCACTGGCGCCGTGTCTCGAAGTATATGGCTCGGCGGAGATCCTACACGTTCATCGTGTTGATGTATTTTTTTGGCGTCCGTTTGGTCCACCTGATGCGACAGTTGCTTTCGCTTTTTCGCCTGATGCGGCGATGTGCAACGATCGTTGTTGTTGTCGCTAATAGTAGCGATGACAGTACGAGATTCATCCTCGGGATCGATCGATGGGCAAACGGGGTTTAGTGGCGGCAAAGGTGTCGAAGGTTTCTCCGATTCTAGAACGATTGTGGCATTCGAACAGCAGTCCTCGTCTTCGTCGTCGTCCGAAGACATAAAGTCTACTGTGAATCGGTTGAATCTTGACATTGTATGTACACGACAGAGCTCAGTGTACAGTCATTTCGTGTTAATTAAACAGCAAACGGACACCTCTATATAACCGTATACCGTTTGACTCGCTAGATCATAGTCGTCGGGCCGATAGATGCGTTTAACCAAGCCCGTCATCTGTTGACTAGACATTGTATCAGTGTACAGTCATTCCGTACAAATGAACACCTCTATATAACCGCATGCCGTTTTATACAGTCTTTAGCACGCTAGATAGTGGTCGTCGGGCCGATAGATGCGATTAACAAAGCAAGAGTTTGCGCGAATACGCCCGTTACAGTGGGTGTTGCGCGAATACGGCGGCGTGGCGTACAACAGCCCTGTGGACCAGACGTCTACACGTCTGTTTTGGCTAGACTTTATGCGCTACGTGTTCGCGCCGAAATACGCCGCGCAACGCGGCGTCACGTCTATAAACGGGTTCGACACGACCCAGCCGGTGATGTTGACCGACGATTTGAACCTGAAACTGCCCACCATGTTGGAAACGGCCATTTATTTTGCCAACAACCAGACGTTACCGTCGCAAACCTTCGTCTTTAATCGACTGAATTGTGTAACGGTTCTAATGATGGCCATTGTAGTCTTAGTCGCGCTCGCGGTGTTTCACTGCTATTATTCTTCTTCTTCGGCGGCTCGCGACAAATTATACACCGCGATGCACAACCTGGCGACCGCCAAAGTGATATAACAACGGACTTTTGAATGTGGACGTCTTTCGCTAACGCGCGGCTTAGTTAATAGATTTTTAACGTTGAAAATATTTTATAAGGATGTTTCGCGCATTTGCGCGTGGTCGCTGGTGCGTGATCGAAAATGGGAACCCGTGAGTTATCACAGTATATGAGGCATGTGTACAAGCGCTAAACGACATAAAGTCCCGATACCGGTGTCGGCTAGGAGCGAATTCGCGGTAAATTGCCGACACATTACACCTACTCTGTACGAATCTATAATATAGACATCAAACACTGTCGCAAGTAACGCTCAACCGATGACTTCAACAGACGGATGTATTGTGGCTATAACGATTCTAGTCGTCCTGCTGGTGCTCGTATTGATTCTACTACTGTTTATTCGAAAAGAACGCAAGGCGACCGGCGCTGCAGGTCCAGTGGGGCTTACAGGTCCTCCGGGTCCGGTGGGACCTGTAGGTCCTCCGGGCCCGGTGGGACCTGCAGGTTCGGCAGCGTCCGACGTGGCGATCAGACTGGCGCACTATTCTACAGAACGGACGCACGGTCTCGACTCTATGGTGGGCATAGCTAACGCGCTGGAAGGCAAGAAAGTGGACGTGTACACGTTCAACCAGTTGGCGTCTCGTAACACGCAATACGGCAGCGGACCGAACGAACTGCTGTTCGGCAACAGAAAACAGGCACTGTCCAAAGCGCCGTTCATGTCCGCAGACAACGCTCTCTATCTGGAGGGCAGCGAGGTGTATGCCGGCTCCTACTACTGTGCCATGTCCGGTGACGGCGACGCCATAATGTTGAACAAGTATATGGGTCAGAAAAACGGGCACAGGATGCTGTGGTGGGCCAAATCAA